>OY755038.1:92553644-93153644 GCA_963576565.1 Aspidapion aeneum
TTTTTGTGTTCATTTGTGTTTTTTCAGTGATTTTATAGACTTTTTTTGGACTTTTTTAGTTTTATAAGACGTTTTTGTTTAAGTATAACTGTTTATTCAAACACAAGGTATGATGTAATGTCAACGATTTCTTTGTTACTTACAAAAAAAGTGTGATTTAAATCCCTTAACAAATTTTATATATTTTTTTTGCATTGGGATCAAATGAGCACTACTTTTTACAGTGGCGTAGCTAGAAACTGGCAATGGGGGGTTTTGCCATGCCACCTCAACCATTTTCCGAGTTTTTCCAAAAATTTTCCTCGTTCTTCCCAGTTTTTAACTAGGTTTCCCAAACATCTCCCGAGTTTTCCTAAATTTTTTAAAAATTTTCCGATAAACACTTTTTCCTAGTTTTTCCGATTATTTTCCGAGTTTTTCAGAACATTTTGTTATTTTTGTTATAACTTTTCATGAAAGGAAAAAGACAGATTTTATGTATTATTAAACTAATATTTTGGTAAAAAATTAAAAATAGTTAAATTGGCCTCTCTGTGAAAAGCTTTTCCTTATAACTTTCGTGCGCCTTCACCAATAGGTATAATAGGGTAAAACTTGGTAATTCAAATTGTCTTCAACCCAAGTTTTTTTTCATAAATTGTATTGTATTGTAACTATATCTATAAGTACTTATATTATTTTCTCCAATTGAAAAGTTATATTTTTCCATTGCTATTAGTACTCTCACGGGGGGAGTTTTGACCCCCAAACCCCCCCCTGCCTGGCTACGCCATGGCTTTCTAGGTTATGTTAAATATCAAGATTATATTAATGTTTTAATATTATTTAATGACTCTTTTAAGTTAGTAAGTTTAATCACAGAATAACTAGGCTTGTACCCTTTATATTTTTGTTAGTAATCATTAATGTGTTTCATATATATCTTTTTATAATATACTTACTATGCTAAGACAAAATACTTTTTATTCAATCCTATTTTTAATGACAATCAGCTTACTGGTAGAAAAATTTCGGAACTGAAACCGGTTTTTTCAACTACGCATGTGCTACTCTCTTTTTTACTTTATTCTCTTTATTGTTCCTTTCGGCTCAAGAGAAACGAATTTCCAAAAGAAGCGAGTGACACATGCGCAGTTGATCGGTTTGAGTTCGTCCCCATTAGCTCACGCATAAATGCTGGTTGTCCATAGAGCGTATAAGCGGCGCGGATTTATCCTTTCCCAGGCTCTGGTTGGTTGATTTAAAAATTTCAACCAATCAAAGAAAAGTTACGCGCGATAATATGCTCTCTGGACAGCCGGTTTAAAAGACTCATAGAAATAACGCTCATCCCCTGCACTAAAAGTGCTCCAAAAAATTACGCTCAACTCCCGCACTAAGTGTAGTTCGACCGGTCAGCTATTAGAGGGCGTGACCAAAAGGGTACTGACTAGGAGGACTGGCGTTTCAATAGGAGAGCACTGGGACCTGCCTCGGAATCGATTAGCGTCAAGGGACTGTCCTTCCTGGTAAGTATACTCGAATTGAGTACTACGCAATTTCTGTAAATTGTAAACCTCGGAATTTTTAGAGTACCTACAATTTTTGTAGAAGTTTGTAAAGCGATCTCAGAATTTTTAGAGTACCTACCGTATTGTAAATATTTTTAATATTATGTAAGGCGATGTGTAATTTAGTTTTTGACCAACTTTTTATTTTTATAATATAAATTAATACAAAAATACTACAACAATTTAATGCATTAGACTTATACTATTAGATATAATAGTAGTTATAGTACTTAACTAAAATCATAAAAAATATCATTTCTGTGGGGTTACCCTAAATTTTGCCTTGTCATTTTTAGTTCAAATTTTCTGGTTATGCCGTGTTCCATAAGGTATGACTTTGGTGCAAAATCAGGTTTTTTTGAAAATATGTCCATGAACTTAATTTTGTAATTTTATTCGATCAGTAAGTCTTTATTTGTTTTTAAAATAACATATAGTGTCTTTAAATTATAACATTTAACGGCGTTGTTAGAGAGATACATTACTTAAATATTAAATCAAGTAAAACAAACTTCAAAACTATCGAGACTTCGAGCCTTAAGGTAAACCTGGACGATCACTCTAAAGTAGGAATGTTCAGGAAGCCCGAATAGTTTTTAATGGTACCTAGTCTATATTCTACACTTTTGTTATCTTAATTTGATGTCCCATGTTAGTACCATGTACGTCTAGAGTACGTACATTTTACGTTTAATTGGATGTACTATGTACGAGTTTTTAGGTACATAGCACGTACTTGTGCTGTCTGCGTAGAGAGTGTGAAACCAAACCGAACCAACCGAAACATATTTTCTATTATTCTAACCTTTCTCAATTGATAGCAAACCTGTGATTTGAAGACAGTGTTTTGGTGGAAAAAGGTCAGAGAGTGTCTGTACCGGTTAGAATACGTTTGCGATCAATTGAGAAAGGTTAGGAAAACACCGATTGATCGCAAATTTTTGTTTCAAAGAATCCATTCGAAACAACCGTTTTTGACAATTTTCCGTTTGAGGAAAATGTTTTCGAACAAAGTTCCGCGACCCGTCGTGTTGCTACCCAAAAAATACCTAGAGATGGTACAAAAAACATTTTTAGACCTTCAATTTTTAGATTGTTGAATTTTTTTTACCGTCCTAGCCCGTGCAATAATGGCTAGAAAAGGTATTGCTTTCGAAGAAAAAAAAACGTTTTTGAGATGACGCCGAAAATGTGTTTATTTGGGTGTATTTTGACTTATCTTCGCAATATCGTCGTGACGTCTGTGTGTGTGCGTGTATGTGTTTGTGTGTGTGTGTGCGTTAGGTGTGTGTGTGTGTGTGTGTGGTCCTCTGTGTCTATCGTAAAGCCATTTTTTGCAATCATTACAGTACAGCTACTTTCGATTTTGGACTTTTTGTTTTTCAATCTTTTGTTTTTCGATCTTTTGTATTTTCGACCTTTTGTACTTTCGACCTTGTGTATTTTTGACCTTTTGAAGTTTTGGCCTTTTGTTTTTCGACCTTTTGTACTTTCGACCATTTGTATTTTCGGCCTTTTGTAGTTTCGACCTTATGTTTTTGACCTTTTGTACTTTCGACCTTTCGTGTCTTTGATATTTTGTTCTTTTGACGTTTTCTTCGCCGCCCGCTTTTGTTTGGACACCGTAATAAAATAATCGTAGGTATATGCTATGTTTACTTTTAATTCCGGGGCAAGATTTTTTAAGTCCGACCGGAAGGACGGCTATAATTTGTTAAGTGATTAAAAGGGACTTTAATGCCAATGTTTATATACTAAAAATAATAATAATCATAAAATAAATAAATATTAAACCACTTACTCCGGTACTCTAGTTTTAGCATGTCAACCCCCGGTATATAATAATACAGCGGGCAGTGATAGTTTTCATTTTTTTGGTGAGCTTTGGGCGCGTTGCTATGGTAGAAAAACAAAAGTCAGTCAGACGCTAACAAACATAGAAAAAAATGTGCAAAAAATAATATTTATTTCATAACAAACTAAATAAGAACAAGTTTGAATTAAATTTCTTAAAGATTGAACAAACGAGGGACCAAAGAATAATTCCTACTTTGAGATGGACATTGAAAACGCCGCCAAAGAAAGCAGCTTTCAGAGTACCGAAAATGATGCAATAAAAAGAATGTCAAAAATTTCACCGAAAAGGTATTCACCTGTTTTTTATCCTGGAGAAGTCTAGAAAGTTAAATGCTTCCTTTATATGACGGCTATGCCAAAGGACACAATAATAATCGAAACCAACCAAGTCATCAGCAAAGTACAGTAACTTCTGCCAAGCTGGAAGCAACAGAATAACCGTTATCGTGTATTATGATAGCGTTTTGGTTTTTGTATATTAATAAAATAAAATGATCCAAAAAACCTATAATTTTTCCTTTATAGTTTTAAAGAAATTACTTTTAGTCACCTAAGTCCATGAAAAAAGGGATTAAACGTACACTTTTATGCCCTAGAATAAATCCAACAATAGTTTTCTATATTTTATATGTGGGTAAATATTGAAATCATAAAAAACATCGTTTTTATTCGACAATCTGAAAAGCATTATTTGAATGGTTTGTTTATTTGGACAGTCTAAATATATATATACCGAGTGTGACGGACAGTTATTTACGTAACATTTGTAAATCATTTGTGTGACAGTGTCAGATTCGTCATATAACCAAAAATATTTAGCTGTCGTGTCGCTACCCAAAGAAGACACTACGTCTTCGTGATGCAGTGACCCTACTAAAAACAGTTATAAAAAATTTACAAGGCAGTTTCCGTACTACCGACGTGTTCTGTGCTACCGACCTGCGGTCTGTTTACTGTGGACAAAACAAAAAGAGATTTGAATTAACCTAAGTTTAATTAAATCGATAAAAGTGATTTATTATAATGGAACTAAACAGTGACTTCATAATGCTTCAAGGGATTGTAAATAACTGTGTAAAAAAGACGGGTGATTTTACAAGAATAAATTATACTGGAGGTATGTATTATTTGCTGTTAAGTTTTCGCGCGCTGTCAAGCAAATAGCAACAATTCAAATCTCCTAAGTTTGTTGTAAAAGTAAGTAAGTAAAGTATAAGCAAACCTTAAAGTCATCTGAGGTATCTCATAAGAAGCAAAGAACGCCCTTTCCTATGGTAACTAAAGGCAGATAACTGGGTGATGTAGTTTACAAATTTTCAAGAAAACAAAATTGTTATACTGTTTTTTGCACTATTTTAATTATTTGGACCTATTGCAATAGTGCCAGGCACAAATTGTGCCGGGCACTATATTGACAGTTTCTCATAAGAACAGCTGTGTCCTTTCAAAATTAGGCCTGTGTGTATTATACGAGCTGGAATTAATAGTAACGCCACTATTAATGGAAAATAAACGACAGGATTTATAAGTTCGACTTTGGTATGTCAATTTTGAAAGATCAACTGTCTGTAATGCAAAACTGTCAATATAGTGCCCGGCACAATTTGTGCCTGGCACTATTGCAATAGGTCCCTATTGTTTACAATCTGTGAATTTAAACAAAGTGAGGTTACGCTGATTACTGGCCTTCTGAACCTTGGTCAATCAGCCATGAAGGGACTGTTCACGGTACAATCATAACTATTTTGGACCCCATTCTGAACTTGAGTTTACTTTGGTAGGGGAGAGTGGGAAAATTTCCTTTCCTTCGTTTGCGATTTAGCTGTAAAATAAGAAATAATGTCGCAATTACAGCTAAAGTGCTCTCTATGTAACTCCGAATGTGTTTTCAAACCTAGGCCAAAAGAAAATGAGCTTTTTGGAGCAAAATGTGATTTATGCAGTTCATGTGTATGTCGCAATTGTGCTGGTGTTTCCACAACAGAGTGTCACACTATAGCCCTCGGCCAGAGAGTTATGATTTTCTACTGCAAGATCTGTAAAAATAAATCATGCCAAAAAGGAAAAGCTTATTTGGAAGAACTAGTCATAAGGCTCAAAACAGAGGCTACTCAAAAAGATGCCATGTACGAACACAAAGAGATTGATGACCAAAATGTAATCCAGGAATTAAAAACCAAGATTGATACATTTTAGTGTGAATTAAAACAGAAGGAAAATCACATTAGAAGGCTTGAGCGTGGCTCAAGAGTCCTGAATGAAGAAGCAGAAGAATTAGAATGTGATAAATCGCAAAATAAATGAACTTCTAAAAACAATTGAAGAACAACAGGTTCAGCTTGGGAAAATTCGAGGGGTGAACAGCTCTCACAATCGGTGTACACATTTCTCACAATCCTTCACAATCTTTACACAATCCCTCCCAATCACCCACAATCTGTCACAATCTCTCACAATCCTTCACAATCCTTCACAATCTTACCACAATCCCTCACAATCTTTACACAATCTTAGCAAAAGATTGTGGATTTTCACAATTGGCGTACACATTTTGGGGTTAGATGGTCACCCCTCGGTTATTAAGTAGCAGAGCCGGTAATGGGAAATTAAGAGGGCGGCCCAAGGAAACTATAGACATAATGACCTTTTGATGGGACGGCCCCCCCTTCAGGTACGCTATGCCGCTGCACAGTCCTCCACAATCCCTCACAATCTTGCCACAATCCCTCACAATCTTTCCACAATCCCTCACAATCTTAGCAAAAGATTGTGGATTTTCACAATTGGTGTACACATTTTGGGTTAGCTGTTCACCCCTTGGGAAAATTAATGTTCTGAAACAAAACTTGGACAAATCAATACTCGGTTACAAAAAAGATCTACAAGAACTGTCCATACAAAACCAACAAATGGCTTCCAAAATTAACCTACTCGAAAAATGTAATAACGAACAACAGACATAAACAGCCTCAAAAATGAAATGAATTGTGGTGAATTGCATCTACAACAACCAAGACAGAACTTAGCCAATTTTCAGCCAACCAGTAGACTGCTTATTTTATCCGACGAGCACGGCAAAAACCTAGATTGTAACACCTTAAAGCATCTTGAGTCTACTGATTTCCTGATTGAATCCATTGTCAAATCCTGAGCACAATTTGATAATGTTTTGTTGGGTCTTGAGAGAAAAACTGCTAGCTTCAATTCTAGTGACTATGTAGTTATCGCTGCTGGTTCAAACGATTTCCTCAATGAAAAAAGACCGAAATTTAATAACATTCACGATATTTTAAAAAAATGTTTACACACTAATTTTATTATTTTGTCATGTCCAATTCTAAAAAAAAACCGGAAAATGACTACATAATGAATTTTAACAGTAATCTTAAGAAATTTGTAAACGCTATTAACAATAATTCAGAAAACTTCCTCTACTATATTGATATTAACACTGATAAAGGGTTCAAAGCTAGAAACTGGCTGATCCGTAAAATGGTTGCAGAGTCAATACAGGTTAATTCTTTAGAATCTAAAATGCTTAATGAAACACTTTTAAATATCGCAAAGGGAAATAATTCAAATTCTACTTTAAATATGTCATCACATCCGGCAACCATTTTACCAGCAGACATGTTACCCCTAGCCTCTATTCAATGTCAAATACATAGCTCAAATGTTGTAAACAGTACCCCTCATACGGTGAGTCTGTTTGATGAGCTTAATAATAGCAGTTGCAGTGGAAGCAATATAAACTCGAATTCCTCATGTCATTTTTTAGAGAACAACCTTCCAAAAACCAGAAATCATCCTTAATAGTCTAAGCACCCAGTAGGATTTTGGGCTTGAATTGCAAACTGATACTCATATATTTTAATCGATTCGACATAAGATGATGTCCCAAAAAAAATGGAGATACCTGCGAAAATCCTGCATAAACAACCCGCCATCTTTGTTTAAGGATGGCGAAAAGGAGTTTGAATCAAATGTACATAACTTTTTTATTATGACATTGATTTTACCCAAACAAATTGTGATTAGCTTCTACTATAATGGCCTCTCCAAATCACTATCAATACTTTGTGTTTTATTTGTCTCTAATCTATAAATTCTGTAAGTTCCTCAAATACACTATTTTTTTTAGGTTTTTTAATTTTTTCAAGAAAACTACTAGTTTTACAAAAAAAACATAAAATATAAAAAATATGCAGATTGTTAAGATGTATTCATGGTGGGTCTAATATTTGCTCTAGATTAAGCTGTTCTCGAGTTACACTCAAAAAACCCCTAAATTGGCCTATACCTACCCCCAGGTACAAAATTTTCATATTTTCACCAAAGAAATAAAAGTTACTAAAAAACTATACAGAACGAGAAAGGATGTCAAGCTAAATAAGAAACAGCTATTAGTTTCAAACAGAAACTGATACTGAGGTAGATATGGCGGCTTAAACATGGCCGAAGCGTTTCAAGTTTCAAGTTTATTTATTTCACATACTTTATATTACAGATAGTATAATACTTATTTGATTAATATTAAATTTTAAATATATAAGCGCCTAGATGACTTACGACCTGTATGCCCTTTTTTTTACTTCTTAAAAATAGTAATATTGACATCTTTTCAAGTTAGTTCATAACATGCTACTTTAGAGTTTTATATTTTAAAAACTAAACAAAAAAAACCAACAAAAGAACACCATTACACAAAAAAAAACACACACTCACACATACACAGACAGGTATAAAGAGTTTATCAGATTTAGGTTTTGAACAGCCTTAGAAATGTTGTTCTGTTGTTCCATATATATATTTTTGTTAATTTAGAAAAATGTTTGTTTTTATGCTTATTTTGAGGTTTACTTTTTATGTTAATAGGCATCATGTTGTACACTTTTGGGCCCAAATATTCTAATGATCTCTTAAAAAATTCGCTGCGGCAGTGTGGTATACTGAGCATATTGTTGGCTAGTTAAATGCTTATGTGATAGTCTTTTTTTATCTTCCTTTTTATGCATAAAACATACCAGTGAATGGAGGTATAGTATTCTTATATTGTTAATCCTAGAATTATAAAGAAGATGCGTGGGATATAAATAAACTTGTTTATAAATAATTTTTAGTATTTTGTTTTGAATTATTTGCAATGGTTTCAATGTATTGTCATACATTGCACCCCAAGCCAGTATACCATACCTTAGCAAGGATTCCACCAAGCACTGATATAAAGATGTTAGTAATTTTTTTGACAATATATTTCTTAAAACATAAAATCTATAAATGAGAGATTTTAATTTTTTAGTTAGATGTTCAACTTGATTTGTCCACTTTAAGTTTGAATCAATACAGATCCCAAGATATTTTGTATATGGTACTTCCATTATTTTCTCTTCAAAAGTATCTATTTCAATATAACTGAAATCCGGACGTCCCCTATCGATTTTTGTAAAAGCTATGTAATTTGTTTTTTGTAGATTTAATGACAATTTGTGAACATCTAACCATGTTTTTATTTTTTTAAGGCCCTCAACAACCTTAGCCTTGACCTCTTCCCATGTGACACCACATAAAATTATAACTGTATCGTCAGCATATGATACTATTTTAGCAATAATTCCCTGATTAGTTAATCCTTTTATGTAAATATTAAAAAATATAGGTCCCAGGACCGTCCCTTGAGGTACTCCTATATTAATCTTTTGAGGTGCACTCAGGGTATTGTTAATTTTGGTTTGCTGTTCTCTTTCCAAAAGGTAGTCTACAAAGTTTCAATGCAGTGCCTCTAACGCCATTAGATTCTAGAATGTGTAGCAAGATTTTATGAGACACGGTATCAAAGGCCTTGACCAAATCTAGAAACACAGCTATACATTTCTTATCACTGTTGGTGGTGTTAGATATTTCACTAAGCAAAGCAGCCATAGCATCGCTAGTACTAACCCCTTCTGTAAACCCATACTGATTTTCTGAAAGTAGATTATTTGTTTTAAAAAAATTTACTAAACGTGCTTTCAGACATTTTTCAAAAATTTTCGCAAAGTTACTAATTAGACTTATTGGTCTATAGTTTGATATTATACTCTTTCTGCCTGATTTATGTATTGGGATTATAATAGATTTTTTAAAGTGGGAGGGTAAAGTTCCTGTCTTAAAAATTAAGTTGTAAATGTGTTTGAGTGGTTCAACTATATATTGATGTAGATCTTTGATCTGTTGAACAGTGACCATGTCATAGCCAGGACTGCTTTCCGTTTTTAAAGTACCAATATGCTGAATGAGTTCTTCATTGCTTACAGGGGTTAAAAAAATTGAGTTATTCAAGTGATCTATTTCATAGTTTTGTTTAACTTCTGAAATCTTGTTGCCATTTCTAGACCAATATTTGAAAAATATGTATTACAGTAATTTGCCATTTCAAGATCATTTTCAATTTTTTTATTGGCATCATTGACTATATTAATATTATTCTTAACTTTTTTCTTACAATTTGTTATTTCAGCAATTATTTTGTATGTTTTTTTAATGTCGTTCTTATTTTTTTCAAATTTTCCTTTATAATAGTCATTTTTTACTGTGTTCAAAAGTTTTTTAAGAGCATTTCTATAATTTCTATATTCTAACTCTTTTTCGACTGTGAAGTTTTTTTGAAGATCTTTTTTCAATTTATCTCGTTTTTTAATAGATTTTATTAAACCTAGGGAGACCCAGGGTTTAATTTTTTTATATTTTTTGCTAAACGTTTTTGTTGTTTTAGAGAGGGATAAATAATTTTGGTAGATTATTGTAATAAAATTTTGGTAACCTGATTCTGGGTCACTGCTATTTAAAACTTCTGTCCACTGTTCGCTTTTAAAGAACTCACCCAGCCTACCAAAGTCAATTTTGGTAGTTGTCCTAACCTCGTTCATACACTCTGTAACATCGTTATTGTTGTTTATTATATTCAATGAAATCGGGTAATGATCGGTTATGTCAGTTTTTATAATAAATGCCCGAAAAGACATACTATTTAATTTAAGATTTGGTTTCACAAAGAAATGATCTAGACAGCTTCTTGTTTTTTCCCGAGTGACGTAGTTAATGTAAGATTTAAAGCCGTTAGCTGTTAATGTTAAATAATAACTAATAACTAAGGGATCCTGATTGGCTAGTAGATTAAAATTAAAATCGCCAACAACAATTTCAATATGTTTTTGCTGCATGTTTTTTAAATACATGTTAAAATCGCTTATAAAATTGTTTTTGTTTGTTGCTGGTGACCTGTATGCTATCGTAATACTATAACTTACACTATTAATGTCTATGATTATTCTACTTACATTAATTTTTGTTAGTTGTAAAGTATGTATTTCTACTTCAGAATTCAGGCTATTTCTTACCAATATCAAAACACCATCATTTTTATTAATGGCGCCCTGATTATAGTATGTTTTGTATCCCTCTATTGAGAATTCATCATATGACTCAAGTTGAAAGCACTCTGTTAAAACTATTACGTCACAGACACTTAAGTGATAAGTTTCCAAGAAACTAACCAAGCTGTCGAAATTTCTTCTCGCATTGCTAATGTTTATGTGAAATATATTAAGACATTTTTCCACGATTACTTTGTCAAAAATTTCATCCGGATTAATTGCTTCACCCAATTTATCATCTTTCAATACATTAATGAGATCAGCTATGTCGTTAGTCATAACGACTTATAGCCTGACTGTAGGTAATTCGCCTTTTCATTAGTTGTGTATGATAGTAATAAGTGGGGCAATCCGTGGAGCTTGCTTCATGATTTGTACTATAACCCTTTTTGTATTTTTCGTTAGCAATAACACAGTTTTTGCAGGTTTGGTTACGTCCTGAAACTAGATGGGGGCATTCACGACGTACGTGATTTTTTGAACAGTAGGAACAAACCACTGTATTGGGGCAGTTGGTATTTTTATGGTAAAATCCCCAACAGTGATAACATTGAGGTGGTTTTACATGTTCATAGACTGCATATCTTTCCCAACCTATAAAGATTTTTCCACTATTCATTATTCTCTGAAAGTTTAGTGGTGAGCATTCGATAAAAATAGTTTTTTTGTTTGTATTGTTTATAGTTTTAATGTGGACTATTTTAAAAAGTTCATTGTTTTCAATAAAATTATTTTGTTGTTTTAAAGATTCCTCTATTTCTTTATTAGACATATTTTTATCAAAACCAGTAATTTTTACTTGCGGATTCTTCAACTTAGCCTCCTCTACATCGTAAGAATTTTGAAGCTTTTCTTGTACCGCTGTTTTAAGTTTTTGCGCATCTTGTAAGCTATTGCATTTTACTTCTATGTTTCCTGTCTTGGTTGTCTGTATTTTTTGTACTGCTATGTTTAATTGCGCTGGCTTAATAATCTGCATAATTTCTTGTTTACTTTCATCAACTTGCTGCGCTTTTTTAGGTTTAATTATTATGTTAGGTATATTCCGATTTACAGTGTTTTCAACATTCCCGTTTTTTGAGTTTGTTGAAGAAGCTACACTGGCATAGGTTGAGGAAGTACACCCCATATTTTTCGTAGTTTGTAGTTCTTTTTTAAGACCTGTGATCTCCTTTCTTAATCCTTGAATTTCATCCCTCATACATTGCACAAGTTGATAAATTTCTGTTGATTTGGCGGCTGTACGCCTACAACTTTTGCATATAAGTGTCAGTTTGCGTTTTAGCAAGGGCATACATTTAATTTCCGATGGTGCTAAGTCTGCGCATGTATTTTTCTAAAACAGATGTCACATAAAAAATCTTTTTAATTTTCATCAAATGTCTCTTTGCAATGTATGCATAATTCCTCCTCTTCCTCCTCCTCAAATATTTCAAGCTCATGTCCCTCGCTCTCGCTTGACTTTGAACTTCTTGTAGCCATATTAATACATTTTATGCGTTTATTTATTTAATAAAATATCTATTGTTCCATACCATATCTATGGTTCCAAACAAAAATACTCTGCCAATCTATGGGCACCTAAGCTCACACTAGGTACTATAGTTATAGTGTGAGCTAATATAATAAAAACTGAAATATATTTTATTCAACTCCAGACTCAATTACCTTTCGTTTGATACCACACAAGCCATGTTTTGACCTAAACTCAAATTTTTTTAATCTACCCCCCACCCTTTTGAAAAAAACTAAAATGTATTTTGTTTAACTCCAGACTCAATTACCTTTCGTTTGATATCACACACGCCATATTTTCACCTAAACTCTAATTTTTGACATCTACCCCCACCCTTTTTTTAAAAATAAACTAAAATTCATTTTTTTAACTCCAGACTTAATTACCTTTCGTTTGATATCACACACGCCATATTTTCACATAAACTCTAATTTTTGGAATCTACCCCCACCCTTTTATTTGGCTTGCGTTCGGGGGATTTTGTTCATTTTTAAATGGGACCATCACGGCCCAAGACCCAACTTAGGTACCAAATTTCATTAAAATCGGTTTTTGAGTTATGCGGGTTGGTCGTTACAGACAGACATACAGACAGACAGACATACAGACACAGACAGACAGCAAAACAAAAAAGTTTCAAAATCATCTGAAACGCAAAGATATATAAAAATTTTTGAAATCGGAGCAACTTTTTTTTTCTCGAAAAAATTAGGATCACTATAGCTCACACTACTTATAGTAGTAGTGTGAGCTAAAATATTAACACCGCGATTCTTTATCAGCCTTTAACAAATAAATTGTGATTGTTTTTTGTCCTAGCTCGTATTTATATTTTGTGCACTTGTTACTAATTTTTAAATCATACCTTGTGATATATATGCAATACTTTCACAAAAAAGTTCGCACTTTTATCTATACTTTGTCGGGAGAATAAAAATAAACGTGTGTACCTTATAAATAAAATTTAATTTTATAAGTAGTCGAATCCGCATTTCGATATTTTAACAGTTGGATAATTAAAATTTTATACTTTTCCAAATTAATTTTTTGAAATTTTCTGATAAAAATGTTGATATTGTTATATTTCCCTTTGTTCTTGCGGTAGTATTTCTGAAGTGAAACTTTTATTTAAAACTGGTGTCACCCTCTACAATTCGCCAAGAAAAAAAATGCTTTATACCATTGAGTTGTATAAAGCCCTGAAAGGGCTTTAGAGGCGGAAAGACTAGGCATTTTTTATTGACCCTATCGAATTTGGTTTCTAACGGCGGGTATTTCTTACAATAAAAACAGAGATATACATTATTGAACATGTGAAACGGACAAAGATAGGCTGATTTTGCATGCTAATAATACTCTAGATAATATATGGGTACTTTTATCTCTTTCACACTGACGGCATAAGTGCGACAGAAAAGCAGCTGGCTACCTTTAATCCACCTGCCGTATTTTAAATGATTCTACGTGCTAGTCAATTTATACAGGTAAAACTGATAGACAATGTTGTCTAAGTACGGAAATGAATTTTTTTGAATTTTGTGCGGGAATATTACAAAAAGAAATCTTAAAACGTTTAAAAACAAGTTTAGAAGTAACTATTTGAGTTCAAAGATGGTTCGAAATTGTTTCTTGTGCAAAAGAAGAAAAAAAAATCCATAAAAAAACAACATTTCATGGGTAAGTCGTCTTGACGGATAGTTTTTGCTAAAACACGAGAAAGTTCAGTAGCGTCACGATAGATAGTTTTTTCTGCGACCGTGCGATTTTACCCTCACACATTTTGATTCAGAAAGTGTCACTTCCCCGCACTTTCTTTTGCATTGCATGAAAATTAACAAAAAGTATTTGATTTTCTTAAAAATGATTTTTTTTTTAAATGCTTACATACCGATTTTTATCCAGTTGTTTTTGTTTTTTCGAACCAAACTTTTGACATGTCACGAGTTTCATACATCTTGATGAATTGTTACACACACTAATCTATGTTTTTATAAATTTCGATAAATTTAATGTTTTTTGCGGACTTTACAGTAATTTTAAGTTAAATTTTGGTCTTTCATCGCGAAAGTATATATTTATTATTATATGACAACCGCGACCGGTCTACAGGCCGGTATCATATGTGTATGTCCTTCTAATGTCATTTGACAATCATGCTGTCTTTTGTCACTTAGTTTAATTAATAAATTTGTCCTACATAATATAAAAGAAGAATAGAAACCAACAAAAAATTTGTGACACTTCGATTACCGATTTTCTTTGATTGCGATGGATTAGGGTGACCAGATTACGGTTTATTAGGGTGCCCAGAGTGCGGAAAAAAAGATTTTGAAAAATTTCCCTAAAAAAATTTAAAGACCAAATACTCACGCGCCACTCAATGTTTACGGTCGCATACACTAATCCTAACTCGATTTCCGACGATTATGGACAATGGTTACCCCCTGGACATAAACCTAACAAATTTTACTATATTTATTAACAACTAGGTAGGTTAGGTTTGGTTAGGTTGGGTTAGGTTGGGTTAGGTTGGGTTAGGTTGGGTTAGGTTGGGTTAGGTTGGGTTAGGTTGGGTTAGGTTGGGTTAGGTTGGGTTAGGTTGGGTTAGGTTGGGTTAGGTTGGGTTGGGTTAGGTTGGGTTAGGTTGGGTTAGGTTGGGTTAGGTTGGGTTGGGTGAGGTTGGGTTAGGTTGGGTTAGGTTGGGATAGGTTGGGATAGGTGGGTTAGGTTGGTTCAGTTTGATTATGTTCGGTTAGGTTCCGCTAGGATTGTTTAGGTTAGGTTTAGCTATATTCGGTTAGGTTCGGTTTAGTTTAACCAAATCGAACCGAACCGAACCAAACCGAATCTAACGGTTCGGTTTGGTTTGGTTGGTTCCACTCGGTTCGGTTCGGTTTGGTTCGGTTCGGTTTGGTTCGGGTAGGTTTGGTTCAGTTTGATTTTGTTTGGTTAAGTTCGGCTAGGTTTAATTTGTTTTGGTTAGGTTCAGCCAGATTCGGTCTGGTTTGGTTCGGTTCGTTTCGAATCGGTTCGGTTAGGTTCAGTTTTCTTCGGCTAGGTTTGGTTCGGTTTGATTATGTTCGGTTAGTTTCCGCTAGGTTCAGTTTGTTTCAGTTAGGTTTAGCTACATTCAGTTAGGTACGGTTTAGCATAACCAAATCGAACCGAACCAAACCGAACCGTTAGATTCGGTTTGATTTGGTTCATTTCGATACGGATCGGTTCAGTTTGGTTTTGTTCGGTTAGACCTTCGATAAATTAAAAAAAAGTAAATAATTATTAATTTTTAGTGTTTTAAGGAATAAAAATTGATATAATGTTCAATTAAACTAATTTTTAATTGTAAAAATGTAGGAATCATAATTTTCTTGATTTTGTTATGAATTTCATGCTTTTTTAAAAATTGTGCATTTTCATAAAAGAACCAAAAAAACTGACCCCATTTCGATCAGTGACCTTAGTTATTTCAAGTTTTTGTTAACAGCTGATAGACGTCAGGGACCGTTTTGTTTCAGTTTGAAATGAGAAAATGCTTCTTTTGTAGCAATTTGTATGGGTTTTAATGGGGTTTTAAGAATTTTTCAATTTCAATTTTTTTAACAAAATCAACGATTTTCCGCAATTTTTTTTTTAGAAATCACTATAAAATGGTCTAAAATTATCATTTTTCAAAAACTTCGTAGTTTTAAGAAAGGTGGTAAAACGTACCAGACCTCTGAAATGTGTTGCAGTCTAGGACAACCGGGCGCCGCCAACTCGGCGCCACCAACTGGGCGGCAGGCCAACTGGGCGCCGGGCCAACTGGACGCCGAGCCAACTGGGCGCCGGACTAAAACATTTTTTCTTGATAAAATGTGCAGATGAAAAACAAACTTAAAAAAATTAAAATGGCGGACTTTCTTATTTATGCATCGATATGTATCGAATATGGAACTTGGCGGTGTTTCAAGTCGCCCAACACTACACCTACCAAATTTCAACACTCGACTTAATAGATGTTGAAATTTTTGTATAAATAACATATTTATTTTGTTTTTTATCTGCACATTTTATCAAAGAAAAAATAGTCCGGCGCTGAGTTGGCCCGGCGCCCATTAGGCCCGGCGTGGCGCCCTGTTGGCGGCGCCGAGTTGGCCGGCGCCCAGTTGTCCCATTCCGAATTGAAATTTTTAGTTCCGAAATTTTATCTGACTCGAGCATAACTTGTAGTCCACCCAAGAAGAGAAGAGTTGAAGAAGATCCTTGTTCAAAGAAAGAAAATATTTTACCTGGAAGGTACAACATTTGTATAGTTCTAAGATGAAAACAATAATTTTAATACATCCACTGCACTTAGCATGCTTAGAAATTCTTTTTACTCTTTTTTTTTACTGAAGGGAATTTTGAAAACACAGTATACACAAGTAAGTATTCATGAATTATTTATTATTCAAACAGAAAATTGTTGATAAAAAAATTCTAATAAAATTCAAAATTTCTATTTTGCGCCGCCACTGCCCTTTTTTATCCAAGACAAGTAAATAGAATATTTTTGCGATGTTGCATGTGTCCGGACACACCAAACCGAAATTCTATTTTCATCCCTATCTTGCTCATTAAATTCTTACTTGTATTTGGTCAATTGCGATAAAATCTTGATATAATGGCAATTTAGGCCCATGCCGGGTCTACCCGTAGGGTATAGAAGTCAATGCTTTATACGCTACTTTTCGTGCTTCTTTTTAGGCCCGATCTGCCACTTTTTATCCCTGATTGTCACTTTTCATCTCCATTTCAATTGGCACTATTTCTAACTTCGTTATCCATGAATTTTTAACACTGAAATAATATACAGGGTGTCCCAGATAAAGTTCGATTTCGAAAACTGTGTAAGAAATACAATTTTGGTTAAAATGCTACAGATGCTCTATAGGAGTTAAAAATATTTACAGGGGTTTTTGTAATGTCGAGCAATAAATAAATATATAATAATAAAGACAATTTTTAGTTTTTGCTTTTTTTACATTTATATATTTATAAGTTATATTTCTTACATAAATCTCCATAAAATAAGTAGGTAAATGTGTCTGAAATACATGCTATATTTAATAGGCCTAAACTTTTCTTTTAGTTTTAGTATCTGCTTATCTACTGGTAAATATTTGCTATATTTCATCTAAAAAAGTAAATTCGTAGTATTTTCCCTGATAAATGGATAAAACGAAACAGCCATCGATCATTTCGTTTACAAGTTACATCAGTTTAAAAGGTTTTTTTCATGTACCCACTCAGAGAGGCAAATACAAAAACTTATACTAACGCTGTTTCCGGTATCATATACCGCTATTTCTATATGACGTTTTTTTGAACCCATTAAAAATTACTATAAAATAAGTCTTGTTAATATGTTTTGGTTTATTGGTTATAATCTTCTAGTGTACCCTTTTCAACTGAATTTGTCTGCAACTTTTTGAGGGCTCTTTATTTTTACTGTTTGTTAAAACGGCCGGGAATGCAGTCTTGCCCGAGGTCTTTCCTGAGCTGGTTACTAAGATTAAAATCCCTTGTTTTTTGTATTAGGGACTTATTGCAATAGTTCCAGGCACTAATTGTGCCGGGCACTATTCTGACAGATTCGCATTGAAAGCTGACAGTTGATCTTTTAAAATTGACATACCAAAGTCGAATTTATAGATCCAGTCGTTTATTTTCCATTAATAGTGGCGGCACTATTACTTTTGGCTCTTATAATACACAAAGGCCTAATTTTGAAAGAAGACAGCTGTTCTTTTAATGCGAAAACAAGATATATATATATATATATATATACAGGGTGTCCCAAAACTCTAAGTCCACTTACACATCTTCTGAACTATTGAAGATAACTGAACCATATTTGGCAGTAATCGTTAACATCAAGAGATCTATTTTATGAAGAGGCGGTTGTGCTGCCCCTACATTAGGGGGCGACATAGGGGCGATCAACTTAAAAATTTCAATTATAAATCCTTATCGATTGATACCTCGTTTTAAAGGTATTTGACAATTAAATACATATTTTGATATAGCCGTTAATTGTCTACACAATCAAATCTGTCAAAATCTATGGACTGTCAAAACAATTTTTTTCAGTTTTTGTCAAAATTTACAAGTTTGTTCTTTCAAACAAAAACCCTATTGAGAGATATCTTGTTTGAAAGGTCTTTGAAAAACCATGTACGCCAACTGTCCCTTGCCTATAATTAAAAACGTGTCAAATTCTATCGACTGTCAAACTTATTATTTTACTATTTTTTACAAATTTTTAAATATAGCTATACCCGCCATCCCCCATACGTGGGAATTTTTGACACATATTTTTTTGTTGGTATTGCCATGTAGTTTAAGGTTTTGGTTGTTTGCCTCTTGTCAATTACAGCATACCCGGGAAAAGCATGAAAAAGCACGGAAATATGGATAAAATTACTTATACAGTCTGTGTCTATAAAAGGTCAGTACAATTAAAAGCCACCTACTTTAGTCCGACATTGCTCCGTTTTCAGAATTCAGAGTGTTTTTTAGAAAACAAAAATCGAATAAATAGTTAAAATATAAATATAACTTTTTTATATGGTTCAGTTATCTGCAATAGTTCAGCAGATATTTGGGTAGACCCGGATTTTTGGGACACCCTGTATATATTTTACAAATATAAAAACATGCCAGTGGTGATTAATTTTGATCGGACATTTTTGTCTACAAATAAAAAAAAAGAACCAAGTCTTTAGCTCAAACCGTTAAGAAGTTGTCAAAATCACGTGACCACCTGTCAATTTAAGAGAAAAGTATCAAATATTTTTTTGTAAAATTTTTGACGCAGAGTTTAAATATGTAACTGGGATTCGCTTATCTGTGCATAAATTGTTTTTTCCCTTAATTGACCCATGCCATTGTCGTACTTCTATGGAACGAAAACATCGAATTATGTATGCCGCATATTTTTTGTGTTTTTCAGGAAAACTATTAACTTTACGACAAAAAGTGTACTATCCTTTTTTGAAGATAATTAAATTGCCTTTTAGCGGGGGTACACTTTGACCCCGTAGGGGTTCGTTTTACGTAAAAAAATTACCCTGAAAAATAAAATTGTAAATAACGCTTCGGCTATGTTTAAGCCGCCATATCTACCTCAGTATCAGTTTCTGTTTGAAACTAATAGCCGTTTCTTATTAAGCTTGACATCCTTTTTCGATCTGTATAGTTTTTTGGTAACTTTCATGACTTTGATGAAAATATGAAAATTTTGTACCTGGGAGTAGGATAGGCCAATTTAGTGGTTTTTTAAGTGTAACTCGAGAACCGCTTAATCTGCAGCAAATATTAAACCCACAATGAATACATCTTAACAATCTGCATATTTTTTAGTTTTTATGTTTTTTTTGTAAATCCAGTAGTTTTCTTTAAAAAATCAAAAAACCTTAAAAAAAAACAGCATATTTGAGGAACTTACAGAATTTATAGTATAGAGACAAATAAAAAACAAAGTATTGATAGTGATTTGGAGAGATCATTATAGTAGAAGCTATTCACAATTTGTTTGAGTAAAATCGATGTCATAATAAAAAAGTTACGTACATTTGATTCAAACTCCTTTTCGCCATCTTTAAACAAAGATGGCGGGTTGTTGTTTAATCGTGAATAAATCTTTTCCTTTAAAGCCCCTTCGAAAAAAAAAGGACAAAAAACACAGACTCACAAAAGGCTTAAGGATCTCTGCAAAAAATCTAAGATCATTAAATATCCTAAAAAAGCACTTTATCGACAGTTCATTTATCCGTGACTATTATTCTAAATATCGTAAGCTATATCGGAAATTAATAGCAAAAAATCTTTTCTATTCTAATCGATTGAGTAATGCTACGAATAAATCTAGAGAAACATGGAATATTGTAAAGGAAATTACTGGAAAAACTAGTACTCAACCACCTGAAATTAATGTCGATCCTGAAACATTAAACACGTTTTATTGTAATGTGGCTAAAAATCTTACCTCCACAACTAAATCTAATATCGATCCCATAACATATGTTGAAAATTTACGGGTTAATAATTCTTTTAAATTTTTACCTACTGATTTATATGAAGTAAAACGAATTCTCAAATCCTTTAAAAAACAAAATGCTGCTGGCTCTGACGGCATCTCAACAAAAATTCTTAATGAGCTTCCTGATCAGGTTTTATATGTTCTAGCGGAGGCAATCAATTTTTCGTTTTCTTCCGGCATTTTCCCATCTACCCTTAAAAAAGGACTCATTGTTCCAATTCACAAAAATGGTGGTACGACGGATCCCTCAAACTATAGACCTATATCATTGCTTTCAACCATCTCCAAAATAGTAGAAAAACTTGTTGAAAAACGCATGATGGACTTCTTAATACACCACAATACTCTTAACCTTGCTCAGTTTGGTTTTCTTCCTAAAAAAGGTACCCATGACGCCATGTATCGAGTGATCGAACAACTCTTTCAACACTATAATGATGGCCATGCTACCGCGGGGGCCTTCTGTGATTTGTCCAAAGCTTTTGACTGTGTCAGCCACAGAACGCTCCTGCGGAAGCTGGAAGTCTACGGATTTCGAGACGAGGTACTAGAGTGGTTCTGTTCGTACTTGTCAAGTCGCAGCCAGCATGTGGCCGCGGGTGGCGTGTGTTCCTCAGAGAGTCAAATCAATTACGGATTTCCACAGGGCTCAGTCCTCGGTCCAATTTTATTCCTTGTTTACATTAATGACCTTTTAAATCTTGATATCTCTGGGGTTTTCGCGGATGACGCCACGGTGTTGTGTCATAGTGAGAAACCTGAGGATCTGGTCGAGATAATATCTAGTGACCTTAAGGCTGTCAAATCGTGGTGCGATGCAAATGGCCTTTTACTCAACTTTAGTAAAACACAAATAATGGGTTTTCGCTGCAATATTGAGGATATTGATCTTGATCAAGTCCCAATCAAATCCACCCAAAATTCAAAGTTTCTTGGACTTCAACTTGATGCTGATCTTAAATTCCAGTCACACATAATCTCTCTTAACAAAAAACTTTCATCTGGTTGTTTTTGTGTACGTGCAGTGGCAAGAAATCTCAATCTTACTGTTGCAAAATCTGTATATTTTGCGGTTATTCAATCGCACCTATCTTATGGCTTTCCTTTCTGGGGCTGCTGCAGCGACTATCTTTTCCAATCTGTCTTCAAAATCCAAAAACGAGCCGTCCGCTTTATTACTGGTGCTTCACAAGGGATCATTGCCGACCTTTATTTCTGAACTTTAAAACTTTAACTCTAGCATGTCTCTATACTGGAATCAAGTACAATAATGTATAAACATAAAGACTTATTGGCTATTTAACAAACTACATACAGAACACGTCAAAGAGACAACGTACCACTTCCTATTCCACATTTATCACTAGTTCAGAACTCTATAATCTACAAAGCCATTAAGCTTTTCAATCATATTCCTATAGTTATAAAGAGCATCCCTGATTCATCAAAATTCCGAAAAGAATTAAAAAACATCTTGGTACAACATGCCTTCTATACCATTGATGATTTTCTTTCTCACTCTTTCTAATCTGTTGTTTGACCGCTTTACTTGCGACTATAAGCAAAAGAATTCCCCTTAAATCATAAACCGGTCTAGGACAACTGGGCGCCGCCAACTCGGCGCCTCCAACTGGGCGCCGCCAACTCGGCGCCGCCAACTGGGCGCCGGGCCAACTCGGCGCCGCCAACTGGGCGCCGGCCAACTCGGCGCCGGACTAAAATTTTTTTTTTTGATAAAATGTGTAGATGAAAAACAAAATTTATTATTTATATAAAAACATCTTTAAAAAATCCTTTACGCAATTTTTTTACAAGATTTTATTTAGCTTCAGATGTTCTGTCTAACTAACTAACTATCTATCAAATCTTGTGAAGCATGTTTGACACACGTAGTGGTCCCATGACAATACAACATTAAGAAAAATATATCCTCCCACCCTACCCCCACCCCTTCTATAGAAAAATGTGTTTTTGACACACTTCCCGTTATCCGATTTGGATAAAATTTTGTATACACATAGTGATCCGATGATAATACAACAATAAGAAAAAAATATCCTCCCACCCCTACCCCCACCACCTTCTATAGAAAAATTTGTTTTTGACACACATCCCGTAATCCGATTTGGATGATATTTAGTATACATATAGTGATCCGATGACAATACAATATTAAGAAAAAATATCCTCCCACCTCTACCCCCACCCCCTTTCATAGAGAAATGAGTTTTTGACACACTTCCCATTATCCGATTTGGATGAAATTTGGTATTCACATAGTCGTCCGATGACAATACAACATTTGAAAAAATATATCCTCCCACCCCTACCCCCACCCCTTCCATAGAAAATGCGTTTTTGACACCCTTCCCATTATCCGATTTGGATGAAATTTGCTATACATATAGTGGTCCGATGACAATACAACATTGAAAAAAAAATCCTACCACTCCTACCCCCACCCTCATCTATAGAAACATGCGTTTTTGACACACTTCCCATTATCCGATTTGGATGAAATTTGGTATACATATAGTGATCCGATAACAATACAATATTAAGAAAATATCCTCCCACCCCTACCCCCACCACCTTCTATAGAAAAATTTGTTTTTGACACACATCCCGTAATCCGATTTGGATGATATTTAGTATACATATAGTGATCCGATGACAATACAATATTAAGAAAAAATATCCTCCCACCTCTACCCCCACCCCCTTTCAAAGAAAAATGAGTTTTTGACACACTTCCCATTATCCGATTTCGATGAAATTTGGTATTCACATAGTGGTCCGATGACAATACAAAATTTAAAAAAATATCCTCCCACCCCTACCCCCACCCCCTTCCATAGAAAATGCGTTTTTGACACCCTTCCCATTATCCGATTTGGATGAAATTTGGTACACATGTAGTGGTCCCATGACAATACAACGTTATGAAAAAAATATCCTCCCACCCCTACCCCACCCCCTTCCATAGAAAATGCGTTTTTGACACCCTTCCCATTATCCGATTTGGATGAAATTTGGTATACATATAGTGGTCCGATGACAATACAACATTGAAAAAAAAAATCCTACCACTCCTACCCCCACCCTCATCTATAGAAAAATGCGTTTTTGACACACTTCCCTTTATCCGATTTGGATGAAATTTGGTATACATATAGTGGTCCGATAACAATACAGCAATAATGAAAAAATGTCCTCCCACCCCTACCCCCCACCCCCTTCCATAAAAAATGCGTTTTTGACACACTTCACTTCAAATGACTTATAAAATTTGGTATATGCATAAAGGTCCGATGGCAATACAGCCCAAACAAAAAATATATTTCTACCTCTACCCCCACCCTCTCCTTCCCCCAATAGAAAAATGAGTTTCCAAATAATTCACGATCAGCGATTTCATTATAATCTAGAATAAACTCTTCTTTATTTATTTACCTCTGCATTTTTCTGCTAGATTGATTCTTGCAAATAGTGATATTTAATTGATACGGATATCTTATCGTACTAACATCGTCAAAATTTCCATTTTTTTAACTAATTTATTTGAAATTTGTTTTTGTTAAGTAAAGTTAAATCCATTAAGTCGACTGTTGAATCTTGGTAGTTGTAGTGTTTGGTAACCTGGTAATACTACAATTTACGTTTTTTATTACAACAATGGCGGATCCAGAAATCAAAATGGCGGATCCAAAATGGCGGATTTTCTTATTTACCAACCGATTTGTCTCAAACTTGAAATATTACATTGCTTGAGGTCATTTAACACAATTTTTAACTCAAACTTAAAAAAAACAAAATGGCAGATCCAAAATGGCGGACTTTTTTATTTATTCATCATTGTTTTTGAAATTATACGAAAATGTTTTATGAGACAGAATATTGCATTTTTTTGAGAACAATAAGTTGGTAAGCTAAAAAAAAATTATACAAAGCTTTTAAAAAAATAGTAGGTAGGTACCAAGATTTTTAAAAATTATTAAGATTCAAAAGTATTTCGTTAGTTCAGAAATGACAAAAATTAAATTTTTTATAAACGTAAAGTTTAGTACTCGTGAATGAAGAAAACAAAAATTGTTCGTGGGTAAGCGGGTGTAGAAAGATTTTGTTTCTCTTGTCTTTTTTCGTGGGCAGCTCGAAAGCTGTTAACTTACGGAGGTCCAAGATCACACCATTAGATCGTGGACCCCTGTCGGTTTACAGCTTTCGAGCTGCCCACGGAAAATACAAGAGAAACAAAATCTTTCTATACCCGCTTAGCCACGAATTTATTTAAAAACTTTTTTACCTACTCTGTAGATCTTTATAAATCTAAATCACTACCTATATGTATACCAAATTTAATCCAAATCGGATAACGGGATGTGTTTCAAAAACAAATTTTTCTATGGAAGGGGGTAGGGGTGGAAGGATATTTTTTCTTATTGTTGTATTATCATCGGACCACTATGTGTATACCAAATTTTATCCAAATCGGATAACGGGGAGTGTGTCAAAAACACATTTTTCCATAGAAGGGGTGGGGGTAGAGGTGGGAGGATATATTTTTTTAAATATTGTATTGTCATCGGATCACTATATGTATACCAAATTTCATCCAAATCGGAAAATGGGAAGGGTGTCAAAAACGCATTTTCTATGGAAGGGGTGGGGGTAGAGGTGGGAGGATATTTTTTTTTTAATGTTGTATTGTCATCGGACCACTATGTGAATACCAAATTTCATCCTAATCGGATAATGGGAAGTGTGTCAAAAACTCATTTTTCTATGAAAGGGGGTGGGGGTAGAGGTGGGAGGATATTTTTTTATTAATATTGTATTGTCATCGGATCACTATATGCATACCAAATTTTATCCAAATCGGATAACGGGAAGTGTGTCAAAAACTCATTTTTCTATGAAAGGGGGTGGGGGTAGAGGTGGGAGGACATTTTTGCTTAATATTGTATTGTCATTGGATCACTATATGTATACCAAATTTGATCCAAATCGGATAATGGGAAGTGTGTCAAAAACTCATTTTTCTATGAAAGGGGGTGGGGGTAGAGGTGGGAGGATATTTTTTTTTAATATTGTATTGTTATCGGATCACTATATGTATACCAAATTTCATCCAAATCGGAAAATGGGAAGGGTGTCAAAAACGCATTTTCTATGGAAGGGGTGGGGGTAGAGGTGGGAGGATATTTTTTTTTAAATGTTGTATTGTCATCGGACCACTATGTGAATACCAAATTTCATCCAAATCGGATAATGGGAAGTGTGTCAAAAACTCATTTTTCTATGAAAGGGGGTGGGGGTAGAGGTGGGAGGATATTTTTTTATTAATATTGTATTGTCATTGGATCACTATATGTATACCAAATTTCATCCAAATCGGATTATGGGAAGTGTGTCAAAAACGCATTTTTCTATAGATGATGGTGGGGGTAGGAGTGGTAGGATTTTTTTTTCAATGTTGTATTGTCATCGGACCACTATATGTATACCAAATTTCATCCAAATCGGATAACGGGATGTGTGTCAAAAACAATTTTTTCTATGGAAGGGGGTGGGGGTAGGGGTGGGAGGATATTTTTTTCTGAGTGTTTTATTATCATCGGACCACTATGTGTATACCAAATTTTATCCAAATCGGATAACGGGAAGTGTGTCAAAAACACATTTTTGTATAGAAGGGGTGGGGATAGGGGTGGGAGGATATTTTTTTCTTAGTGTTGTATTGTCATGGGACCACTACGTGTGTACCAAATTTCATCCAAATCACATAATGGGAAGTGTGTCAAAAACGCTTCACAATATTTGATAGATAGTTAGTTAGACCGAACATCTGAAGCTAAATATAAAAGCTTGTAAAAAACTGCGTAAAGGATTTTTTAAAGATGTTATTATATAAATAATATATTTTATTTTTCATCCACACATTTTATCAAAAAAAAAAATTTTTAGTCCGGCGCCGAGTTGGCCGGCGCCCAGTTGGCGGCGCCGAGTTAGCCCGGCGCCCAGTTGGCCCGGCGCCCAGTTGGCGGCGCCGAGTTGGCGGCGCCCAGTTGGCGGCGCCGAGTTGGCGGCGCCCAGTTGTCCCATTCCGTCATAAACTCCTGTTCCAACTCTATATTTCTATTGTCAGTTGCCATTCTCTTTTGTTACTTCCAGCTACTTTCTTAAGTTGTTTGTCATTCTCGAGATTTCTTTTTTTATGTTACCTCTCTTCTCTGAGTCTCTCATTCTCGTTGTTTCTTCTTATTCTTCTCTCCCTCTAGTTCTTTCTCTTCTTTTGTCCCTGCGTTTTAAATTTCGTTTTAAATTTTGTTTTTTATTATTTATGTTATATAAAAACTTATATTTTTTTAAATTATATTAATTGCTTCCCACACAGCTCATAGTTTAATTTTGTGATAAAAATACCTATAAATCTAAGATTGTTTTAAGTTTTAAAATTGATTTGTTTCTTTTTTGTATAAATTTTTAATAGTTTGTGATTTTTGATGTCTTACAATATGACTTGTTTTTTATTTTAATTTTAATGTTTTTTACTTTAACCTGTATTGTATAAACTTGTGTTTTTAACTTTACCTGTAATCTGTTTTAGGCTAATGTTTTTGACTGATTTTAGACTAGGTTTTATACTTAATGAATTTAGTTTGACTAAAATAAGAAAAGGAACGGGTCGCATTTGGTACCTATAATAATTTTATTTCAAAAGTTGACAACAAATACTTAGACTAGCTCAAGGACTTGTAAGAACGTGTAAATTTATTTGGCCTAATATTTTTTATAATTATTTAATTTGATTTTGTTATTTTTGTTTGTTTAATACTAAGTACTTAGGTCATTTTACTTTTTTACTTTTTTCCTAAATCTTTTCTAGATTGAGTGTTTTGGTGTTAGAGTTAAGTTAAGCTTTGTTAATAAGATTTTTTGGATATCTAGAACAATAAAGCATGTTTGAACTGAACTTGAACTGAACTGTTTATGTTGTCTTTTTTGTTGTACTTAGTATTGCCCTCGACCATCATTTATTCTACCTGGATGCCCTCGACTCTACAAGGTAGTAACTTAGCTCCTCTTATCTTTGCTATTTTTGTCAATGATATTACCAGCACTATCTCGTCTGACTGTGTGTTATTTGCTGATGACCTGAAAATTTTTTGAATTATAAATACCATTGAAGACTGTGAACAATTACAAAACGACATCAACTCCTTATCTGCTTGGTGTAACACAAACAAACTTATGCTTAACATCAATAAATGTCACTCTATGACAATATCTAACCTCAACCAAGAGTTAAACTTTGCTTATTCACTAAATAATATTACTCTCACCAGTGTCGAATCTATACGTGATCTTGGCGTCATAATAGACAAGAAACTTACATTCAACAAGCATATTGACGAGATCGTGCAATCAACCCTAAAAACACTTGGATTTATATTTAGGTCTACTAAAGACTTCACAAAAAAAGAGAGCTTAATTACTTTGTATAACTCATTAATTAAATCTAGACTACAATATGCAGCTCTGATATGGTTTCCTAACTATGAAGTCCATGTTGACAGGCTCGAATATGTTCAGCGCAGATTCCTTAAATATCTCAGTTTTAAACTAGATGGGACATATCCTCCAAGGGGGTTCGACCACAAGATGTTGCTACAACGTTTTGACTTTTTGTCATTAAAACAACATACAATTCTTGCTAGTCAATTATTTTTATTTAAAATTTGTAACAACTTAGTTGATTCTAATGATTTATTACAAAATCTTAACTTTCATGTACCATCAGTGAACACTCGAACCCATAACAAATTTTATCTCGAAAACTATCGCACAAATCTTGCCAGAAACGCGCCAATATATAGAGCCTGCTCATGGTTCAACAAATTGTGCAGTAACAATGATATAGACCTATTTCACGGCTCTGTTAACTCATTCAAAACTAAAATAATACCAAAAATTAAAAGTATTTATAATTAATATTGTTATGTCTTCAACTTGCTTCTTATGAGTAGCTTAACTATTAGGATTTTATTCTCAAGTTTTCTTTTCCTTCCTTAAATTTTCTTTGAGTTACTTTTCTTTCTTTTTTGTGATGAATTATACCACAATGTACCTGTATCTGTTATACTAGGATCACTAGTCAAATTACTAGATTTAAGTTTACAATAACTGTTTTCATTATTAATTTTAAATTTTAAATTATCTTGTAATTTTTAATTTTAAATTGTCTTAAAAAGCAATATATACACTTTGAATCGCGTTGTTGTTGTCATAACTATAGTTCAGGCAAGATTCGGGAAAATTCACTTTCTAGAAGCATTTTATATTACTTTTTGGCAAATGGGCAATTCCCCCTATTTTGACCCCGCTGAATCCAAATATCCCTGTTGCCAACTCGAAATATTGACAGGGGCTGAGATATTCAAGATGGCGGCCAAAATGGCGGCGGAATTTTAAATTGCCGCTGGAAAGCCCAAATTGTCACAGGTGTACCTTCAAAATATATATTTGTATAACTAAAAAATAATAACATATTATTATTTTTTTTTAATGGCTGCAAAAACCTCCAAAGACCCCCCCAGACCCCCCAAAATCTGAAAGTTTGGGGTTTTTCCAATTTTTCTTAAAAACTAAGCTTCTAAGAGAAAAATGTATAATATACTTTATTCTAGACAATAAAATTCCCTTTTCAACATGGTATAACTTAATAAAGTTAGACTAATAACAAGCTCTCCAGCGGCGTCCGTTAATTGAAGTAATTCAAAAAAGTTGAAAAAATACCAAGATTTATTTAATTTTTTTAAAAACTAATATCTACAGAAAACCATGTATTACATTTTGTTATACTCAATAAAATATCCTTCAAAATGACGTATAACATGATTAAATCGGTTTTATAAATAAAATTTCAGGGGCATCCGTAAATTAAATTAGTTTTGAAAAAACAGAAAATAAACCATTTTTGTTACAGGTTTTATCTAATTTTCTTAAAAACTAAGCTTAACATGAAAAAACTTGTTCTACACTTTTTTGTAGACAGGGAAATTCCCTTTTAGAAATGTAAAACTCGGTGGGGTTTGACGTATAGCAAACTCTCCAGCGACGTCCGTCAATGGGGGTGATTTCAACAGATCATTTAAAAAAACATGTTTTTCATACGTTTTATTCAATTTTCTTAAAATTATCAAAAAATGTGTTCTATACTTCGTCATAGCCAATAAAATTTCCTTTCAAACGGTGTATAACAAAGTGGAAGTTATTTTATATTTACCGCTAGTGGTGTTCTTAATTTGGATGTGGACCAAATTTGGTAAGTGCGCCCCCAAATTTTGCGCCGCAGCATCATGCCGAATCATGCGGGTGCACCCCCTAATATTACTACTGACCAGTTGAATTCAGCTATTAATAATGCTTTTCACCATATAGCAGTTGCTAACATGGTACCAGAGAGAAGAATGCTTCAGCAGAAATTATCGTTGGGCACTGCAATCAATACACAGCTCAAAGCAGTTCCACCCTCAAACAAAAAATGGTTGTATCTGGGAAGACTCTGTGACAATGTAACAGAGAATGATCTAATGCAATACATTCAAAGTAAAAACCAAATTGAAAACAAAGACTTGTCTGTAAAATTACTGAAAACTCATAACAACATGAAGTCTTTTAAAGTGGGCATTCAAAAGGAGCATTACCAGAAAATAAATAGTTGCGACTTCTGGCCGCCAACAGGGGTGGTATTCCGTGATTTTGTTTTTGGAATAAGAGGTCGAAATAATCAGAATGAGCAAAATTTTCTGATGGGGTCAATACACCCCGGAAAATAGCTATATATTATCAGAATTTACAAGATCTAATGTGCAATGTAGCTGTGGATAATTATGACATCATCTTGTTTACCGAAACATACTTGGATTCAAGCATTAGTTCTGCCGAGCTTGGCCTGGATAATTATTTAATTTTCAGGTCAGATCGCTCTATGAAAACTAGCATGTGTAAGACCCAGGGAGGTGTTTTGATTGCTATAAATAATTCAATAAATTGTAAAAAATTGGAAACTCCTATTGATACAGTATCTATAATGTTTATATTCCACCTAACTTCCAGTCACAGAAGCATGAAGACTATTGTAACTCGGTGCATTATGTTTTGAGCAATTATTATGTAGATGGTGTTGATGTTTTTTTGTGTGGCGATTTTAATCGTCCTGGAGTAAAATGGATAAATGACAATGATGGAACAATGCCTATGGGTAGAAGATCAGAGGACACTGTTATGTTGGCAGATTGCATGGCTTTTTATAACTTTTTACAATTAAACTCGATTCCAAACTGCTATGGTAATTTCCTGGACTTGGTCTTTAGCAATAGGAGCGATGTACCTGTTAATGTTAGTCAAAGCCCTATTTTAAAATTAGATATGCCTCATCCTGCATTAGAGTTTGTTGTTCAGGTAAACTCTACCAAAGAAACAGATAGTATGTCATTTGATTATCAATACTTTAATTTTAAACTTTGTGATTACAGGGGATTGATTGATTTTTTGGGTTCCATAAGTTGGGATGATATTTTAGCAATGCAGAACATTGATTTGCTTTTGGATACATTCTATAATTATCTTTTTGTAGGTATAGAATTATTTACTCCTGTCTGTAGGAATAAAAATAGGAAATTTCCAAAATGGATGAACCAAGATTTGAGGAATCTCATATTGCAAAAGAAAAAAATTCATAAAAAATACAAGCAGACTGAATCAGTAGAGGATTACAATCAATTCTCAGAATTGAGATCACTATGCAAATAACAGGCTCAGATCTCTCACAAAAATTTCATAAAATATATAGAAGATAATTTAACAACTAAAAATGACTTTTGGCGATACATAAACTCAAAAAAGGATAACAAAATCCACCCTCGTAATATGTTTCTAGATAATAAAGAAAGTGACTCAACACTGACTTCAGTCGAGCTTTTCAAAGATTTCTTCTCTTCTGTTTACTCAGAGTACCAAGACTCTGATAGGGTTTTTGAAAATGTGAATTTTTCTTCAAATTTTGGTTATTGTGTTATAACTGAGATATAAGTCCTGAATAAGATAGACAATCTGAACAATAGATTGGCGTGTGGACCTGATGGCCTCCCCGTTGTTTTTCTGAAAAGTTGCAAGTTTTTTCTCTCATGGATATTGTGTAAAACTTTCAATAAATCTCTTTGCTGTTTTCCTGAGGTATGGAAACTCAGTTATGTCACTCCAATATTTAAAAATGGGGATCGATCAAATATAAAAAACTACAGAGGAATCTCTAAAATATCTTTATTTCCAAAAATATTTGAGGCCATCATAACAGATAAACATCATACTTTCAGAATATGATAATTCCAGAACAAAATGGGGTTTCGAGGTAAGTCTACTCTGACTAATCTCCTAAACTATGAGGAGATCTTGTTGGAAGCCTTGGAGGAGGGGTATCAAGTTGATGTCATCTATACCGACTTCTCCAAGGCTTTTGACAAGGTTGATCACAGTATCCTTATAAAAAAGCTTAATTGTATGGGAATTCATGGAACATTAATATCATGGCTTCAGAGTAGTCTTGCTGGTAGAAAACAAGCTATTAAAATTGAAAACTTTGTATCTTCAGAGTATGGGGTACCGTCGGGGGTTCCACAGGGTGGCCATCTTTCTCCATTGTTGTTTAAGATTTTTGTAAAGGATATTGCATTACTATTAGACTCATGTATGTTTGCACTTCTGGCCGATGACCTAAAAATTTTCAAAATAATCTATAACATAGAAGATTGTCATGTTTTACAGGGTGAACTTAATAAGTTTGTACAATGGTGTAATGTTAACAACTTAACTTTGAATTTTGAAAAATGTAAAAGTTTAACATTCCACAGAAACCTAACACCATTAAAATATGATTATAACCGTGTAGAACTCGAAAAACCGATTTTAATGAGAGACTTGGGAGTTCACTTTGAATATAGCTTACAATTTATTGATCACATTGATCTCATTGCAAACAAAGCAATAAAACTCTTGGGATTTATTTCTAGGTCACTGAGGGAATTTAACAATATTTTCGCTTTAAGAAATGCTTACATTGCTATTGTAAGATCAATTTTGGAATATGGCTGTATTATATGGTCACCATATTATGAGGTACAAAAAAATCGGTTGGAGAGGGTGCAGAGGAGGTTTTTGCGTTTTGTCGCATATAAAATAGGTATTCCTGCCGAATCTATAAATTACAATGAACTAATGACTTTGCTTAACATAACAACCTTAGAAAATAGACGAAAATATTATGATGTTTGCATGTTATTTAAAATAATTCATAACCTAGTAGACTCGCCAGAGCTACTGGCTCGAGTTGGCTTACATGTTTCAGTTAGGAACACACGCAACCACAATTTATTTTCTACAAGAATCCATCGAACAAATTATGGCTACAATGCGCTCATTGATAGATTCTGCAGGCATGCCAATGAGTTCATACAAAATACAGATTTAGACATGTTTAACATTAGCCTATCCCAATTTAAGAGATTAATGAAGAATTCTTTATCTGTACCGCTCCAGTAAGAAATTAAATTTGTTTATTTGAACTTATATCTATGTGAAAATTTTGTTGTGTCTAACATTGATATGCTTTGTGAACCGAAATTATAATTTTAAATACCTATCTTACTGGACTGTGATATTCGATTAAATTTATTTTAACTATGTGTGTTAAGTTTTGGAAAGTGACAATTTTAACTTAGAAAGTAGAAATTTTAACTTAGTATAACTATTTTATTTATTAACTATATTCAGCTGACATCCATTAAACTGGCTTTTTATTGTAATTTTTAATGCAAAATAGTGCAAAACCCAAAATGGCTTTTGGATCATTTTATGGCATCGCGGGTAAAAAACAGACCGGTTCGAAAATAGGAAAGAATAATTTCCGCGGTGAACCTTCAAGCTAGTAAAATATTGGCCTACCTTATGTGCTGAAGTCGTAAAACGAAATAGGAAGAACCCAGGGCAATCTCCCTCGCTCTTGAGATTTTCTCCATAGTATCAGAGTGGGAGAAACACACGCGTCTATGCGCGAAAACTGCGGCCAATAGAGGCACCCAAAGGTTCACATACATAGAAGTATATTATAATAAAGCGAAAAAATGTAATATTAATTAATTTTAATTATAACTATTACTATTAACGAATCGGCAAAAAACATAAAAGGTCAAATTCTATCATTTATCCCTAGATAAGGAATAATTTTATTAAATTTATCCAAAATCCAACATACCGGCCACCAAATACGGCAAAGCGGTATTTCAAAAAATAAAAAGTAAAATAAAACAAATATTATTAACGCGTAACTTAAGAATTAAACTAATTTGATGGCAAAGGACACACTTTAACCACCGGACGCTTAAACATACCCGTCTTGGTTTTGACATTAACCACACGGGTTACACCATCACGCCCAGGACACACCGAATCTATATTCCCAAGTCTCCACTGCAGCGGAGGAACATTATCTTCCTTCAATACAACGAGAGTACCGGGTTTTATAAGAGAGGTATCTCTATCCCATTTACCCCTTTGCTGCAGAGAATGAAGATATTCTTTATGCCATCGATTCCAAAAGGTTTGATGTAATTGGGTTAATAACTGCCACCTATCAAGTCTATTAATTTGAATAGAACTAAGATCATGATCAGGGACAGTAGAAAGTGGGGCTAAAGTGAGAAAGTGCCCAGGAGTCAGACAAGATAAATCGTTTGGATCACTACTCAAAGAGCATAATGGTCGGGAGTTGAGAACTGCCTCAACCTGGGTGAGAACAGTATACATCTCCTCATAGGTAAGGATCTGTTCCCCTATTATTTTTATTAAATGCGATTTCACGCTTTTAATGCCTGCCTCATAAAGCCCTCCAAAATGAGGGGCGGAAGGCGGCAAAAATTGCCACTCAATTTTTTCATCAGTGGCGGCATTTGCCATGCAATCAGCTAAATATTTAGCCGAAGCAACGTAGTTAGTGGCATTATCACTATGTATTCGAGAGCACCTTCCTCTTCGGCTTATAAAACGACGCAATGAAGCAAGAAATGCGGAGGCGGATAAATCCGAAACTAACTCTAAATGTACACTCTTAGTGCTACAGCAAACAAATAGAGATAAATATACCTTCTGCGTACGACACCCTCTATAGCGAGACATACTAATTTGGAAAGGTCCACCAAAATCTACAGAAACACATTGGAAAGGTTTGCATTGCGTGATGCGATAGCTAGGTAAATTACCCATTTTTGGTTCTATAGGCTTAGGATTCACCCTAAAACAGCGAAAACAACTCTGGACTATGCGACGAATGGCTCGTTTTGGACTCAATATCCAAAATTGTTGTACTATAAAGTACTGCAAAGCTTGCTGTCCACAATGTAAAAATCTCTTATGAAAATCTTCAATTATAAGATCAGTGAGTCTATGTTGGCAAGTTAACAATGCAGGGTGTTTTTGTTCAAAGTCTAATTGAGAATAAACTAACCGACCTGAGAATCCCATCACTATCAATAAAAGGATTTAATTTTCTCAAAGGCTTGGAGCAAAGCCGTTTAGCTCGAATATTAGCAATGTCTTGATGAAAAACTTCATACTGCACCTTTTTTACAACACAGAGCAAAGTTTGAGACAGCTCCAGGTCCGTAAAAGGCTCCCTTTTAACAGCAGAGTCGACTTTAAATTTGACTGACCCGATTTGAAACAAAAGTATGCCATCGATGAGGAGGCGACTTTATCCAACCAAGGGCAATTGTCGAATCCGACCAGGCATAACTTTTATAAACATTTGGAATGCTATAGGTATCCAAAACAAACTTAAGCAATTTACATGCCATTAGAGCAGCACTTAACTCTAGTCTAGGAAGACTCAATTTCTTTAGGGGAGCGACTTTACTTTTTGCATATAGCAAATAGGTATATATAGAACCATTTGCAGAAACTAGGCGAGAGTAAACGCAACTTCCATAACCTAATTCTGAGGCGTCCCCAAAAGTGTGAAACTCTAAACAAATATATTCAGAGAAAAAACAATATCGAGGTATTTCTAAGCAAGATAAACTTGATAAGTCATTTTTATAATCTGTCCACTTTTGAGCTATGTCAACGGGCACTTCAGCGTCCCAATCTAGGCCTCTAGCCCATAAGGACTGCATTAGTTGTTTAATTAAAAGAGTTATAAGGGGTCAAATATCCTAGAAATCTCGGAAAGTATAGTTCTCTTAGTACATGATGAATTGAAAAGCTGTATATCATATGAAAATATGTCCTTTTCAGGAGACCATCGCAGTCCAAGAACTTTCAAGTAGGGGTCACATTTACTGTCTAAAGCCAGAGGTTGTTGGAGAATATCTGATGGAATAGTCGCTAAAAAATCAGCATTATTACTAGACCATTTTCTCAAGAGAAAACCTCCCTCATGCAATAAACCAATTAGCTCATTTTTAACCTCTATAGCTTCCTGGAGTGAAGGAAAAGAGCAACAAGCATCATCTATATAAATCTTAGACTCGAGAATATTGGCTGCTCTAGGAAATCTCTCCTGTCCTTCTATAGCCAGTTGCAAGAGGCACCTTAAAGCCAGAAAAGGAGCTGAGTTAACCCCATAAGTTACAATTTTAAGCCTATAATCTTGAACAGGCTCTCTAGGAGAGAATCTCCACAGTATACGTTGATAATCTTGATGGTCTTCATGCACAAGAATTTGCCTATACATTATTTTTATATTAGCGGTAAAAACTACCGGATATCTTCGAAAACTCAGCAATATACTAGATATTTCATTTTGCAGCTTAGGGCCGACTGCCAAGGTATCATTTAATGACTGATTTTGTGGCCGACATTTTTTTTATTTTTTTTTTATTTGTCAAACACACTGTGTTTTTTTTTATTACAATCTAGTCAGTAAGACTAATTAGCAATTTTGTTTTAACTTAATTTACTAGAAAAGTCAGATTTAAACTTAGGGTTCACTCAACAGTTCTCCCCGCTTTGTTTAGTCTGTAACTCACAATTGTGTTGTGTTTATAGCATTATTTTGTTTTATGTGTAATTCACTTAGTTTACTAGCTCAAACGGCTTCACTCTTTTTAGTCGTCGAACTAGCATAGTATTGTCTAGAAGCTGAATTGCTTCCACATTCACATGCCGATGGAGTCTATCTTCATGGCTTTTTGCGTACTTTTTTATAGTCTCTGCTACAGTTTCGATTTTTAGATCTCGATGAAGGTCACTATTTCGAACGTACCAAGGTGCATTCACAATGTTTCTTAATACTTTATTTTGAAATCTCTGTACAACTAGAATGTTACTCTCTTTAGCACAACCCCATAGTTGAATACCATATGTCCATACTGGTTTCAGTATTTGTCTATAAAGCAGTAACTTATTATGAATTGTTAAATTGGACTTCCTTCCAATTAGCCAGTTCATTTTTCTATACCTTATCTCAAGTTCTTCTTTTTTTTTCTTAACATGTGCTTTCCAGCGCAATTTGGTATCAAGTGTCATACCTAGATATTTTGCCTGATTCGAATATGGTACTGGAATGTTGTTAATTGTTATTTGTATGTGATTTATATTTTTGTTTGTAAAATCAACATGAATTGATTTGGTTTCATTTAATTTTAATCGCCACTTTGTGGTCCAACTGTGAATTTGGGTGACTGCATCCTGAAGTTTTTCTATGCATTTTTCAATAGATTTTTCTACCGTCAATAAACCAGTATCATCGGCAAATGTTGCTAAGTGACAATTTTCTGGCTTTGGGATATCACAAGTGAATAATAAGTATAGATAAGGGCCTAGTACGCTACCCTGGGGCACGCCTGCTTGAATTTCTCCTAAATTTGAGTATGAGTCTTCCTGTTTTACTCTAAAATGTCTATCAGATATGTATGATTCCAAAATATCCGAATATTGTTTTGGCAGAAACCTTTTTAGTTTAAAATTAAGGCCTTCATGCCACACTTTGTCAAATGCTTGTGCTACATCTAGAAAAACTGCAGAACAAACTTTTCCCTCTTCTAGTGCTTTTTCTATTATATTAGTAATTCTGTGTACTTGATCTATCGTGGAATGCTTGTCTCGAAAACCAAATTGATGAGATGGAATAATTTCTTGTCTTTCTATGATGGGTTTTATTCTTTTAAGCATAATTTTTCATAGAGCTTGGATATAATTGGCAGCAAAGATATTGGCCTGTAAGATGACACGTCATGGAGTGGTTTTCCCGGTTTTGGAATCATGATAACTTCTGCAACTTTCCACAGTTTAGGTACATACCTAAGCCTAAAAGACGCATTAATTAGGTTGCATAGTTTTACGATAGCTTTTCTGGGGAGTTGTTTTATGACTACCCCGTTAATAAGATCATACCCTGGGGCTTTTTTCGAATTAATATTTTTGATTTCTGTTAATATTTCTTTTGGTGATGTAAGCTTAATATGGTCCTGGATTTGATGGGGTTCATTTAAATGAAAGTGTTCATCTGGTGCTTCGTGGGGCTGAAATGTTTTTTCTAAATGACTTGCAAAAATATCTGCTTTTTCTTCGTTACTCCTTGCCCACTGGTTGTTAGATTTTCGTATGGGTGGAATTTGGATAATTGGTCTTTTAAAATCTTTGGTTGCTTTCCAAAGGGAATAGTCGGTATTTTTATCATCTGTAAGTTCATTAAGAAAATGGTTAATAGATTCATTTTTTATTACTAGAATTTCTCGCCTAATGCGCTGCGTCATGTTGTTGAGATTTGTTTTGTCCCGAGGATCACGGCTTTGTTGCCACTTTCTTCTTAGTTTCCTTTTTTCCAAGATAAGGTCTCTAATTTCCTTTGGATAGTTTTTTCCCTTAAAAATTCTCTTTGGTTTTGGACTGTTTTCCCAAGCTGCTTGTTGAATATTTGTAACAAAATAATCAACTTCTTTATCGATTTGTTCTGGCGTTTGCAATGGTACTGATATGTTTATTTTTTCTGACAGACTTTGTTTAAAACTAATCCAGTCAGTCAGTTTATTAACTAGTGAGATATTTACTTCTTTCTTTATTATGTTTTTACTAAGAGTTAGAATAATAGGTGAATGATCTGAGTGTAAATCAAAACTTTCTTCTATATCTACAAAACTTAAAGATATATTTTTTGCTATAAAAAAATCAATTAGATCTGGAATTTTTCCTGGATCTGTTGGATACTATGTGGGCTTACCAGTTGATATCGGCTCACATTGATATTCACTAATAGCTTGCAAAAGTTATTTTCCTTTAGAATTCGTCAGTCTAGATCCCCAGTAGGTATTTTTTGCATTAAAGTCACCTCCAATTATAAAACGGTTTCCTAATTTTCTGAGAAAATTAAGATATTGATTTTTCTTTAGTAAGTGCCTTGGTGGTATATAGACAGCACTTATGACTAATGTATATGTTTTGGTTTTTACACTTACTAATGTAGCTTGAATCTCTATGGTTTTATATCCCATCTCCTCATAGTGTGATATATTTTCTTTAATTATTACAGCACTTCCCCCATGTGCAGTATTGCTAGGGTGAGTTGTATGATACACTTTATAACCTTTAAATTTAATGTGAGACTGGTAGTGAAATGCGTTTCTGACACAAGACAGACGTCAATTTTTTCTATGTCTAGAATAACTTGCAAGTCTTGCTGATGTTGCAAGAGACCATTGGCATTCCAAGTTAGAATTCTAAGATTACTGACCATTTTGAGGCATATTGGTAGCTCCGTTATTGCTACTTTCTAGTTTAGTTAATCGCTCATCAAGTTTGTTCAATTTCTCCAAAATTAATTGTAGTGTTTGTTCCATAGTATTTTGACTACTGATATTAATATCAGGTATAGTAGCTGTTGCTGCTACTTGGCTGTATGTCCTTGTCACAGAGTTTTGTGTGACTGTGTTTCTTGTCTGTTGGTTTTGTCTATTTGTACTCACGTTTGGTATGAGATTCGGTTTCTTAGGTTTATTTTTCAATTTTTGCATTTCCTTAGCAACAAGGCATCCTCTGTAGTTAGCAGGATGCTTGCCTCCACAGTGGATGCATTTTGGCTCAGATTCTTTTGGTTTGGGGCATTCTACAGTAAGATGTTTCCCCGTGCATTTTACGCAACGTGGTTCTTTAGCGCAATATTTTTGCGTGTGTCCATAAGATTGGCATCTTTTGCATTGAGGGACTAACTTTGAGGTTTTTAGTGCTTTTATTTCCACTTCAATCCCAAGGATACTGGAAATTTCAAAAATTTTGTTGATATCTTCATCGTGGCTAAATGTGAGCATAAACATGTTAAGAGGTTGTCTTGTTCTCCATTTAAGTTTGTTGCTGGCCTCCAGTGCCTTAAAACCTTTTTTTTGTAGATCAGCTACAATTTTTTGTGGGTCACATGAGAAGTGTAGCCTATTCGCTATTACTCTAATTGGCCTTATTTGTTTGTTTTCGTATGAGTGCCATTGATGCTTTATTTCATTAAGCATTTTAGTAACCAGCCGATAGCTGTCTGCGTCTTGTACATTTATTTTAATATTTTCGTTATTTAAAACTTTTATTTTAACTCCTTGTATGATATTTAACTTTTCATAAATATCATTAAAATTATTTACGCCATTTACCATAATCGGTGGAGGTAATGGAGCTTTGTTAACCTTAGTTGGGGGTTCTTCATTTTGTGTTTTATTGGAGGGCTCTCCAGTGCCCGAGCTTTGTTGTGGTGGTGAGAGTGAAGTATCCATTCGACGTTTTTTCCAACCTTTTCCTTTTTGTCTGATCCACTCAGTTTCTCTTGCCAGATCGTCCTCATCAGTAATGTAGTCCATGTCAGACTCTTCTTTTTTAGTGACTTTTGTCTCTAAATCTGCAAATTTTCTTTGCATACTTTCAAGTTGACTTCGGAGATAATCCTTGTACACTAAGTGAATTTTTTTCGGCAAAAAGGATTTTGTTTGGGCTTTTCGCTAATTTTTAAAACAAGTTTCACAGGTGATGGTACACTTTTTTTGCTTTTAAACATGATATATTATTTATAATACACATTGTATATAGATTTTTAACACAGGTATTTCGCGCGCGAGGTTTATTGTAAACAAAACAAACTTCGACTTTGACCTCGTTAGTACTATCATGCAGGTACGATGCAATATAACCGTACTGAACTGCGATCGAACGAATACTTTATAATAAAAATGTGGCCGACATGACGCGTCGAAAACAGCCCTAAGTTTAGTTGTAGTACTATTTAAGTTAGTCACCCCATGGTGAGGGATATAATAATGGCGCTGTAAGGAACAGAGATAGGTTCCATGTGGTTAAGATCCAAATATTCTTGCATGAACTTTGAATAGGCCTCAAATAAAGGCGGATCTTTGACCAAACGTCGTTCTAAGCTATGATATCTCTTTAATGCTATGGAGCGAGAGTCAGAAAAAAGCAGTTCTCCTTTGAGAAAAGGTAGTTTCACCAGAAAACACCCATTTAAAGTGCGGGAATGAGTTTCTCTAAAAGAAATTTCAGCAGGGTCATCTAGCGGTAGCATAGATTTAGGGCGAGGTATCTCCACAGTCTCCCAAAATCGCTGTAAGGTTTTATTCAAATCTGGACTATCCTCGGTAAAAGTTACAAAAGAACTATGTCCTACAGGATTAATTCTCCCCATTACAAACCACTCAAACAAACTATTAAAGGCGACTGGTTCAAATGTCTCACCACAAACCTTTTCGGGCAATAAGATTAGTGAGAAAAGATCCACCCCAATGAAGGCGTCAATGGGCCCAGGAATATGAAAAGTATCATCAGATAAAGAGAGATTTTTCAAATAGGACCACTTTTCTTGCGAAAAGGCAGTACTGGGCATAGATTGGCACACTTGAGGGAGTATAATGCATAGTAAAAGATAAGTCCTTGTTACGTACGGGACAGACTGTACAGGAAGTTATACCTTTTGAGGTCACAGATGTCATATCACCTAGGCCATTAATAGGCACATTTAATTGAGAACGACTTCGACCCAATTTTTTAAACCATCTCTATCATAAAAAATTGCCTTGACTAGCACTGTCACATAAGATTCTGAGAGTGTGAAAATTACCATGAACGTCCATGAAATTAACTTTTGCGGTTGCCAGAGGCTGAAATGAACCTTTAGAATCGGTTAAATTTATTGAGGCAGTACCACAAAGCGCGGGATCATTTCTCAATTGACTATTTCGAGAATTTAGACCATTATTTTGAGCCACAGGGGGCTGCGGTGGCAACAAAGCGGGTTGTTGAGAAGGTGGAGTTTGCGGAGATTCAAAATGTAAAAGACTATGGTGGCGGCTATTCGGATTATTGCAAACAGAGCAAAATTTATTAGAATTGCATTATGATAGTTTATGTGAACTTAAACAATTTACACATAGACGATGGCGTTTGACAAGCAAGTATCGCTCATGACGAGATTTAATAAGAAAAACAGTACAATTGTAGATCAAATGCCTGGATTGACAAATTCCACAATTTTGTGAGTTGCCATTATTAGGATTCGGTGTATCAACATAAAAGTTATTGCAAGCAGGGCCTCGATTATAACTTCCTGTATTATTTAAGCGTGAGCTAGGAGAAGATTTAACCGAAGGCTGAACTGAGCCACCACTTTTTGATTTATCATCTTGGGTACAGATCAACGTATCTAATACCTTACAACGATTATTTAAAAATACTTTTAATTGCGTGTAATTGGGCATATCAAATTTGGCATGCTCCATTTCAAACCTCTGCGAGGTATCTGAATCGATTTTTAAAAGTAATAAATTAAAAAGCACAAAGTCCCACTCTGCAGTAGGAAAATTCAATAATTTTAAAGCTTCCATGTTCTCGCAGAATCTATCTACTAAATTACGCAAAGCGTGGTTCTGAGGGCTTGAAAATTTAGGTAAATTCAATATTTCATGAAAATAAGTTGTGGCCAATAACCTACGATTATCGTACCTCTGCACCAAAGTATCGTACGCAATGAGGTAATTATCATCAGTTATCGGAATATTTTTTAACAAGCCGAGAGGCTCCCCAGAAATCAAAGTAAGAAGCAACTGAAACTTTTGAGCGTTTGAGAAATGAGCTGCATGATGCAGAGAACTTTTATATAAATCAAAAAATGTGGGTCAGCTTTTTAAATGACCTGAAAAACAGGGTATATCCAATCTAGGCATATTAAAATTAACGTATGGGGTACTATGGTGCCCTGTTGGTGATGGTGGAACCGTCAAGGTGACGTCATGCCTTATGCATAACTCATTATAAGTGCATTTTACAGAAAAAAATTGTTCGTCAACCTCAATTCGAATTTCATCTTGTTGATCTAAAGCAGAATCCGTCATCTTTTTATCCGAAATAATATCTAAATGTAACTTATTAAACTCCATATAGCAAGTTTCTAAAAGAGAATAACGAGCTTTAAATTCATTAATTTTTGACGGATCTGACGAAGCCAACAAAGACAAATCATACATCTCTTTGATCCTTTTTATAAAGACTTTCCGTTTATTTATTTTTGAGCTGTCCGACATATTTTAAAATGAACCCTGTATATTATATTATAATAATAAAATTTAATTAACGTGTGTTCTTTGCCACCAAATCACCAAATACCAAAAACGCAATAAAAACCAAGCGTATTAAAATTTTAAAAATAAAATTTCAAAGCAAGAAAAAAACTCTAAGAAAATAATTCCTTATCTAATTTATTTCGCGAACGGAATGTGTACGGTCACTTTATTGAAACAAACAACTTTTTTGCCGATCGATTTATTTTTAAAATGCAAAGTGCACAAACAAAAATATATTATTGAAAATAATTAAATAAAATTTAATTGCTCTTTAAATACGGTTCGATGGACCATGAAAAAACCCAAAATGGCTTTTGGATCCTTTTATGGGATCGCGGGTGAAAAATAGACCGGTTCGAAAATAGGAAAGAATAATTTCCGCGGTGAACCTTCAAGCTAGTAAAATATGGGCCTACCTTTGTAACGTGTCATTTTTACGTTTAAGGCAACGTTACATATTTGTTTATTTAGGTAAATAATCAAGGCTCTTCGACTCGTCTTTCTGTACACAAATTAAGGGTATTTTATAGAGCTAGGTTTGGAGGTTATATAGTGTCCAAAAAGTTACCTTATAAAGGAGACATTCCATCGAATTACTGTGGACATTGCGCACAGCGTATTATTTGGGCATCGTAATTGGAACTTGAGATCACAGGTTTCGGGAAAAATCACATTGGAACTTTTGATTGTTTTGTTTATCTGTACAATTTCGTAATTTTCTTTGACGTTCATGAAAATAAACAGCTGTTCTGCTGGGGAATGGCGGCGTTGCCGCATCACAAATGGTTTCAGTAACAGGAAGGAAACATTTAGATGAACATATCATTTGCTTATGTTTATTTTCGAGGATATTGGGACAATCCGAACCTCATATCCTTTACGGATTAGCTAGTTTTGATAGCACGAAAACATATTTGGGTCCACGGGTCGACCAGGAACAACCGAGGCTCCGCCCCTTTGATATCTTTATTAATTTGATAAGGAGAAGATAAAATAAATACGAGTTATGCACTTTTGTAAATTGGAGATAAACGAGGAATAAAACCAGGACTAAAAGAATAAACAAAATCGTATTTTTATATTATATAAATTTATATATAATCATAGTTAAATAAAGTTAATAACTAACTCAGTCGGATTGAAGGGTTGTGTAGGGCTGGATAGTGATGAACAAACTTAACATCTGAGCACTCTTGTGCCGAGTTTAAGCAGTAGTTCAATGTGTATTTTTAGGTTCAAGTTCAGAAACAACTTTATTAAAAATGGCGTCAAACCATATGAATCTTAGAGAAAACATATATAAAGAGCAAAGGAAACTTTTGACTAAAACTGTAACTAAAATACAACGAAATTCTACACTTAGTACAGCTTTACTCATATGGGAATTGGTTGAGTGTTCGAATATTCCTGGGTTTGATGCATGCTCGAATCTCCAGTAATTGAATTTACAGTTGATGGTTTCAATGCTGAGCTTCTTATAGTCCGGCTGGTTATTTTCCTCCTACTTGCTATGTTGGCAGGGGTCCGGTAGGTAAATGTTCGGTCTATGTATGGAGGGTGTCTCGATGTCCTTGTTATAAAAAATTTCAACCGTGGAAATAGATCCGACAACACCTCAAGGTTTTACGTATTTTCAATATCCCCTTGGTCGATGCTGCCCCCTATATACCGGTACGAAAGTATTGATGTATTTCCTCATTGGTTAGTTTGAAAACCGCGGGTTTTTTCCTCCAGTCTCGCAAACCAGACTTAGTGATTTTTCGGTGAGAGCGTTTTTTATAAATAGGTTTGCATCCTTATTTGAATTTAACCGGGAAAATTAGGTTGGTTCCGGCGGCTTCATTTTTTTTTGTGTTCTCGACGGAGTGCCTTGTCTCTTTCCTAACGAATTTTGGCTGGGTCGGCAACAAGTCTCTGGGATCGCCATTGTTAGGTTATATTTTTTTTAGGGGACCAAACGGGAACTTCTTGAGTTACAAAAAGGGGAACTTTTTTTGTCTTAGTTGATCAGGCAGGAATAAATAAATCTTTTACTTCCAAATCATAGTTTTAAATAACAAGATTTATTGGTTAGGTGTTTGGGTCTTATAATAAAAGACGTTTTGTTTTTGAGGATACTGGTATGATATGGAATTATTTTTATTTTATGCCAAATGTTGTTTGACGGCAGATATGCTAGTCTTCAGTTTTTTGATAGTTTGCATTTCAGGACAGTGGCGTGTACTTAAAGGGGCCTGTTATCTGCGCCCATTGTAAAGCAACTTCCAACTTACTTGCTTAGCTTTTTCACTTCATCTTCGTTCTGTTGCTTCTGAAATTAAAGCGTTATGTTGGATAAAGATGGATGGTGTTAGACTAAGAAAGTACCTATTAAAAATGACCTACGTGTATTTCTATCAATTAAAGTTTTTCTGGTTTACAATTATTTTTTTCTGCGTTCAGGTCATAGTTTGGTCATGGCCAATGGAGAGCAAACATTTATGTTTAAGCCTTGAGAAGTTTTGCCTGCTCCAGATTAAATACAGAGAAAATGAATTTGAAGCCCAACTAGATATAATACCACAAAAGAAATGTTTAACTGAGACAGATATAGATATAAGTTTTTTTGATTTTTTTTAGTTCATTTGTAAAGTTCAGTAATTTTTTTAAGTAATGTCATTTTGAGGCCGTAAAATTGGTCAGTGAATTTAAGAGAGACTTTCAACTAAATATAAATGCTGGGCGGTGGTGGTTGGTAAAAATATTTCAAAATTTTACTTTTTATCAAGTAATTTAATTTTTCTTAGAAAGATTATTTCTTTCTGTAAACATAACTTCTCGAATTCTTGTTTTGGTCAAAACGGTTTGTATAGTGGTCGTAGTTTTAAAGGGTGACCAGACAGGTAATATTTTTTTAAGGGGACCAAACGGGAACTTCTTCAGTTACAAAAGGGGAACTTTTTTTTGTCTTAGTTGATCGGGCAGGAATAAATAAATCTTTTACTTCTAAATCATAATTTTAAATAACAAGATTTATTGGTTAGGTGTTTGAATCTTATAATAAAAAACGTTTTGTTTTTGAGGATACTCGTATGATATGGAATTATTTTAATTTCATGCCAAATGTTGTTTGACGGCAGATATGCTAGTCTTCAGTTTTTTAGTTAGGTTGCATTTCAGGACAGTGGCGTGTACTTAAAGGGGCCTTACATCTGCGCCCATTGTAAAGCAACTTCCAACTTACTTGCTTAGCTTTTTCACTTCATCTTCGTTTTGTTGCTTCTGAAATTAAAGCGTTATGTTGGATAACGATGGATGGTGTTAGACTAAGAAAGTAACAATTGGGAAATAATTTTTTATTTAATTTTTTTTTAATTTTAAAATAATTTCATACGGATGACCTCAAATAATGAAGCAAATTTTTAAATTACAATACACTGTTGTGGAATAAATGGGAAAGTGTTCAGGTTAAACAATAAATTCAAGATCATTGGTTTTTTTTTAATGATTTCAACCTAAGAATAAAGTTAAAAACAATAGGTTTTCTTTGATGCGACTAAACATTGATGAGGGCTTCTATTTTTTTTAATCTGATAGTTGTACAGGGTGTAAAGGAGCTAGCTACCTTTTATATTGCAATAATTAGGGTTTTTTAGCTCACACTACTACTATACTATAGTAGTGTGAGCTATAGTGATCCTAATTTTTTCGAGAAAAAAAAAGTTGCACCGATTTCAAAAATTTTTATATATCTTTGCGTTTCAGATGATTTTGAAACTTTTTTGTTGCGCCGTCTGTCTGTCTGTCTGTCTGTCTGTATGTCTGTCTGTAACGACCAACGCGCATAACTCAAAAACCGCTTGCCCGATTTTAATGAAATTTGGTACCTACGCTGGGTTTTGGGTCGAGATGGTCCCCTTTTAAAATGAACAAAATCCACCAAACACAAGCCAAATAAAAGGGTGGTAAATTTAAAAAATTAGTGTTTATGTGGAAATATGGCGTGTGTGATATCAAACGAAAGGTAATTGAGTCTGGAGTTAAATAAAATACATTTTAGTTTAAAAAAAGGGGGGGGGTAGATTTGAAAAATTAAAGTTTAAGTCAAAACATGGCTTGAGTGGTATCAAACGAAAGGTAATTGAGTCTGAAGTTCAATGAAATATATTTCAGTTTTTAGTTATATTAGCTCACACGTACACTATAACTATAGTACCTATAGTGTGAGCTTAGGTGCCCATAGATTGGCAGAGTATTTTCTCTCGCGAGCTGGGTGGAAATGGAATAAATGTTTGGTTCGGAGTGTAGAAATCGAGGAACGAGGACTTCCTGCTAATCTTTTTAGGATTTCGCAACTTCGGTTTTCGCTAAATTAAAATACATCCAAATTTGGCCTACAGGCTGAATCTCGCATTTTCCAGGACCTTGCAGATTCGCGGAGAAAGACAAATTTTGTGATCTATTTAATTATGATAGGAATTAAAATAGTAACATGCACATGAGGGAACTAGATATATTTAGGTTAAAAATTAGTAAGAACACTGATCTAAACAATTTTCCATAATAGTGTCCTATCTTCACAGGGTGCTTCAAAATATCTTCACCTTTCTTTGAAATAAGATATTGTTTCGCCTGTGGGCGTTTGACCGTTTAAAAGATATATAGGGTTCAGAGGGGATTGGAATGGAAATCACAAGTTTTTGGGTTTATTGACATTATACTTAGGAAATAGGGGAAATGTCTAATAAAAAGTTTTTTTTGGTGTTAGGCCGAGTTTTGTTAAGTATAACAAAAGTTTATTCGGGGCTGGGAGGTTATTATGCTCTTTTAAAATTAATGTAATAGTTTTGGCTTCTTGATTTTTGTTGTCTGGTTTTTACGCAGGGTTATTCCCAGCTGTTTCATTTCAAAATGTCATTTGTAAGTGATAGGGTCTCATTAGCCCTTGGACATTTGGTTATTTTGCTTTGACTAATAGTTGTGGAAAGGGCCCAACTTAATTTTATATCTCGTGAACACCAGTAATAGGGATCTGAGAATGCATTAAGCAGTAAAATTTTGTTAGGTGTTGTGTGTAAAGACACTTGAGTAGGCAGATTTAGTTTTACAACGTTCTTATAGGTGAACCTTGGAATTGTTTTCATAGTTGTTTTTCTGAAAGTGCACACAAGATAATTCTTTACGGGGTTGAGTGCAAAGTTTAAAACTTAGGTTCTTCACATTATAGTGGTACAGTAAATGTTCAATGTACTTTATTGCCATAAGATTTACATGGTAAATATAGACAGTGTCAGGTAAAGACTAACATAAAAGAATATAATTCCTTAAACTAATTTATGCAATTAATCTATGTAACATAAATAAAGATAAGTTTTACAAATTATTAATTTTAGAGTATATAGGTAGTATTTCTTTTTCGCTCTTCTCGGATTTATCCTCCTCTCGAATTTAAAAACTCCCTTACTGAGTAGTATGCTTTATTTATAAGCAGTTTTTTAAGTTCCTCTCGAAATTTTTTAAAGCTTTGCAAGCTTTTTATGGTATTTGGAATTGCATTAAAAATTGTTGCACAAAAGCAGTATGGACTCTTAGCATATAATGACAGATTGTAATTAGGAATTCTAATATTTGAACTAGACCTTGTATTATGAGTATGAAGTGTGTTTACAGATGGAAATTTTTGTTGCTGTTTTTTCACAAATAGTGCTGCTTCAAAAATCAGGATAGATGGAGCTGTCATTAGATTATTTTCCCTAAACACAGGTCTGCAAGAGTCCTGATGTTTTAGTCGCAGTAATCTTTTTTGCAATAGAAGAATGCGTTCAAAGTTTCTACATTGACCCCAGAACACAACTTGTTATCTTATGTGACTGTATCCTAAGGAGTAGTATACGTTAATAAGCTGTTTAGTTGTGAGTAAGTTCTTTAGGTTCAAAATTGCAAAAAAAGTAGAGTTTAGTTTTCCTGCCACAAAACTGCAATGTTTTTCCCAAGTTATCTGTTCATCAATTTGAAGTCCTAAAAAAGAACAGTTCTCCATTTTGATTATGTCATTGTTTTTTAATTTTAGTTTTATATCACTAATCAGTTTCCTTTTACGGAAAACAATATAGTGAGCTTTAGAGGGATTGACCAAGAGTTTGTTTTTTTCACACCATTTGCCAAAGACTTGAAGAATAAAGTTTGACATACTTTCAAGATCTTCTAAGTTTTCTGCAGTTACTACTATAGTGCAGTCGTCTGCATATAAAACTATCTTTATGTTTTTACACTGATCCATAATGTATTTGATCATATCGTTTATGAAAAGTATGAAAATTAAAGGCGATAAGACACTACCTTGAGGAACCCCAAAATTAGGAGTAGCTTCTTTAGATATATTTTTTTGAAATTTCACAAATATTTTTCTCTCTGAAAGAGTGCTTTCTAACCAATCATTTATGTTTCCCCTTAGTCCCATCTCATTACATTTTTTTAAAAGAAAAGGTATAGAAATGCAATCGAAGGCACGAGTCAGATCTAGAAAGATGGCTAATGTAAGTTTGTTCGAATCAAGGGATTCGTAAATAAACTGTACTAAATCAAAAGCCGCAGTAGAAGTGGAGAAATTAGAGCGAAATCCGTGTTGATGAGGAGACAGGAGTTTGAAACGATGGATGAAAGAATTGAGTCTGTTAACTACAGTTTTCTCAAATAACTTGGATAAAGATGTGAGCCCTGTGATCGATCTATAGTTTGAAATTAATTCCGGATCACCTTTTTTTAATAGGGGTACTACATAACCAATTTTTAACCTTTTTGGAAAAGTACCATTTTGTATTGATACATTTAAAATATGGCATGGCATTATAGAGTCCCATAGATAGTCAAGTACAAATACAGGAACATCGTTTATATTGCAGCAGGCCTTCCTATTTTTTAGCTGCATAAGTGCGAGGTGAAGCTCGCCTTCTTCTACAGGATTTAAAAACAGTATGCAAATTTGTGTCAGGTAATGTACAGTTGTTGTTGTTTGTGAAACATTGGTCAGTCAGAAGCTCTTCCACACTAGTGGCGAAGTAGTGAGAAAAACAGTTTGCAATTTCTTGTGGGTCCGTTATAACAGAGTCCTTGTAATTTACTGCCTGAAGATCTTTGTTGTTATTATTTTTTATTCGACCCAAATTTGTGTTTACAGCTTGCCAAATGACTTTGTTACAGTTTTCACTGTTTACGATTTTGTTTTGATAGAACTCCTTTTTTGCAACTTTGACCTTTTCCGTAAAAATTTTTTTTGCATTCTTGTACTGTTCTTCACTGTCTGCCGATCTACTATTTTTCATAAGCCAAAACATGTTTTTAAGTTCCTGACTGTCTATAACTATATCATTAGATACCCAAGCTTTGTTTGTAGAATAAGAGTATTTTTTTCTAATAACCGGGCAGCATGTATCCATGTAATAGAAGAGATGAGACCAAAAGGCCTCAAAGGCTTCATTTGCATTCTGTGAGAAGCAGTTTTGGCTATAGGAATCTATCTCAATATAAAATTTTAAATTATGTAAATTTTCATCTGAAAACACCCTTTTTTCTATTTTTGTAGAAGCTACTTGAGCTGTACGCGTAACATCTGCAATATTAACGTCTATATATTGAGATCTGTGATCAACTATTTGATCTAAAGAATTTGACGCTGTAAAAAAAGTTTCATTAGTTATGACATAGTCCAGAGCACTTGGTTCGTTATTTGGTACAACTCTAGTAGGTTCTATGGGAAGAATCGAAGCAAGCTCGAAACCAGTAATTAGATCGTATAATTTAGTCTTTTCACGGGAATCAATAAGGTTATTAATATTTAAATCTCCTGCAATAATTATGGTTTGGTAAGCTTTCGAAATCCAGTTTAGGAGCTGAAAAAGATTTTCAAAAAAAACATCAATATTTGAAAAGATTTCATTATTCGAGCGATAGATACCAATTAAGGCAGTCTTCCTATTACCTAAATTAAAAGCTATACCCACACACTCAAAAGAAAATTCACAGGTAAATCTTGATAAGTCAATTTTTTTACATAAGTATTGTTTCTTTCACTGAAAATCGCTACTCCACCGCACTCATGGTTTTTTCTACAATACGAAGTAACAAGTTTGAGGCCTGGGATAGCAGTGACCAGTATTTGTTCAGATTTACAGTGGTGTTCAGTTACCACGAGAAAGTTTGGCTTCTTTTCCTGAATTAGCACTTCAAGTTGCGGAATTTTGTTTGGCAAACTTTGCACATTCACATGTATTGTGTTCCAGTGTGAGTGTTGAACTATATTGCTGGTATTAGTCCCTTCTGCCTCTGAAAAACGTGCGAGTTCTTGTGGAGTCTCGAAAAAACCTAAATTTTTTGACGACTACATTCTCAGGCCAATGGGTTTCATCCAGGAGAATGGGTAAATCTGTTTCAAACACCTCCACTCTAAAACTAGTAAAATCTCCCGATTTTACCTCTTTTTGTTCTACTTTAAGGTAAGTAATGTTATTAAAGGTGCTTTTAATGTAGTTTTCTATATCCTTTATGGTGGTTCTGGCATCCAACCTGCTAACAAAGATGGAATCTTTTTTTGGGATTCTAGCTGCTGTAAGTGTAGCGGCTGTATGTGAGGAGACTCGGTTAACGTTTCCTCTTTCGTACTAAATAAGTACTAACGTTGCTTATTTCCTTAAGTAATAATTTTAAACAAATATATTAACATCGTTTGGTTTTTTTCGAACATAAATATTTTTTTCCTTTTCCTAAACTGATTGGTTTTTTTGCAATTACGATTTTTTATACCTTATGGTTCTTAAGTAAATTTTATTTTCAATACTTTTTTTTTTCGTATAGTAAATTAATTTTTCTAGCTCATTCACTTTTCACATTCACACAGTTTTGGGAGAGGAAAGGGAATTTACAACTGTTTTAAAGGAAAAGAACAAAAACTGTTGCCATAACTCGAATAAGATTTTTCTAGTGCTAATTTTATTTAAAAAAATTTTTAAGGTTCACTAATGGGAGCTGCAACCCTACTTAATGATTTTCTAATTTTTTTTTGAATTTTTTTAAAAATATTTTTTAAAAAGCGAAACTTGATTTTCTTGTTGCAATTTTTTTTTTTTTTTTGGTGCATAGTAGTACCTTGCCCTACAATGGTTATACCAGTTTATTTAAATATTTTTTTTTTCTGAATTAAAATATAATTTCATTTCGAACCCTCGCGTTTTAACAACCTATTATCATTTGTTTTAATTTTTTTTCTCCCTACTCCAAACCAGGGTAGAGTAATATTTTGAAAATTTTAGCGAGCCACTAATTAATTTCTTTTGATGATTGGGTGGTCGACACCAAAAAAACATTTTTTAATCTTTTTTGGACACCTTCCGGTACGATCCTAGGGTCTTCTTGACCATGGTTTGCATCAATTTAGTTAAAATTTTGGGAATTTCATTTTAACGATTATTAGAGAGTTGCAGTCCTACCAAGACGTTATTTGTATAAATTTTTTAATACCATCGGTAATTTTTTTTTAATTACACACAACATCCTTACTAGTCTAATTCGACGCAATTTCAGCGAGCGGATTTCTTTTTTTAACTGAGTATATTTTACGATTTCTATAACATGAACATCTGTTCCGATGTTTATTGCGTTCACTTATATATTAAGGGATGATGTGGCCTTAAGCAATGCATGTTTCGTGTAAACTCAGAGTAGGTAAGCAGGTTAAAGTGGGTTTTGATTTTTTTCTTTTTAGAAAAATCATTGTATACGGCGATTTGGGTTTTTTTTTTAGGAGTTTATTAGTGGAGCCGTTCTGCAATAGCAGAAGTATACCCTAGCATTAACTGTGTACAACAGCTTTGGGATTTTATTGTTATAGGTAGTCTGTTGTACGTTCCATTTAGGGATAAATTTACCTATTCGGTTGCTGAGGTAAACAAACATAACTTAACTTTAATTTTAATCCAGTCCAGCTAGGATAAGCGCAATTATTTTTTTTTGGTTTTACCCACGCAGGAGTGGAACATAAAACCTGAACACTGCCAAAGCACTTGTCTCTCTTTTATTTTTTTTTTAAATTTTTATGGCTACTTGTTAATTCTAATTTAGGATTTAAGTAGTTATTTCTCTCTGCAAGGTTGGACGTCATAGTTGGTTGTACAAATACTTAATATAAACTATGCTTACATTTTTAAATGCAAATAAATTTTATTTTCTTACTGCTCCGGTGTTTTTCGGTTTTGTTCGCGTCTGCCCGTATTTAAGTTTTATATTTTCTACATTTGTGAGGAAATTTATAGTGATTTTCACTCGTGAGTTTAAAGTGAACTTTGTGTTTGTTATTACGTGGTTTAGTTTTATAATTGGGAGGTATAATTAAGAGTTTTAAAGTTTAAAGTTTTAATATAAAAGGCACCATGGCTATTTCTTTGAGTCGGTTGTCGGACATAAGGTACTTAGTCAAGGACGAGTTATTCTACGAATTAACATGGAGAGGCATAGCCATTGGATCGGTGGAAGAAATGAAGCAACAGCTCATGCTGATTAAGCAAAGAGAAAAGACTGATGCAAGTATGAGATACCCTCCGTATCCCTTTACATTTGGCCAGGATGCTTTTAGCTGCATGAAGAAGCTTGATAGTCTGGTACCGCTGGTAGAGAAGTTCTCTGGTACGAGCAAAGGGGGAGAGTTTAGAAAAATCGCTGTAAGGTTGGAACATGTGTTAGCCAGGATAAATAACATGAATCCGTCAAACTTTGAAGAAAGTCAAACAAAAGGCATACTGGTTCCGGAAACCTTGGGTTTGATTGGGAGGTTGCAGAGCCAAGCAACAGATTTATTAAGAGTTGGCGTGACCTCAGATGATGATGAAGCATCTGAAACCCAATCAACGAGTCGAAGCTCAGACCACTCAACAAATGCTGGCAACACACCAAACCAGTCTTATTTTCCGCAACCACAGCACTCGAGCACACAAAGAACAGCTCAACAGCCTACGAACCAACCGTCGGTCATTGCTCCAGTGCAAATGCAAGTGCTAACGAACCCAACTCAAGCACCATTACAGGCACCAACCCCAATGCTAATTCAGAATTACGGTACAACAGCTTTTCAGTATCAACAACCGTCTACCGTTCCTTTGAGTTTAGCTGCCCTCCAAAGTAGCATAGCATCAATTGCTCAGTCACGACCATTTTCATGTTCGTCGCCAGTACCAATGTCAAGTGATCCTGGTATCTCTTTCTGTACACAAATTAAGGGTATTTTATAGAGCTAGGTTTGGAGGTTATATAGTGTCCAAAAAGTTACCTTATAAAGGAGACATTCCATCGAATTACTGTGGACATTGCGCACACCGTATTATTTGGGCATCGTAATTGGAACTTGAGATCACAGGTTTCGGGAAAAATCACATTGGAACTTTTGATTGTTTTGTTTATCTGTACAATTTCGTAATTTTCTTTGACGTTCATGAAAATAAACAGCTGTTCTGCTGGGGAATGGCGGCGTTGCCGCATCACAAATGGTTTCAGTAACAGGAAGGAAACATTTAGATGAACATTTCATTCGCTTATGTTTATTTTCGAGGATATTGGGACAATCCGAACCTCATATCCTTCACGGATTAGCTAGTTTTGATAGCACGAAAACATATTTGGGTCCACGGGTCGACCAGGAACAACCGGGCTCCGCCCCTTTGATATCTTTATTAATTTGATAAGGAGAAGATAAAATAAATACGAGTTTTGCACTTTTGTAAATTGGAGATAAACGAGGGATAAAACCAGGACTAAAAGAATAAACAAAATCGTATTTTTATATTATATAAATTTATATATAATCATAGTTAAATAATGTTAATAACTACCTCAGTCGGATTGAAGGGTTGTGTAGGGCTGGATAGTGATGAACAAACTTAACATCTGAGCACTCTTGTGCCGAGTTTAAGCAGTAGTTCAATGTGTATTTTTAGGTTCAAGTTCAGAAACAACTTTATTAAAAATGGCGTCAAACCATATGAATCTTAGAGAAAACATATATAAAGAGCAAAGGAAACTTTTGACTAAAACTGTAACTAAAATACAACTAAATTCTACACTTAGTATAGCTTTACTCATATGGGAATTGGTTGAGTGTTCGAATATTCCTGGGTTTGATGCATGCTCGAATCTCCAGTAATTGAATTTACAGTTGATGGTTTCAATGCTGAGCTTCTTATAGTCGGGCTGGTTATTTTCCTCCTACTTGCTATGTTGGCAGGGGTCCGGTAGGCAAATGTTCGGTCTATGTATGGAGGGTGTCTCGATGTCTTTGTTATAAAAAATTTCAACCGTGGAAATAGATCCGACAACACCTCAAGGTGCGTTTTACGTATTTTCAATATCCCCTTGGTCGATGCTGCCCCCTATATACCGGTACGAAAGTATTGATGTATTTCCTCATTGGCTAGTTTGAAAACCGCGGGTTTTTTCCTCCAGTCTCGCAAACCAGACAGTGATTTTTCGGTGAGAGCGTTTTTTATAAATAGGTTTGCATCCTTATTTGAATTTAACCGGGAAAATTAGGTTGGTACTGTGCGTTTTACTGTCCCCACCAGATCTACGAACGGTTTCCGGCGGCTTCATTTTTTTTGTGTTCTCGACGTAGTGCCTTGTCTCTTTCCTAACGAATTTTGGCTGGGTCGGCAACAAGTCTCTGGGATCGCCATTGTTTTTTTGGTTAGTGGCACTGCAGTGGCTGCAGGTTCTGTCCCAGAGACTGTGAAGAGTGAGTCCGTCGTGTTAGGCGTAACCTAGAGTGACGCTCACACCCTCTGAGGGGGATTTAAGGCGGCCTACGCCATTTCTACGGGAAATAAGAGCAGTGGTAAGTTCGATTTTATTTTTTTTCATTTTTTTTATTAGTTGAGGACTCTTCAAGATAATATTTGCCTCCCAAATTGTAGTTGTTTTTCGTGTGAAATGTACTTTTTCGACAAAGGACGTGGGGAATTTTTGGAGTTTTTTTTATATTTTCTTAAAACCACGTTTTGGATAAAAACTATATATTGTTTTTCTCCTTCGTCTACAGCCCTGTCCATTCCATCGACGGGACAGTTGTGCTGGACGCTGGTGTGAAGCCGGGTGTAGCATTGTAACCCTGGGAAAGGTACGTTAGGATTATTTTAGTTCATCTGTTTAAATCTACTTTATTTTATTGAGTCGACATGGGGTTCTTGATTTAAATTACTCGGTGTAGGGGAACTTCGTGCAAAATAGACGAATTCCAGGAAACTGAAACATTTCATTTTCCACAGGGTTTTACGCTCGGGCAAGGATACAGCAGTATATTTAAGACTATGTGCTGCCCTAGCGTGATGTGCTAGATAATCTACAGGGAGGGCGCGAACGGGACAACAACACAGAGGAGCAGCGAGAATGCCTGGAGAAACAGAGTTTACAGAAAATAACATAGTAATTAGAAAATAAAAACAGGACCAAGGTAGGAGTTTTCTTCAATTTTATGCAAACAAACAGTTTAGATATGATTTTTTTTTCATATATAATTTTCATTCATCACATAATTTCAACATTGCTTGTAAACGCAAGATAAGGTATGACGTCATAACCCCAGTTTTGCGGCATATTTAAGTAACATTTTTTCTTTGAAATTCAAAGTGCTTTGCTTTTATTTATTTTACTCGGTCCTATAATATTTCAGCACCATCTTTTCCTCAGATTTTAAAATAAACAAGATGAACTAAATCTTTGCGTTATTTGTACAACCCAATGACCAACTTTGCAGAGACAAAAGAGAGATAGAGTTATTTTTTTAGCGGTTTCCTTACATTGCTTTACCTCATGGGGTGGATCTCGGACTGGGTTGCTGTCTGTCTCATTCTACCCAATGTAGAATGATGACAGCAGATATTTGATCCAGATCGCCCCTATGATGGATTGATTTTGGAGGTATGTTTTTTTTAACAATCATTTAGATAAGTGAGTCTTACACTACTGACTCAAATGTAGGTACACTGTGACCTGTTGGGAATGTGCATCTACCTATAAAGAACTTTCTATTTGTGTCATTTTGATTCATTTAGGAATCTTTTAGAATTTTGTTTTGTTTATTAGTCAATTTTTTTGGTCATTCTTAATTACACAATTACTCTGGAAGCCTCGGAAGTAAGTAGAGTTTCATTGTTTAGCTACAACGTTTGAGTTGAACTGTATTTTATTTAAGATCTTCTTTGTAAAACATTGGTATTAAAACACTGTGGCGCACTTAAAATTTTCTTATTTCTGAACCCCCCCTTCTCCACTGTATAAAAGTTACCGGGCATATCAATGTTTTACCTAGCTGGAAAATACAGTTCTGCTTCCAGATATTTGTTTAATTACTCAGTAATTTGATCTTAGTGTCACAAAATGGCGGCAACGTATTTAGTTTGCCACAAATGTCACCCAACGCATTTTAATTGGCCACACCTTATGTGCTGAAGTCGTAAAACGAAATAGGAAGAACCCAGGGCAATCTCCCTCGCTCTTGAGATTTTCTCCATAGTTTCAGAGTGGGAGAAACACACACAAGAATGAACCCAATGGTTCACATACATAGAAGTATATTATAATAAAGCGAAAAAATGTAATATTAATCAATTTTAAGTATAACTAATTACCGAATCGGCAAAAACATAAAAGGTAAAATTCTATCATTTATCCCTAAATAAGGAATAATTTTATTAAATTTATCCAAAATCCAACAAATAGCAAACAGAAATTTTGTACTTTTATTATTGCTAAATTTGTATTTTTAATATTTTGTTTTGTCGATTTTTTTTCGACCTTTTGTACTTTCGACCTTTTATGGCTTCGGCGGCGGGCCCGATAATAAAATGTCCTTTTAAACAGTGTGTCACAAAATGTGACCCATAGTATAGAAAACTCTCTAGGGGCGTTGGTAATTTGCAAAAATTACCAAAAAATATTATTTTTGTTACGGGTTTCATTCAATTTCCATCAAAATCTCAATTTCAATTTTAATTTCAATGAGTACCTAATTATGATTATGCCCCCCCCCCCCCCAAACCGTTGCATAAGATTCACCACTTTATTTTTAGTTCCATATGCTTAAAAAAATAACCAAAAACACCTGTGTCAAAGTTACTACTGTTACTTTCGCACAAAAATATTGTGCATGGCCCCTATGCCCCCTCCCCTTATAACCACCGGTGTTTTTTTGCTTTAAAGAACTTATTTAGATAAATCAAAATATCTAATCTAATCAAAAAACAGTTTATTTTAATTTGGAAACATTTTATTTTAGTAGGTATAAATTATGAACCTTTTTGAAGTATTTATCATAACATTAACCTCACTTTGTAATATATCATTTAAAATGAAATTGTCTTATCCTCAATAAAGAATAAAGGCAAATTTTTTTCTGAAAATCTTAGTTAGAAAAGATATTTAAATATGCAAGAGAAACTGATTATTTCAGTTATTTTTGAAAATAAGTTTATATTAGTACGCCCCTGAAGCCTTAAATATGGCAACAACCCGACATTTTAATAAAGTTTTTAAAAGAAAATGTTATGTTATACAATAAAGTATACTACATATTTTTTCCTAAAAAGTGTAGTTTTTGAGAAAATTTTAAAAAACCTATAATAAACATGTTTTTTCTAAATAATCCCAATTTACGTACGCCACTGAAGAGCTACTTGCTTTTCCTAACCTTATTGACCAATACATCGTTGGAAAGAGAATTTTATTCTCCACAAAAAACTGTTCTTTGCAATTTTTGATAAAAAGGTTAGTTTTCGAGAAAACTGCATAAAACTGAAAAAAAAACAGGTTTTTGGGAGTTTGGGAGGTATTTTCTCCGTCCCTGTCGATGTTTCGAGTTGGCAACAGAGATATTCGGATTCAGCGGGGTCAAATTAGGGGGAAATGGTCTTTGCCAAAAAGTAATATGATTTGCTTCTAGACCGAAAACGGAAAGCCTTTTAAAATAATATGCTTTGACTACTAGGCAAATGCTGTAATCTTGTAGGGTGATCATTGATCAGCTGCCCACAGTAGATGGACAAATTTTTCTACAGGTCTATACCTACAGGATTTTCTCAGGACCCCACAGGACTATACAGGGCCCCACAGCACTATACAAGACTGTACAGATCTTCCACAGGACTTGCTTATTCTTTTTTATTTTAAGTGGATTTGGCATTGTCATTTCTTGTATCTTATGTATTGGACTTTCTGAGATTTTAAGAATAAGGTCAGTAAATAATTTAAGTGCTATTTATTTATAAGAGTTTAAGTTTAATAAGAATAAGAACAAAAAAAATTAAATTTAAGTAAGTAATGCATTTTTGTAAAATTTTCTTTAAAAAAAAATTCAGTGGCCTAACCTGACCTAATAAGACTTAACAAACACTAACCTGCCATAATCTAACCTGAGGACCAGTGGCGGCTGGTGACGTTATAAATTAGGGGGGGGGGGGTCAGAAATTTAAATTGCATAAAAAATGAAATAAAACTGAAACAATTTTATTTTAGTATTTTCTAAACAAGCAGCTACTACATGTAGTTTTTAGTTGATTGGTTTATAGATGAAGTCCATTCGCCTTTCTTTTTCATGGCTCCATAGAGCAACCTCAAGAATTTTAAACAGTCTATTAGCCTATTTTATTTATTTATTTTTTTATTTATTTATTTCAACGGGAAACCCCACTAAAAAATTTTAAAATAACAACATCAAAATGTATACATTACAATGTCATTAAAAGAAAAATAAATTATACTGTGCCCTGAAGGGGAGAAAACTAGAGATATCACAAACAAATTACCCCAAAGTTAAATTCACCCCGTCCGGGAAATCAGACGTTTATTGAACTAAAACAAAGGAAAAAAATCGGCAACACGCTAGAAGCTTACCTTCTTTCATTCAGCAGCAGTTCTACATTTCACTCGCGGCGCCGCGTACTTTCTTGTGGCTGGAATTTTGGTCTTAAATCTTAAAACACGTGTGACTTCTTTCAGTGTCTTGTCGGAAGTGGTTCTTCATTCCCCTGTCAAATACAGGGGAGGGCGCTTCAAACTCCCAGCGTGTGCAAAGCGCGCATGATTTTTGCCAAAATGATCAGGTGATCAAAAAAAAAATAACTTTCAACAAAGATAGAAATTATCGCCTGATTGGAATTTTTCCCAAACAAGGAGTTTCTTTTTCGAAGGTTTTGGCTAAAGAACTCAAAAATACACAAACAAACTTTAAGGTTAGGTTTTCCCAAAAATTCAAATAAAAACAAAAATAACTGGCAGCACTAAAAATTCCCAATTTTTATAGAAAAACCCAAAAAACTAAAAAATCAAAAAAAAAAGGTTATTCAATTACCCAAAGGGTCTAAACAATAAATTAGCATTTTTGCAACAATAATCTTATCGCAATAGCTATGGACGTCATACTCAAGTTAATTCAAATAAGCATGATTTACGCTACACAAGGATTTGAAGGTTGGTTACTGGCTTTATTCAAAGATTTACAAAAATCATTGAAGAAGCCACAAGTTATAAACATATAAAAAACATAAACAAAAAAAAAGACTGGATAACCCCAGGCTTAATAACCTCTATAAAAACACGAAACAAACTAAAAAAAGAGTCACTAAGATCCCTTAACCAACAAAAATTAGTTAGATTCAAAATTTACAGAAATACTTTAACAAAAACTATTAAAAAAACAAAATTTATGTTCTACAAAAACAAAATAGATGAAAACAAGCATGACCCAAATAAAATTTGGCAAATTATTCGAGAAGTGTCTAATGATACTCAAAGAAAAAGCACAATTGGCTCATTAGTGGAGAATAATAAAGAAACAACTGACCCCAAAGAAATAGCAGATATCTTTCTACATTATTATAGTAATATGGGAAGAAATCTTTGTAAAAAAATACAAAAAAATCAATGTTTTTATTGAACCGCGAATTGAAAAAAATGGAAAATTTGAAAAGTTCTCAGAAAACGAATTAATCCCCCAAATAAATTCACTAAAAAATACAGCTTCTAGCTCAAATGACAACATTAGCGCAAAAATAATTAAAGATAATCATCAAATTGTTTATTAATTACTTTGGCCTACAAATAATAGGATGTAACATGTCATTAGATTTTACATATAAATAAATAATAGTTGGTCCTGGCAATTGCTAGGTCTGGTCAAGATAAACATTACAAAAGCTAACTAAACTAATAAAATAACTAATATAAAATAAATAAAAATACATACATACAAAAACTACAAAGTTAAAACAAAATATCAAAATATGATAAACATGTAAATTTACAAACAAATCGGGAACAAACATAAATAATTTTAATTAAGGTGTTTTAAAAGAGATTTCATTTCATTGAGACTATAACATGTCTCTGCACTATAACATGTCTCTGTATTTTTTTAACGATTTTTTAAACCTGTTTAGTGATAATTGCTGTAAATTGTTAGGGAGCAAATTATACAGAGAAATTCCAGAGTATATCGGGCTTTTCTTAAAACACTCATGCTTATGTAATTGTAAACAGAATTTGTTGCCGAACCTGGTGTGGTAGGAATGAGAAAAAATATTTCTTATATATATATATATATATATATATATATATATATATATCTTTAGTTTTATGGATATGAATTAATAACTTATAAACATATAACGAAACAACCGTCAGAATATGGTTTTTCCTGAAAATATCTCGGCACGACTCTAAAGCTTTCAAATAAAAAAATATTCTTAAAGCCCGTTTCTGTGCGATCAAGACTCTATCCATATCGGAAGACCACAAGATAATGCCATAGCCAATAATGGAATGAATGTTTGAAAAATATGAGGTTAATAGTGTCGATCTTCCCAAAGAGTTTTTTAGACATGTGAGAGCATATATGTTCTTGTTTATTTTTGAGCAAAGTTGTTCGATATGTTGGCTAAAATCTAAGTGACTATCAAAAATTATTCCTAGTAATTTCGCAGTATCAGCGAACTGGATATGGGTTCCTTGAAATTGTGTCTGTATGTTTAAAGGCTTGCTGTGTTTTGTTTTAAATTCCAGGCATACTGTTTTATTGTAATTAATAATAAGATTATTTGAGGAACACCAATTTGAGAACTCACTTAAAATTAATGTAAGCTTTTCTGATATTACATTTTTGGTTTTTCCAAAAATCAGTATTGTGGTGTCGTCAGCATACATAAGAATTATTCCATTTTTAATATGTTCGGGAAGATCGTTTATGAAAGTAAGAAAAATTAGTGGGCCAAGAGTACTATTAGAGAAAGTGTTACCAATTTTTACTTTAAATTTTTTCCTTTTTAAAATTGAGGTTAACCATTTATTAACATTACCTCTTATACCTAATCGATCCATTTTATGAGAAACGAAATCCGGGCTGATTGTGTCAAATGCTCGCCTTAAATCGAACAACACAGTTATTACATATTCACCTACATCCATATAACTATATATATTTTGAATTAAATCTACTGTAGTAGTTTCAGTCGAGTGATTTGGCCTGAACCCATATTGATACTTGTTAAGGGCATTATGTTTTTCTAAGAAAGATAGTACTTGGCCATACATTAGCTTTTCAAATATCTTACTAAAACTGCTTGCTATCGAAATAGGGCGGTAATTTTCCAGTGCTCGTTTGTCTCCTTTCTTAAAAACCGGTGTTATGTTTGCTAGTTTTAATTTTTCTGGAACTTTACCCTGACTAACCGAAGTGTTCATCAAGTCTGCCAATAACTGAAAAAAAGTGCTGTTACAGTTTTTAACTAGATGAATCGGTACACCATCAAACCCAGTAGATTTCTTATTTGGAAGAGCCCCGACCACACGAGAAACGTCCTCCGAAGTTACAGGAAAGAAGAACATTGTTTCAGTTATTTCTTTCCCAAAAGTGCAAGTTTCTGATAACTGTGGACCCAAGTATTTTTGCAACGTTTCTTGAATTACATTAGAAAGATAAACACCAAAAGCATTAGCAATGTGTTCCTCTTTATCTAAGATAGTACAGTAATACCGCTTAATTGCTTAATTATATCCCAGGTTTTCTTTGTTTTATTATTTGAATTTTTTATTTGATTGCTTAAATGCTGGTCTTTCTCTGATCTAATTTGTTTATTTATATTTTTTTCAATGTTTTGTATTGTTTCCTTACAATGCATGCATTGGTGTTTTTTTTTCCACCAGTTTAAATTTTTTAACTGAAGCATTTTGTCTCTGAGCCCTTCACTGAGTTGTATTTTATTACTTTTTTTGGTTTAAATAATTACGGAACGGAAAACAAAGATTAAAAAAGTACATGAACTCCTCAAAAAAGAAATCAAACATTACATCTACATCACCGGTGTGGTTAAAATTTAAGGATTTAAAGTGAGAGTCAAAGTAATAATTAAATTCATTCAATTTCTGTTTAGTAAAAAAGCGGCGTTCTTCCGGTACGTTATCGTCGCTGTTGTTTTTATCTGATTTGTTACCAAGAAAGTAAATAAACTGACAGTGATGGTCTGAAAGACCTGGGTCAAAGTTTGAGCATACAAAGTTATTAGGGATATTCGTTATTACATAATCCAAACTTGATATAGACGTTCTACCATTAACATCGGTAAATACTCGAGTGGGCTCATTTATAAGAGAAAACAATTGAAATGAAAGTAAAGTATCTGATAAAATTTTAAAATATTTGTCCTTCTCTATTTTATCGATGGTCGCATATTATAATATGTTCAAATCTGGATGAAATTTTATTTAAGAGGCCCAGAAACAAGTCTAGAAACTCTTCCCTGCTACCCGAAGTCGGCCTATATACTAAAACAATACATTTTGATTCAAATTGAAAGCCACAACATTCTATTGTCAATTCTTTTGTGAAATTATTTACAAAGTCAATTGGTTTGCACTTGGAAAATAAATTTGATTTTACAAAAGCCACTACGCCACCTCTTATGTGACTATATCTACCGTAACCACACACCCGAGAATAGCCAGATATATTCAGATATTCCAGTTCTTTATTATTGTACCAGTGATCGGCAAGACACAAAAAAGTAGGACTATATTCCATGTTAAAGAGTTCGATTAAATTAACTTTTCCTGAAACTCCTTGCATGTTATAATGTAAAATTGACCAGGTAAAATCTGTGTTTTGATGAGTTGAAATTGAAACTAATCTAGAGTTATTTGTGAGAGGCGAGGGTACAAAAAATTTTGAGATGTGTCATTATTGCATGATGTTTGCGTTTCTTGGTTTACACCATTATTTTGTTCCTCTGCTCTATTTAACATTTGTTGAGATTTCAGCGACCTAATTTGTGGTGAATCACTTATTTATGGTTTCAGAGTTTACCTGATGTACGTTTTTGATGTGTTGGAAATCATCGGAATCAGTTAAATCTATGCAAATATTTAAGAGCTTACTTGCTCTACGTTTTGAGTTGTGTTGAAAGAACTTTAGTTTTTATCCACTAGGTCAATAAATTTTAAGTTTTTGTCAAGGTTTTTTTTGCGCAAGATCTCTTGACTTAGTTCTTCCGCAAGAAAAAAATTGTTTTGTTTTAATCCTTTACTGCTATTAACATCCACATACGAAACGCTTAATTCAACCTTTTGGTTAACTTTTTGAAGAAAATTAGCGAATTTCTGATTAAAGTTATTTATTTGCAAATTGTTTGGTTGATTGTAGTACCTTAAAGGTATTGTCAAAAAAAATCATATTTGTATGCAGGCACCTTTTTATTTTTTCTACAAACGGTTTTACTTGGGGATATTTTTTGTTAGAAATATCATTGGCCCCGGCATGAATTATCACATAGTCTTGTGAGGAAAAATCTTTAACCAGTAGCTCCATATTTTCTATAACTGAATTAAGCTTTGCTTCTGGTTTGATTATGCATTGAACCTTAAAATCTTTAAGTTATTCGTTTTTTAAAAGATGACGATGTATATGCCGACCGTTTTGGTCACATAAAAACAGTATTTTTTGTGATCCGCTGACCGTTAGTCGAAGTGGGAGTTATTTTTTGCTGAATGCCCGCAGGGCTCGTTGTCAATGTTTGTGTTGTTGTCTCGGTTTGAGTATCAGAGTGATTTAAACTAATCTGATATGTTTGTGTTTCACTAGTACAAACGCTATTTTCTGTCTGAAAACCTGTATTTCTAAATTTTTTTTACGGGGTTTGCGTTTCAATTATATTTGAATTATTTTTAGTTTGAGTTTTTGTATGTTTAATACAAATAGTAGTCTGTGTTTCTTTAGTTGACCTCGGTTTCTGTAGGGATTGTATTATATCCTCTAGTTCTCGAATTCGTGTCAAATGCTCCTTTAGTAGCTTATCTTTTGCTTCAATTATGATATTTAACTCTTCTTCCGCTCTAATAGCATCTTGTAAAGTATTATCTTTGTCACTAGTTATACGTTCCAACTGTTTGTCCTTTGCATCGTTTTCCAAGGTCAGCTCTTCAATGGTTTGTTCTAATAAGATTTTTTCCCATTCTGGACACTTTGGCTCCATACTTAAATCTTTACAATCAGGACAAATCACAAGGTGGTTTTTTATCATTTTATAGTTATCCTTTTATTTCATAACACAGCGCTTATGAAACAATTTTAGACATTCCCGACATACATAACAAGTTGGAAATAGTTGTGAATCACAACAGATAAATTTATTCATTTTCAGAAGATAGTATGAATAATGCAATAATGAATAAACTTACGGGTTCTCAGTATTTATTGTCCCGCTGCCACCTTATCACTTGAGCGTGTTTTTATAAATTTTTATAAATATATTCACAGGTACTATAATGTTATTAATTACAAGTTTTTGTCCACTAAATCAAACTTTTATCACAAAAAGATTGCTGATAATCAATAGCATTTTTTTACGAGTTCAGTCGTACCGAATTTACGAATTAAAACACTTTATTTGTAATTAAAAACTTCTAAAATATCGTAGCACAACTTTTAACTTCTGCATCAAAAATTCTGATTTTCTACAGTGATTCTTTTAAAACCGTTGTTACATATAATCAATATTATCATTAATAAAGGTACCTATCCAAAATACTAAAAAACTCAATAATTACTCCAGTTTTTAAAAATGGTGATATGCAAAATAAAGAGAACTATATACCAATAGCAGTAACCAGTACGATTAATAAATTGGTTGAAAAATGTATAAAAATTAGACTAAATGGACACATGGAAAAATGTGCCCTAATGTCTAAACACCAGTTTGGTTTTCGTAGCAAATTGTGCACAGAAGATGCTATACAGCTCATGACCGAAAATGTCATTTGATGGATATAAAACAATTGGAATATTTATAGATCTCGCGAGGGCCTTCGACACTGTGGCACACCAAATTTTATTAAATAAATTAGAACGAATAGGTTTAAGAGGCAAGGAATGGAATCTTTTTCAGTCATATCTTGAACAAGAACGCACACAACAGGTCAAAATTAAGGACATGAGCAGAGTAGAATTCGGTGTGCCACAAGGAACGGTCCTAGGGCCTGTTCTTTTCATAATGTATATTGACATGATAACAAAAATCATACCAAAAATAATTGGTTGTGTCATATGCTATGCTGATGACTCAGTTATTTTGATTAAAGCTAAAACTTGGGCAGAAGTGCACAAACTTGCAGAAAAATATATAACTATAATTAAACTTTGGCTGGATCAGAATTTATTGACGTTAAATGACATAAAAACCTTCTATATTATGTTTAGCATGAATAGCAAAAATACTGAAGTCATAGGTGACCTAAAAATACATAACTATGAATGCTTAAATGGAAACAATAATAATTGTCGTTGTGAACTAAAAATAAAAAAAGTTGAAAATATAATGTATCTCGGAGTAATAATCGATCAAAATCTAAAATATAATGCCCACATTGAATATATCACAAAAAAGACCAGAAAAACAATTTATAGATTTTATCAGCTTAGAGAGTTTCTATCAAGGAGACTACTAAAAATTGTATATCAGGCATTGGTTGAATCAGTCCTGAACTGGGGTAGTGCATGTAGCACAATACTTAACAACCTGATATTTGCACAAAAGTACATCCTTAAGGTTATATGTAAAAAACCAAAACAGTATCGTACTATAGAACTATTTTTAGAAACCAAAACCCTAAGGATTAGAGAAATATACATGAGAAATATACTAAAATACATGAGGAATAACCAAAAATACAAGACTGAAGTCAACCATAACATTCTAACTAGATCAATAACTCATGAACATATAACATTGAAAAGAGTTAGTTTCTCTGCATGCCAAAGACACATTGCATTTCTTGGGCCAAAACTTTTTAATTTGATACCAAAAACTTTAAAACAAATTACAAATAAAAAAACATTTTCTACTAAAGTAACTGAATGGATCCTTGAAAGCCTGGAACTTATTGTCAATAAAATACCACTTTTAAAATAATATAATAAATACACTATCTAGACATTTAATCGAGGGGTGAACAGCTCTCACAATCGGTGTACACATTTCTCACAATTTTTCACAATCTTTACACAATCCATCCCAATCACTCACAATCCTCCACAATCTTTACACAGTCTGTCCCAATCACTCACAATCTGTCACAATCTTACTACAACCCCTCACAATCTTACCACAGTCCTTCACAATCCCTCGCAAAGGAAACTATAGACATAATGACCTTTTTTTTGTCGCAAGAATTTTTGATGGGCTGTCGCCCCCCCGCCCCTTTCAGGCACGCTACACCGCTGCACAGTCCTCCACAATCCCTCGCAATCCCTCACAATCTTTCACAATCTTAGCAAAAGATTGTAGATTTTCACAATCGGTGTACACATTTTGGGTTAGCTGTTCACCCCTCGCATTTAATAATACCGGAATTTTATAATAATAACACATTAAATCAGTAATCAAACAAAAGTAAATTAAAGATTCTTATTTTGGATGAGGGTTTGTTCGAAAGCGGATGTGTCACCTGGGTGATCGCAAAACTCGGCTAATCTGGAGAGGATTTGCCTTTTGAGTGTTTGTGTTGTCTGAATGTGAATGTTCTTAACTAAAAACAAAAGTACCTGCTAGAATAAATTAAATGTAAGTAAAATAGATTTGATAACATTTAACATTCAAGTCAAAACTATAAAATTTTATATGAACTTAACATTTATATAAGTGTAACATAATATTTATAAGGGTATTACATAACATTTTATAAGAGTATAGCATAACATTTATAAGAGTATAACATTTATAAAAGTATAACATAACACGTCTATAATAGGTGTAGCTTAAAATTAATTAGAATAAAACATTTATGACAATAATAATATTATGATCATTTTGTGATATTATATAAGATATATAAGTAGGTAGATAATGAAAAAAAAAGTATTATAGTATATGTAAACTTGACCAGTATTCTCCCGACGAGCTACATGCAGCTCAGGGACAGTACTTCAATTGTATTAGGAATTTGTAACGAAACTTTGAAAGAAATTGAATTTGAATTTGAATTTGGGTAACGGACATACCTTCACCAAACTACGGTCAAGTAATCCTTTCGCGGTTTTTACTTGCACGACACGGGGGATTTTATCTGGACTCGAGTAATTTTTTTTTCAATTCTACCGAGCGACCACTTCAGTGAGGGTAGGTTTTCGTCTTTCAACGCTACTAAAGTTCCAACTTTTGGAGGGTATCGGGGTTATTCCATCTTTCGCGTTATTGCAACGACTGAGGAAATGGACCCATAAAATCTACACTCACATGGGAAAAGGGCTTCACCTGGGACACTCTAAATTTAGGAAGGTCACCCATGTATGGGTGCAATGATTTGGGATTTGTCCTGGCACAACAAAAACACTTGGAAATAACACTGTGAATAGCACTTTTCCCAGACAAAATCCAAAACTGTTGATTTAATAGGTACTCCAATAAACGAGGACCTGGATGTCCATGCTCATTATGGAATTTTTCAATAATCAAAGTGGTAAGCCTGTGACTACCAGGCAACAACATAGGGTGTTTTATCTCATATGCCAAATCAGTGTGACGTAATCTACCGCCAACCCTGAGGACACCATGGGAATCAAGAAAAGGAGCTAACTTTCGAAAAGGCTTAGCACAACTCTCACCCTTACGTATCCTTTTAAAATCTTCAAAAAAAACTTCTTTTGTACAACTCGCACAACATCTAAAGTAGGATAATAAAGATCTGCCTCATTGAGGGCTTTACTAGGAAAAGATGAAGAAGGATCTTTTTTCAATCGAAAAGGTCTCAAACAAAAGGCAACAATGCCTAATATTCTACGCAAAGAGGAGTACTTAGTGAGTAACAGCTGTACTTCATCAAGTGGTGTTTCTGTCACAAAAACAAAACGATTTTCCTCAGGGGGTAGATCAGCATCAAAAGATTCAATATTATGGTTTATAGGCCATGTTTCACTAGACTGGGCCAACCAGGATGGTCCATTAAACCAAAGAGGATGGTCTATCAATCAACTAGGAAGTAAGTAAAAGTAAAATATGAATGGAAGTCAGGGCTAGAATTTTCCAATTTCATATGCCCCTGGTCTAGGTAATCCTGAACAAGGTCTTTGTACGCACTATACAAAGCAGGATTTTTCAATAATCAGTTTTCCATCATATTGAATCTATGCAGTGCTTGACCTTTAGAGTCATCAAGTTCTTGTCGAGGCTCTCTGAAAGGTAAACAAACTTAGCTCTAGAATGAGTGGTAGCAAATATTTTTTCACACAAGTCCTCATCAGAGGGAAGATGGATTTTTTGAGGGGTCGATTCCAGTTCCCAAAAAATTTGTAAGGTACTATCCAATTGAGATTCTATAGGGGAAGACACTGAGGTCAACAAACTAATGGGTTTTTGAGTTTTACGAGGACCATCAATACCACCAAGGAGTATCCGACCAAATATTAAATTAATGGCACAAGGTCCTCCATTTTCTCCTTTTTTAAAGCCAAACACAAGCATCTGACCAAACAAATCAACACCAATTAAAAGGTCTACACTAGTAGGTTTTTCAAAATTAGGATCAGCAAAATCTAACAAGGAGTATCTATTTTAGTCAACAAAAGATTTAGAAAATTTATCACCAACTGGGAAGCACTAAATGAGCGGCTAATAAGAATGAATATAACAATAAAAGGAATGAGACTTACGATTTTTGGAATCTATGCGTATAATGACGATGCAAATATAGCCGTGAAAGACAATTTTTTTGAAGAAATCCACAATGAAATATCAGCAGTAAGTACATCTAGAGAAATTGTAATATTGGGAGATTTAAATAGTAGAACAGGTAACAGAGTAAATGATCTGACAGTTGGCCAATATGTAGAAGATATTGTTAATGACAATGGAAACCGGCTAATTACAGTATGTGAGCAATTAGACCTAAAAATCCAAAACGGTTTTTTCCAATATAAGGAAATACACAAATATACCTGGACCAAACCCTCACAAAACCTAAAATCCGTCATTATTATTATCTTATCACTAAACAAAAGACAAAACTAAAAATTCAAGATGTCAGAACAAAGCGTGGATCAACATGCGAAAGTGATCACTATTTTCTGGAGACCAAAATTCTCTTTCCTTATCAAGGCCGAAGCCTGCATCAACAACATCTTGATGATACAGTGAATGAGGAAATTGATCACTGTCAATATAATCTACTAAGCCTAGAACATCACAGCGTAAAAAACTTATACAAAAAGAGACTGAACGAAAGAGGAATACGAATGTATCACATTAAGTATCCATCAAGCTGCAAAACAAGCACTAGGATTAGTGGAAGAAACTCCTAAAAGAACAAAACCATACTGGTGGGATGCTGAGATTGAAAGTGAAATAGAGGAAAAAAGGAAATTATATCACACCTACTTATCCCAAAAGACAGATAGAAGCCGAGAAGAATAGAAAATCGCGCAATCAAAGGTGAGAAGAATGATCAGTGATAAGAAAAATCAATCGTGGATGCAAAAGTGCCAGAAAATAGATTCTTTCTTAGGAGGTAGGAGAAGTACCGAAAGCTGGAAAACTATAAGATGGATCAAAAAAGAAACATGCAGAGATATTATTTTACCAATACCAGACAAAGAATGGGATGAGCATTTTAAAAAACTTTTAACTGAAGATAGAGCAGAATTCAAGGAAGATGAAAGAGACAATATCATTAGAACGATGGGATCTCCAGTACCCCTCACAATCTCCGAGGTCAAAAACGTGTGCACAACCTTAAAAAGCGGTAAGTCTGCCGGACCTGGAAATACCCCATCTAAACTTATTAAATGTGGCACTGAAGAACTGTTTTGGAGATTACGGAATCTTTTCCAAAAATATTTAAATGGAGCTGTAGTACCAACTGAGTGGAAAACGTCATATATATCCACAATACACAAAAAAGAAAGGAAAGATATATGTGACAATTATAGAGGTATATCTGTAACTAGTACGCTAAGCAGAATATATGGCAAAGTAATAAGAAATAAAGTGGAGAGCGAATATAAAGATATGGAGGCAGAAGAACAGGCCAGCCGGTTTCAGGGCGGGTAGATCGACTTCAAATCATCTCTCTTTATAACCCAAGTTATTGAAAAGAAAATGGCATACGGACAAGAGCTGCATCTGCTTTACGTAGATTTGCAGAAGGCATATGATAGTATACCACTAAAACTACTTTGGAAAGCGTTGGAAAAGACAAACATAAGCGTACAACTAATTAAGGCCATCAAAGAGTTATACCGCAATAGTAAGGCAAAAGTTAAAATAAAAGCAAAACTAACCAAAGGCTTTCAAGAAAATAAAGGTCTTAAACAAGGTTGCTGTATCTCGCCTACGCTCTTCAAGATCTATTTGGAACAAGTCCTTAAATTCTGTATCCTTGTATACTTTATGTTTCACCGATGATCAGATAGTGGTGGCTCAGGATTATGACGACCTCGAATATATGACACGAAAACTAATAGAAGAGTACAATAAGTGGGGACTAGAGGTTAATATCAATAAGACAGAGTATATGTGTATTGGTGGAACGAAACAAGATCTAATCTTAAATACTGGGCAGGGAATTCAGTCCTGTGATGAGTATAAATACTTCTCTAAAAATTACAGCTGACGGAACACTAGACAAAGCTATAAAAGATAGAAACGTACAAGGAAGAAAAGCAATAACTTTATTAAATGGAATAATTTGGGACCAATGTATATCAAAACATAACCAAAAACTTATATATAACACCATTGTAAAAAGTATTATTACATACGGCTCAGAAGTATGGCCAATCAAAGATAGAACAGAAAAAATGCTTTCCACTACGGAGATAGACTATTGGAGAAAAGCAGCAGGGAAATCAAAAAAGAGAAAGAGTTACAAATCAAAGAATAAGAGTGGGTGAACGTACTTTAGCGGATGATATAAGAACAAAACAACTGGTGTGGTACGGACATGTACAAAGAATGGATGATGGAAGACTACCTAAACAAATATTACAATGGTAACCAACTGGCCGAAGAAAACGAGGAAGGCCGAGGAGAAGCTGGAGAGAAGGAATAGACATTGAAATAAGAATAAGAGGCCTAGATGATGAATTATGGGCAAACAGAAACGAGTGGAGATTGGGTATCGGAAGACGTAGAACTTTGTGAAACCGATATATATATATATATATATATATATATATATATATATATATATATATATATATATATATATATATATATATATATATAAAATCTAAATCTTTTAGGTATGGCCACTGAATAGAATCATATTCTACAACACTCACAGGTATGATTCCACAAATTTTAGAATTAAGAATGGCATCACAGGAAAACAAACTATCAGGAAATTTAGAGGAGCCAATTTGCACTGTAACATTGCCATATGACGTACTAGAAATCATGCCATTTAATCCTTCAATAGGAGTGCTATTCAGAGCTACTTTAAGTCCCAACCTCTCAGCCAAAGAGATGGCTACAAAGGACGCTTCACTAGCGGAATCTAAAATTGCCCGACAAGACACAAACTTGTTGTGGACATCTAACACTAAAACTTGGGCAGTTGCAAAAAGCACAGGTCGTATCTTACGAGGTTCAAAATGGTAGCTTCTGGGTGTAGCGGTACACAATGCCTGTTTGGCACCTTCACTATTAGGTATACGGGGGGTCTCCCCTGGAGGATCAACTTGGGGGCTCGGCGAGCTTTTCACAAAGTGTAACAGGGAATGGTGATGACCCTGGCACTGACGACACGTGGCATTTGTAGGGCATTGAGATACACCATCTTTGCCACCAAAGCAGTTAAAACACAGTCGTTCACGCTTAACAAATAGATGGCGTTGACCTACTTCTAATTCTAGAAATATGGCACACTTCACAAGGGGAGGTAGGGCTGCTGCTGGCAATAAGCACAACCTTTATTGCCAGACTGGCCTGTTCCAGTCAATAACACAGGATAGGGTGGTTTGCTACCCTTCGTAGGGGGTAGAGGAGGTGAGACCTCCTTCGGCTTATTCAAAAGAGAACTATTTTCCAAAGCCCGACAATTTTTCGCTACGAATTTAAACAAACAACAATAATCTCAAATCATGTGGGTTGCTCGATTTTGCAGAAGGGGCTTGACAAATAGACGTCCAATAATTGGTTACCAAAAGTCTTTTATTATTAAAGCGCCTAATCATCGCATCAAAAGTTACTCGATCATTATCCGAGGTTAGCGGTATGTTCCTAATCACAGATGCTGCTTCTTCCACCAGAGCGGTATTTAAGGCTTGAAATTTAGCTATTTCACTCATGTCAGCTTTATCATGAACAAGTGACTTAAACATATCAAAAAAGGTGGGCCATTTTTTAAGATTACCGTCAAAATGGGGTACCCCTATTCTTTTAATTTCAACACCCTTGTCCACATTTACCAGGGAATGGTTTAAAATTGGCTGTGAGGCATCTTGGTAATCCTCAGGATAGAGCTCACGCCAAATCGATCCAATTGTGTATTTCATTTCATCAAATTCCTGCACTAAGGTTTCCTGACTTTCCTGTATCTGATCACTACCATCCAAGCTTATAATTTCAAAATGCAAGGCACCAAATTGAGTTACCAAAGAAGGCACATCTTCCCATCTGGTTTTTAACTTTTTTGCCTCATCTGCATTGCCCTGGGCTTCGACGGCTTTATTGTAAGTAGTTTTTAATTTATTTGTTGTTGTTTTAAAACTTTTGTTTCAGACATGATAAAGCGGTTTTTATCAGACACAAAAGAGTAGGTTTCTTCGCGACAAATTCGCTATCAACACATGGGCAAGATTCGGTAATAACGCGGCAATAATCTCGCGGTTAACGAAAGCAAATAACGAAGGCAACTCAACACCAAAAAGCCTCGGAGCAATAGATGGAAATTCTCAAAGACGAAAAAAGCAAAGACAAAGGACTATGAATATAGCTACATGGAACGTACAGGGAGTGAATCAAAAGTTGGACCTTATTGCAACCGAAGTGCAGAATTGTAAGATCGATATCATTGCACTTACAGAGACAAAAAAGAAAGGAACAGGTACGAATAGTGTCGGCAATTTCGTCCATATATTCACTGGAGTCCCAAAAGAAAGAAGAGCAGCCAGAGGGGTATCCTTATTAATAAAGAAACACCTAAAAAATAAGATTACCGACTACGATTGCATTAGTGAAAACATACTTCGAGTGAACATGAAGATGCTTGGTCATAATATAAGCATAATAGCAGTCTCAGCACCATCAGATGACGAAAAAGTAGCTACAAAACAACTGTTCTTTGACCAACTTGATGAGACTATCACCAAAATCGGTAATACCAGAGAAATAATTATGCTTGGCGATTTTAATAGCCGAACTGGTAGACAAACCCAGAGCAAAGTGATAGGACTAGACTCGCCTTATTTCTAATAAAAGTCGATTAAATAAATAAATAAATAAAAAATAAATAAATTTGGAGAAGAAGTAACAAATGATAATGGCTTGAGACTGATGCAATTGTGTGAAACCCACAACCTAAAAATAAATAATGGTTTTTTTAGGCATAAGGATATTTATCGATATACCTGGATTCAGCCAACAAGAAATCTTAAATCAATCATTGACTATGCTATAGGTGGACAACACTCGCAATTAAAGTGGTATGATGTGCGAGCACTTCGTGGTATTACCTGTGGATCTGACCACCATCTGGTAAAAGCAAAAATATTATTCCCTTTCAGAAAAACACATAAGGACGAAAGTATTGAAGAAAATGAAAACCTAGAATGCATCGAAGACAATCAAAAATACAACTTTAGAAGTCTAGAAATCGAAAGTACTCAAAGATTGTATCAGAACCGATTAGATAAAAAATTAAACATAAGAAACATAAGACTCATTTGAAGAGATATATACAAACATAATAAAAAACTTAAAGGAAGCAAGCATCGAAGCTGTTGGATACCAAGATAATAGAAATAGCAGGAACATGTGGTGGACGGAAAAAATACAGGAAATGGTCAAAGAGAAAAAACACACATACTTGAAATGGCTCAGTACTAAAGAACAAAGAGTTCTGAAGTATGGAAATTTATTTCTACAGTAAAAAACCCAACAAAAGAAAAAGTAAACATCCAGATCATCAAACCAGAACAATGGACAGAACACTACAAGGGACTGCTGCAGGAAACGAGACCCGAATATCTGGCAGCCTCTCCGAGGAGAGACATAGAAGTACACGGAGAGGAAGTAATCATCGAAAAAGAAATGATAAAAAATAGTATTAAAAAGCTTAAATCCGGAAAAGCTAGCGGACCTGGAGGAATATATGCTGAAATGCTCAAATATGGATCAGAGAAACAAATCGAAAATCTCACATATATTATCAATCAATGCATAAACGGACATCCAGTACCTGATGATTGGAAAATTGCATTCATATCCTCAATACATAAAAAAGGAAACAAGCTGGATTGCAACAATTACAGAGGAATTTCAGTAACTAGTACTCTCAGTAGATTGTACGGTAGGATTCTTAGAGATCTAATAGAGAAGGATTTTCATGAACAAGAAGAAGAAGAGCAAAGTGGGTTTTGTGCAGGCAGATCTTGTAGTGATAATGTTTTTTGTCTTAAACAAGTAATTGAGAAAAGGAGCGCCAGAAATATAGAGACTCATGTTACCTTTGTGGACCTACAAAAAGCATATGATACCGTTCCAGTAGAAAAACTATGGACAGTGCTAGAGCAGACTAATATCAATCATACATACATAAAAGCGATAAAAGAACTATACAAAGGGTCAAAATCTAAAATTAAAATTGGAAATCGACTTTCAAAAGAATTAAGACAGGGATGTTGTATCTCTCCAACTCTTTTTAAAATATATATCGCAGTAGCTCTAAAAAACTGGAAACGGAAAGTGCACGGCATGGGAATACAACTTAACGACCGATTTACCATATACACACTACAGTTTGCTGACAACCAAGTAATTGTAGCTAATGATAAAGAGGACATGGAGTATATGATGAGAAAGTTAATGGAAGCATACCAACAGTGGGGATTAACAGTGAACGTGGACAAGACACAGTACTTATGTATTGGAAACGAATCCAGTGAGTTAGAACTAGACAATGGACAAGTAATATCTCCATGCAATGAGTATGTATACTTGGGTGTCACATTTGATAAGACAGAAACAGACTGTAAAGAACTGGAAAAAAGAATAGTAAAAGCAAAAAAGGTTATTGGATGTCTTAACAGTATTTTATGGAGCAGAGAGATAAAAAAGAATGTAAAATTTAACATATATGAAACAATGGTGAAAAGCACGCTGTTGTATGGAATAGAGACTTGTCGCGTAACAGAAAAATACAAAACAAAAATGGAAAGTGTCGAAATGGATGCAATAAGAAGATCAATGAGAATATCTAGAACAGATCACATAAGAAATGAGATCATAAAAGAAAGAATGGGAATCGAAGGGAGCATAACGGATGACATCACTAAAAGACAACTGATATGGTACGGCCATGTACAACGGATGAACGACGAAAGATTACCAAAGCAGGTGCTAGAATGGCAACCAATAGGGCGCAGAAAAAGAGGGCGTCCTAAACTAGAATGGCAACAGTCAATCCAAAGATCAATGAGTCAAAAAAATCTGACAGAAGATGATTGTCAGGATCGAAGGAGGTGGAGAATAGGCGTCGGACAACGTAGAAAAACGTTCTAAACCGACTAAATAAATAACTCAACAAACGGGTAAGGTTCGGTAATAACGCGACAATAATCTCGCGGTTAACGAAAGCAAACAACGAAGGCAAATCAACACACGGGCAAGGTTCGGTAACAACGCGGCAATAATCTCGCGGTTAACGAAAGCAAACAACGAAGGCAAATCAACACACGGGCAAGGTTCGGTAACAACGCGGCAATAATCTCACGCTTAAGGAAAGCAAAAAGTAGGTAAATTTCGACGGATTTCACACAAACAAATTCGAAACCCACGAAAATCAAAAAAATTTCTAACCTCGGAGGGAAACAAAACAACACGTGAAATTGTGAGGTTAGAACACACAAACCAACAAGAAAAAAAACGCGACGCTCCCAATGTCGAACGGGGGTTTTTTATCGCCGCACGAGGTCACATACCAAACTCAGGGCAACCAACCTTCAAAATCATGCGGAAGCTAAAAAAACCGGTATAAAAAACAACAATGTTCGAATCTGGCAAAAAACGATAAAATGTGGCTGCTGCAAAAAAACTATAAAATTACCAATTTTTTAACAAAAAAACTGCAAAATCCAAAGGGCTTTTTCATACATAACGGTCTGAAGGACCAAATAGATCCGGCTCGAAGGACCAAATAGACGGTTGTGCCCTAAAGGGGAGAAAACTAGAGATATTGTCAGGAATGTAAATTTCCCCTGACTGTGCCACTGTACGAAACCATCTTAGAAAAGCGACAAACACAATTATGGTTCTGTTGAGATAAGAAAGGGGTTCCGCGGGCAAAACATTTGGTTGCCGCCTACCACACAGCAGACGGTTAATGCGAGAAAAACTATTCAATAGTCTAGAGTGGGAGTCGTAATGGTTAAGCGTGAGGATACAGCAAGTAGCGAGAGGGTTTTCCCTTCAAAGTGATTGGACATGGAAATACTGTGAGATAAGAAAATGTTGTCTATAAAATGTATTTTATCTCTGTTTTTGTTTAGCTTATCTTGTTTAGCTCATTAGCTAGAATGTAAAGTAAACTATAGGATTATCAGCTACGCCACTGTCTTGGTTCCTCCAAGCTCTTCAAAGAGGGGATAATGGATTATTTAGGTCCAACTTACCGTTTATAAAAACGCAAACTTTGAGAAGACAAGTCCGTAGTCCTTCGTAACCTCTAAAATTAATTATCAGTAAAGAAACATAAGATTTTTATATTTAAAGAATATTTTGAAGTTTGTTATTATGGTAAGTTAAAGTTTTTATTTTAATATTTTGGGTCTTGTTCGTTTTATAGGTCATAAGAAAAGTCTTGTAACAATTTGTAATTTGCAACAGAGTTTTATTTTGTATTCATTAAAGTTTGTAACGTTTTTAAAACTGTTTTATATTTATTTTATACACACAAGAGATCTACTACGGTACCCTCGTTTAAGGGTTCGATTTAAAACAAAATCGTACCCGACAATATCACAAAAAAATTAACCCAAAGTTAAATTCACCCCGTCTGGGAAATCAGACGTTTATTAAACTAAAACAAAAGAAAAAAATCGGCAACACGCTAGAAGCTTACCTTCTTTCATTCAGCAGCAGTTCTACATTTCACTCGCGGCGCCGCGTACTTTCTTGTGGCTCGAATTTTGGTCTTAAATCTTAAAACACGTGTGACTTCTTGTGTCAGTGTCTTGTCGGAAGTGGTTCTTCATTCCCCTGTCAAATACAGGGGGGGCGCTTCAAACTCTCAGCGTGTGCAAAGCGCGCATGATTTTTGCCAAAATGATCAGGTGATCAAAAAAAAAATAACTTTCAACAAAGAGAGAAATTATCGCCTGATCGGAATTTTTTCCAAACAAGTAGTTTCTTTTTTGAAGGTTTTGGCTAAAGAGGCCAAAAATATCAAAACCAACTTTAAGGTTAGTAAAAAAACCCAAAATGGCTTTTTATCCTTTTATGGGATCGCGGGTGAAACAAAATAGACCGGTTCGAAAATAGGAAAAATAATTTCCGCGGTGAACCTTCAAGCTAGTAAAATATTGGCCTACCTTATATGCTGCAGTCGAAATTCGAAAGAGCACGAACCCAGGGCAGTTCCCTCGCTCTTGACCTTCTCCCATAGTTTCAGAGTGGGAGAAGCACACGCGACTATGCGCGAAAACTGCGGCCAATAAAGGCACCCAAAGGTTCACATACATAAAGTATATTATAATAAAAGCGAAAAAATGTAATATTAATTAATTTTAGTTATAACTAATTACCGAATCGGCAAAAAACATAAAAGGTAAAATTCTATCATATCACACACCGAATCTATTTTCCCCAGTCTCCACTGGAGAGGGGAAACGTTATCTTCCTTCAATACAACGGGGGTACCGGGTAGAGTACTGCAGAGAATGAAGATATTCTTTATGCCATCGATTCCAAACGGTTTGATATAATTGGGTTAATAACTGCCACCTATCAAGTCTATTAATTCGAATAGAACCAAGATCATGGTGAGGGACAGTAGAAAGTGGGGCTAAAGTGAGAAAGTGGAGTCAAACAAGATAATCACTACTCAGAGAGCATAATGGTCGGGAGTTGAGAACTGCCTCAACCTGGGTGAGGACAGTATACATCTCCTCATAGGTAAGGATCTGTTCCCCTATTATTTTTACTAAATGCGATTTCACGCTTTTAATGCCTCTCATGAAGCCCTCCAAAATGAGGGGCGGAAGGCGGCAAAAATTGCCACTCAATTTTTTCATCAGCGGCGGCATTTGCCATGCAATCAGCTAAATGTTTAGCCGAAACAACGTAGTTAGTGGCTTATCACTATGTATTGGAGAGCACCTTCCTCTGCGGCTTATAAAAGGACGCAATGAAGCAAGAAATGCGAGGCGGATAAATCCGAAACTAACTCGAAATGTACACTCTTAGTGCTACAGCAAACAAATAGAGATAAATATGCCTTCTTAGCGAGACAAACTAATTTGGAAAGGTCCACCAAAATCTACAGAAACACATTGGAAAGGTATGCATTGCGTAATGCGATAGCTAGGTAAATCACCTATTTTTGGTTCTATAGGCCTCGGATTCACCCTAAAACAGCGAAAACACCTCTGGACTATGCGACGAATGGCTCGTTTTGGACTCAATATCCAAAATTGTTGTACTATAAAGTACTGCAAAGCTTGCTGTCCACAATGTAAATATCTCTTATGAAAATCTTCAATTATAAGATCAGTGAGTCTATGTTGGCAAGGTAACAATGCAGGGTGTGTTTGTTCAAAGTCTAATTGAGAATAAACTAACCAACCGCCCACCCTGAGAATCCCATCACTATCAATAAAAGGATTTCATTTTCTCAAAGGCTTGGAGCAAAGCCGTTTAGCTCGAATATTAGCAATGTCTTAATGAAATACTTCATACTGCACCTTTTTTACAACACAGAGCAAAGTTTGAGATAGCTCCAGGTCCGTAAAAAGCTCCCTTTTAAGAGCAGAGTCGACTTGAAATTTAAAATTAACAAAACGTCGCCAGTACGTTAAAAGACGTAAGATTTTCTGCAAGCAAGAAAATCTATCTAGAATCCAGATAATTGGATCATAACTTGTAGGCAAAGGCTTATTTATTTATGGGCAGAGATAGCCAAGGTTGCCCCGCCCACCATAACGCACAATCGACTAATTGAGAAGGAAGTATGGGTCGACTGGCTAGATCGGCAGGGTTGTATTCTGATCTGATACCAGCAATCAGGTGCTACGTTATCTTGGATCTGACTGACCCGATTTGAAACAAAAGTATACCATCGATGAGGAGGCGACTTTATCCAACCAAGGGCAATTGTCGAATCCGACCAGGCATAACTTTTATAAACATTTGGAATGCTATAGGTGTCCAAAACAAACTTAACCAATTTAGATGCCATTAAAGCAGCATTTAACTCGAGTCTAGGAAGACTCAATTTCTTTAGGGGAGCGACTTTACTTTTTGCATAGAGCAAATAGGTATATATAGAACCATTTGCAGAAGCTAGGCGAGAGTATACGCAACTTCAATAACTTAATTCTGAGGCGTCCCCAAAAGTGTGAAACTCTAAACAAATATATTCAGAGAAAAAACAATATCGAGGTATTTCTAAGCAAGATAAACTTGATAAGTCATTTTTATAATCTGTCCACTTTTGAGCTATGTCAACGGGCCCTTCAGCGTCCCAATCTAGGCCTCTAGCCCATAAGGGCTGCACTAGTTGTTTAACTAAAATAGTTATAGGGCATAAAAGACCTAAGGGGTCAAATATCCTAGAAATCTCGGAAAGTATAGTTCTCTTAGTACATGATGAATTGAAAAGTTGTATATCATATGAAAATATGTCCTTTTCAGGAGACCATCGCAGTCAAAGAACTTTCAAGTAGGGGTCACATTTACTATCTAAAGCCAGAGGTTGTTGGAGAATATCTGATGGAATAGTCGCTAAAAATCAGCGTTATTACTAGACCATTTTCTCAATAGCCTATCAACCTCTATAGCTTCCTAGAGTGAAGGAAAAGAGCAACAAGCGTCATCTATATAAATTTTATAGTCGAGAATATTGGTTGCTCTAGGAAATCTCTCCTTTCCTTCTCTAGCCAGTTGCAAGAGACATCTTAAAGCCAGAAAAGGAGCTGAGTTAACCCCATAAGTTACAGTTTTAAGCCTATAGTCTTGAACAGGCTCTCTAGGAGAGAATCTCCATAGTATACGTCGATAATCTTGATGGACAAGAATTTGCCTATACATCATTTTTATATCAGCGGTAAAAACTACCGGAAATCTTCGAAAACTCAACAATATACTAGATATTTCATTTTGCAGCTTAGGGCCGACTGCCAAGGTATCATTTAAGGACTGATTTTGTGGCCGACATGACGCGTCGAAAACAGCCCTAAGTTTAGTTGTAGTACTATTTAAATTAGTCACCCCATTGTGAGGGATATAATAATGGCGCTGCATTATGTCAGAGCAAGGAACAGAGATAGGTTCCATGTGGTTAAGATCCAAATATTCTTGCATGAACTTGGAATAGGCCTCAAATAAAGGCGTATCTTTGAGCAACTGAACAAATAATACAATAAGTGCTAATTTTCAAGTTTACAATAAATAAAAATGTGATTGACCATTGAACCACAAAATTTAATCAATAGATAACTACTCTGGTAAAATTCTGAGTGTAGATGTTTTTACAGACTTTGTAGTGACATTGAAAATATTAATTTCTGGATACTGATTTAGGAGTTTTAAAGTTCTCTCAATTAGTAAGTTGTTACCATAGTCAGCGGCATGGAAAGGAATTCGAAAAGTTTGATAATATCTGAGAATTCTTGATGGTATGTTTAATGTTATCCATGACAGAAGTTGCAAGCAATTAACTAATCCATTTATTAGTTTGCAAATAAAGCAGATGTCAAGTATTTGTCTACGTTTTTTTAAAGTTGTCAGGCCAAGCCAAACTCTAACATGATAGTAATTTAAATCCACACTAATAAACCTGTTGTTGAATTAATTATATTTATAAAAACAATATTTAAAGAATTTGTTTTGTACCCTTTCCACACGAGCAATGTGTGTCTCATATTTTTCCCACCCTTTTAGACCATTAATAATTGATGTAGGAATATAAAAGAAATTGTGTTCGAATTCGCGAAATTTTTACTTTTAAATTGCATCTTGACTTTATTCCTGATGCTTACCGTATTTGACAGGCGTATAGTTTTTGTAAATTGGATGCTCCTTATATTATTTAATTAATAGATTAGGCTTGGAATATACTTTCCAAGAATACCCCATATGTTGCAGTTTTGATAAATAGTTTCTGAAATATTAGCGATAAATTTTTAAATGATAAAAAAATAACTTTACCACTTTTGTGTTGATTTCAGTGTCCTTATTTCAAACTATGTTAGTCCCCATGTATAAACAGTGACAATGACAACTATTTTTTTTTTAATGACGCTCAAAATGGCAACCGGTAACGACAACAAAGTTGTGTCATTGTCACTGTTGATACATGGGAACTAACATGATTTGGAATAAGGATACTAAAACACAAGAGCGGTACTGTTATAATTGCTAATATCTCAGAAACTATGGCTCTAAACTACGGCATATCGGGTATTTTTGGAAAATATGTTCGGTTTGGTTATATATTATAATAATATAAGGAGCATCTAATTTACAAAAACTATAAATTTCAGCGCCTGTCAAATATGGTAAGCATCAGGAATAAAGTCAAGATGTAATTTAAAAGTAAACATTTCGCGAATTCGAACACAATTTCTTGTATATTCCTGTATTAATTATTAATGGTCTAAAAGGGTGGGAAAAATATAATGAGACACCCTGTACTTCTCTATAAGGACTCCACACTGTTAAGCAATATTCAAGAACTGATCTAACAAGTGAACAATATAATGTTTTTAGACTATACAGTGTGAAATCTCTACAGTTCCTCACTATAAAACCCAATATTTTAAATGATTTAGAGACTACATTGTCAATGTGTTCGTTAAAAGTTAATTTCTTATCAAAAAGAACTCCCAAATCTTTTACTGTGGCTTTGTACTCAAGTTGTGCTCTGTTAATTGAATATGAGAAGTTCTTTTCTGTTGCCTCTAAAAAAGCTGATATACTTACATTTTGAAGCATTAAGGGTTAAACCATTTTCTGTGCACCAGTTGCTGAGTTGTTGGAGATTCCGCTGCAGATCCAATCCATCATCTTCAAAAATTATTACCTTGTATAATTTAACATCATCGGCGAAACCTAACAACATATCTGCAACTGTTTTAAAAAGTTCATCAATGAATATATTAAAAAGCAACGGAGCACAATGTGAGCCCTGTGGCACTCCCGACGGTACCACAAACTTCTCTGAAATAAATGTACCGACTCTTACTGACTGTTGTCTTAGTGTTAAGAAGCTCGCAAACCACTTTACCAAGTCCCCATCAAAACCAAAGGCCTCCATTCTGGCCAGCAAGACACCATGGTTGACACGATCAAACGCTTTTGAGAAGTCTGTATAGACTGCATCAACCTGATGTCCAGCTTCTAATTGATTTGTCAGGAATGACTGATATACTAACAGGTTAGTTTCAGTTGAGCTTCCTCCCATAAACCCATGCTGATTAGTTGATAAAAGGCTTTTTCATTCTGATGATATTTGATCATATACTAAACTATCAAACAGCTTTTTTTTTTATGGTTGACACGATCAAACGCTTTTGAGAAGTCTGTATAGACTGCTTCAACCTGATGTCCAGCTTCTAATTGATTTGTCAGGAATGACTGATATACTAACAGGTTAGTTTCAGTTGAGCGACCACCCATAAACCCATGCTGATTAGTTGATAAAAGGCTTTTTCATTCTGATGATATTTGATCATATACTAAACTATCAAACAGCTTTTTTATAGCCGAGACACCGCAAACCCTGCGATAGTTCTCAACATTTTCCATATCCCCAGATTTAAAAATTGCCACCACATATAAATATTTCCAAACATTCGGAAATTTACTCTCTTTTAAAGATTGGTTGAACAAAAGAAAAATAATATAAGTCACAATGTAACAACACTTCTGTTTAATGCTGCCAGTTATTTTTTGTTTTTGTTTTTATTTGAATTTTTGGGAAAACCTAACCTTAAATTTTGTTTTGATATTTTTTGGGCTATTTAGCCAAACCTTTAAAAGAGAACCTCCTTGTTTGGGAAAATTCCGATCAGGTGATCATTTTTCTCTTTATTGAAAGTTATTTCCTTTTTTGAACACCTGATCATTTTGCTAAATTCATGCGCACTTTGCACACGCTGGGAGTTTGAAGCGCTCCCCTGTATTTGACAGAGGAATGAAGAACTACTTCCGACAATACACTGAAATAAGTCACACGTGTTTTAAGATTAAGACCAAAATTCCAGCCACAAGAAAGTACGCGGTGCCGCGAGTGAAACTGTGGAACTGCTGTTAAATGAAAATAGGTAACCTTCTAGCGTGTTGCCGATTTTTTTCCTTTATTTTAGTTCAATAAACGTTTGTTTTTCCAGGCGGGGTGAATTTAACTTTGAGATACTTTTTTTAGAAATCTCTAGTTTTCTCCCCTTCAGGCAATCAGCCGTCTATTTGGTCCTTCGAGCCGGATGTATGAAAAAGCCCTTTGGATTTTACAGTTTTTTTGTTAAAAAATTGGTAATTTTATAGTTTTTTTGCAGCAGCCACATTTTATCGTTTTTTGCCAGATTCGAACATTGTTGTTTTTTGTACCGGTTTTTTTTTTAGCTTCCGCATGATTGGTGTATGACCTCGTGCGGCGAAAAAAAACCCCCCGTTCGACATTTGGGAACGTCGCGTTCTTTTTCTTGTTGGCCGTTGTTTGACTGATGTTTCGTTGACGTTTGTGTGTTCTAACCTCACAATTTTGCATGTTGTTTTGTTTACCTCCGAGTTTATAAATTTTGGGAAAACTTTTCACCGGTTTCGAATTTGTTTGTGCGGAATCCGTGGAAATTTGCCTTCGTTGTTTGCTTTCGTTAAGCGCGAGATTATTGCCTCGTTATTACCGAACTTTACCCGTGTGTTGATTTTTCGTCGGTTTCGAGTTTGTTTGCGCGAAATCCGTCGAAATTTGCCCTCGTTATTTGCTTTCGTTAAGCGCGAGATTATTGCCGCGTTATAGTAGAGTTAAAAGCCGCTTCTATCGTGTCACCCCGTGTGCACTTCATTGCTAAAATGTAAGACACAATTTAAATCATTTCTTACACCTTAAGAATGCAAAATCGACTGGTCGTCCAAAAATCGTCGTGTGCAGGGGGTGGTGGGGGCAGTTTTTCAAAAAATTTGGACAATTTTTTTTTGCTCAGTGGGCTCATGACTCCACCAAAAGCATATAGTAATATTACTATCAGAAACATTTATTTTTCAATGTTGAAAATATCGTTCCCAATGCTTTTATATGGAGTTCCCTATTAAACAATTGCTCGCCCTGAAAACGCGTATTTATAATAATTTATAACTTGTTATAACTCGAGAACCCTTTGCTTAATCAAAAAAACACTTTGTGTAAACTTTGTGTATCAAAGATCAGGGATTACAATGATTTTTGAAAAATGTCAATCGGACGCATAGTTTTTTTTTAAAGTAGCAAAGAGTGATGCCATGACGCGACGAACGCGGCAGACACTGACATGCGACGAAGGGTCAGATATTTTACAAATGCACGGCGGGCCAGGCGAAACGTGACTCTATGTCTTGAGACAAGTCGAGACACACATAAGTTCGTTTTTCGTTTAACTCTCGCGGTTACAGATGTTTAAGTTACTTACTTGGTTTTTTGCTTGTAAATTGCGTTATGTATACATGTTGTGCTTGTGTGATTTGGCCGTGAAGAGCCAAATATGAAAGGCTAGGCGTGAAAAAAGGGGAAATTTAGTGCTATGTAAGAATGTGACTCTCGGCCCTACGGGCCTCCGGGAGTCTATATTCACTATATTAGTATGTAACTCTTGGCCATACGGTCCTCCAGTCGTCCATATTCACTATATTAGTATGTGACTCTCGGGCCTACGGGCCTCCGGGAATCGATATTTAAAAGGGAAACTACCCGCGTCCAGTTTAATTCTATATTATAATGTGCCTCTCGGCCCTACGGGCCTTCAATTTATGTCTATATTAGTATGTGACTCTCGGCCCTACGGGCCTCCGGGAATTAATATTTGAAATTAAAACTACGCGCCTCCCGTTAAATTTGATATTGGAATGTGACTCTGGGGGGCCTCCAATTTATTTCTATATTAGTATGTGACTCTCGGCCCTACGGGACTCTAATTTATTTCTATATTAGTATTTGACTCTCGGCCCTACAGGCCTACGGGAGTCCATATTCACTATATTAGTATGTGACTCGGCCCTACGGGCCTCCGGGAATACATATTTGAAAGGGAAACTACGCGCCTCCCGTTAAATTCTATATTGGAATCGACTTTTGATTTGAGCCCCCACTCCCTGCTATAGGCATAATATGTGAAAACTGAAAATTTGACATGGTGTAATTAGTTTACACCTGGAAGACACAATTTTAACGTTAATAAACTATGTATGTAAGCCTACACAATAGCGCATCTGTCGCCGTCGAGATAATTAAAATAAATTGTCGGCGTCTTAAAATATGACTCTTCAAAGAAGCACCACTTTTTGGCAAATTTTGATGGTTTTTTGACAAAAACTCAAAAAGTACCAAACTAATCTAAACATTTTTCTCTGATGTTTATAGATCTTGGTAGGCCCTATCGTTAAAATTATTATAAATTTTTCATTTTGACGTCTCTGTTTAGAGATATAGGCAAATAATTGAAATTTAAAAAAATTCTGTCTTTGAAAAACACAGGGACCTATTGCGCGTCAATACACTAAGTGGGTGACATCTAAAGCCACATAAATTTATTTTGTTATCGTAGAAATAGGTTCAATCAAGGGCTGTCAATTCACCGGAAGTGATGCAGCAAAATCGTTTCTAAGATATAAATTGTCAAAATATAACCAATTTAAGGTTTTTTATATTTAAGGAGCCCTGGAGAGAAGGGGTGCGACCTACAAAAAAGTTTATTTGAAGTTTTTTTGTTAATTTGACAGTAAAAATAATTTCTGTTATTAAAAAATTAAATTTTTGTATTTTTTTTTGGCCTGATGACGTCACTTACATAAACGGTGCCAGCGAGTGCTTTTATTCGAGATTTAAAGTTATCGTAGAGCTCTGAAATTTGGCACACTAATAGGCATCCACAAACTAAATCGAAATGGATTCTTGCATTTTTTCGATTTGGCCCTATACGGGCTTCGGGGAATCCATATTTGAAAGGGAAACTACGCGCCTCCCGTTAAATTCTATATTAGAATCGAGACTTTTGATTTGAGCCCCCCACTCCTCGCTATAGGCATAATATGTCAAAACAGAAAATTTGGCATAGCGTAATTAGTTTACACCTGGAAGACACAATTTTAACGGACGCATCTGTCGCCGTCGAGATAATGAAAATTAATTGTCGGCGTCTTAAAATATGACACTTTAAAGTAGCACCACTTTTTGGCAAATTTTGATGGTTCTTTGGCAAAAACTCAAAAAGTACCAGACTAATCAAAATTTTTTTCTCTGATATTTATAGATCTTCGTAGATCGTCTCGAGATATAGGCAAATAATTGAAATTTAAAATAATGCTGTTTTTTAAAAACGCAGGGACCTATTGCGCGTCAATGCACTAAGTGGGTGACATCTAAAGCCATAAATTAATATTTTTTCCGTAGAAATAGGTTCAGTCAAGGGCTGTCAAGTCACCGGAAGTCGAGCAAGGAAATAGTTTATCGGCAACACCGCGCAAACAATCTTCCGAAAAACTTTAGTATTTTCTTCGATTTTATGCCAAAATATATATAAATTAAATAAGTCGCGAATTTAAAAATCTAAAACCGAAGTGCACAGTACGGTTCTGTTGTGTAATTTTAAAGAAAAATTGACTATTCATCGAAATAATCGCTTATATTCAAAAAGTAACTTAACCCCAAAATTTAGATAGCCCGCGAAATTCAGGAAAGAGCTGTCCGGTTTACCACAAAATCTTGAAAACTTATTACTCCCAGCATATCATCCTCGCATACAGCAAGCCAACATCATAATTAAAATGAAGTACAGATGCCATCCAAATCAGGAACTACGTCTTTATTGCTGTATAGTCTGTTTCAATATTGTCCATAAATCATGTTGGGAAAGATCAAAAGGCTGGACCCATATTGAAGAGCACATGATTTACTGCTCAAAATCATGTGCCGAAGCAGATAGGGCAAAGACAGAAATACTGGAAGCTACTCAAGAACTTGAAAATGAAAATTTTAGCCTCAAAGAAATTTTAATACAAAAGGATCATCATATTGCAAAACTCCTAAATACACAAGAAAAACTCACCAGTGAGGCAATAGAGATGGAAGAATCTATAACAAAAGAGCTACACGATAAGCAGAAAACCATAAAACAACTACAAGAACAAATCTGTATTCTGAGAACAAAATTAGATGAGTTGCGCTACAAAGATGTATGCCAAGCATCAACCCAAACTGCGAAGACAGCAACTCCACCGAGGAACAAATCTTTTAGCTGTCAAACGAGTCAAACGGACATGAACGACAGTATATTATACGAAGTGTTACTTAGTGAAGCTCTTACAAAAATAAACGTAAATAAAGAAACACAAACAAATGAAGTACGCCTAGACGACGATGAATCACTGGTTTTACGAGAAGTTCCGGAAATAAACAAAAAATTGATAAAAACGAAAAAGTCAGTTCCGCAAGTTATAGTTCTAGGGGACAAATCAGTGAATGGGTGCACAAACATTCTTAGAGACATAAAGAAACAGATTTTGGATACCACAAGTAAGACGAACTGTTCTGATAATCAAGAAATATTCATAAAGGGATCACTAATGTGCGAAGATCTTTCAGAAAAAGATTTTCTGATACTCTTTATGACGACAGGAGATATTGCGAGAGGTACCACAATTAAAAAGGAATATTTAGAAAATCTTACTCAAATATCCAAGAAAACCAATCTGATTGTGGTTGAAGGCCGACCGTCTCAAAAACATAAGGTGGCCCTCAACAGACTTATAGATCAACAAAATAAAATAGTTGCGGACTACTTACGGGAAAAATCAAACGGAGTGTTCATTAGGACATCAAAAGTAATAAAATCAGGGAATACTATAGCTTGGAACACATACAGCAAGAAAATACTAAAGGAATTCATCTACAAAAATCACATTCGCCCTGATTATACCGAACAAAATGAAGAATTTGAAAGAAGACTTAATGTTCTAAATCAATATAATTCCAACATAGAAACTCAACAGAAAAAAATTGTTGTAATTCAAGACGTAGTACTTAGACCTTTGTCATTAATAGAAGAGATAAAACAAGCGGCACCCACAAATGGTCTTTCAGATCAATTTCTATGGGATCAAAAAAGTACCAGCCTGTTAAGAGAAAGTGACTCTACTGACTTTACTGAGACACTGGGCTCGGTATACTGTGACAAAACTACAAATAATGATGACCGAGGCCAAGGTCGCCAAAAAACAGTTTGTTTCACGAGATCTCAAACCTCAACACCAATACGTAAACAAACACAAATTCGGGAAAATAATAAATCGCAAATCGACGGTACAAAATTTGATAAAGAAATGGGACAAAAACAGTTAGGTCGAGATTGTAACAATTACACGACTCAGTGTAATAATAAAAACAATCATACGAAATGTGATGTGTGAGTGAAAGTAGGAAAAATAAAATTGTTAAGTTTTTTCGGAATCACAAATGGGAACAAATAGTAAGGTAGGAAAACCTAATGACAACCAAAAGTTACGCATATGCCAGATTAACGCACGCAGTATTCGAAACAAAAACTTACAGCTGGAGGAACTTTTTGATGAACTTAATCCGAGTATAGTAGGCATTTGTGAGCATTGGTTGTCTGAGGGTGAGTTAATGTTTTATAATATTGAAAATTACAAATTAATAAATCATTTTTGCCGCGAATCAAGCAGGGGAGGGGGAGTCGCAATTTTTTCAAAAACAGATATAAATGCTAAACAGGTAAATCTAAATCTCAATTTTTCAATCTCAGCACATAATTTCGAGTTTACAGCCTGCGAGTTTATTATAAATATGAAAAAATTAATTTTGGTAACAATTTATCACCCCCCACCGAAAACCTTGGACAGGTTAGATTTGTTTTTTGAAAATCTTAATTTATTGCTGAGCCGTATAAGTGGCAGATATGACTTTGTGTTTGTTGGAGGTGACTTTAATATTAATTGCTGTGAGACTCGGCACAATAAAAATAGAAACCTATTGCTGGATACTTTTCTAAGCTATGGTTTATTGCCAACAAATCAAGAACCTACAAGGCCTGCATCAAATACACTTCTGGATTTTATTTTTACAAACTATTTAGAAATAGAAAATCCTAGACTAATAAAAACGGGATTTTCTGATCACCTTGCTATCTCTATTGAGATAAATTTAGCTAAAAACAGTAAGTTAAAAAATCCAAAAATAAAAAAACGCATGTTTTCAACTGAAAACAAAAAGTTTTTCTTTGAGTTGTTGGAGCGGGAAAGTTGGTATGAAGTCTACGAGACGAGTGGGGTGGGTGAAAAGTTTGGTGTGGTTTTAAAGATTGTTTTATCAGCGTACAATCAAGCCTTCCCGGAAAAAAAGGTCTGTATTAAAAATAACACAAAGAACTGGGTCACCACAGAAATTAAAATGTTATCAAATGAGTTAAAAAATATGCATTGGTTGCTCCAAAAAACTAAAAACAAACAAATTGAACAAAATTATTTACATTTAAAAAAACAATATAAAATCCTTTTAAGTAAAACAAAAAAAAAATACAATGAATGTATTATTAAAAACTCCTCAAACCTTAATTCTGCAGCATGGTCTTTAATTAATAAAAAAATGGGTAAAAGTAGGCCAAAAAAACCGGAAGTTCCACCACTTCATGTTGATAGGGCAATCATTGAAGATCCACAGATCTCTCTGCAATATCTATAATGAACACTTTTTATCCACAGTTAATCAAGTCGGAGACTCTTTAGTTGCAGGGCTCACTCTGAATGTACAATCTAGGACAAATGCTTTATTTTTCCTGCATCCCACTACATCCAAAGAAGTCTATGAAGTGCTTCTTCAAGTTACTAAAAAACATTGAAGTGGCTCCGATAACATCCCATGTCATCTAATCAAAGATGCTGGTGGTCTCTTGTCTCCTCCCTTGGAGTAATTATCAATGCTTCTTTTGCAAAAGGACACTTCCCAACTCAGCTCAAAACCGCCAAGATCATACCTATTTACAAAAAAGGAAATAAAACTAAAGTGAGTAATTACCGACCAGTGTCAAACCTTTCTGTATTTTCAAAACTTTTTGAAAAACTAATGTACAATCGACTAATTTCCTATTTTACAAAAAATAACTTGTTTTCACCCACACAGCATGGTTTCTTGAAAGGGAAGTCGACAGAGACAGCACTGTTTGAGTCCCTAAATTTAATATATCAATACTTGGATCAAAAACAATATACATCGGGTATTTATTATGATCTTTCTAGGGCCTTTGATCTAGTAAATACAGAACTATTGGCAAAAAAGTTGGAATCTTATGGTATTAGAGGTCCTGCTTTAGGATGGATTTTGTCATATGTTACAGATAGGTCTCAATTTGTGCAGATATCAGGTGAGAACTCTGAAATTCTTAACCAACAATACCGATCGGTTACTCAGTCAATAAAGTATGGAGTGCCACAGGGCGGAATCCTCTCTCCTTTACTGTTCCTTATATTTTGCAACAATCTGGCTGACACTCTGGGGGTCTCGGAGGGTCTATTTCAGTTTGCAGATGACAGCAGCAAAACTGAACACAGCAAAACTTATAATGGAATGGTAACTAGCATGCAAGCCACAACAGCTAATATGGCAGACTGGTGCAGATCGAATGGACTTGTCTTGAATTCCCAGAAGTCAGCTATTGTCACCTTTAGAAATTCAAGATCTAATAAATGTGATGCTAAATCATCGCTTATTTTTCTGAATGGTAAATCTATACCAAATGAGGAGGATACCAAGTTTCTGGGGGTTTACATTGACTCTGTACTTTGCTGGGAGACTCATATTGGCCACCTTTCAAAGAGACTAGCAACATCATGCTTCATTGTAAAAAATCTAAAGCAAGAACTAAACACAAAAACTATTCTGCTCTATATCCATGCACAGGTGATCAGCCGTCTTGCTTATGGGATAATCATCTGGGGATCTTCTCTAAAAATAGAGAGATTGTTTATTGTACAAAAGAGACTAGTCCGTATCCTGGATGGGGCTGGATGGAAGGATCATGCTGCTCCAATCTTTAGAAAGTACAAAATTATGACTGTATACTCATTGTATTTTTATAAACTTTTAATTTTTGTTAAAAAGTATCAGTCATACTTCACAACAAACAACCAAATTAACATGGGAATTAAAACAAGATCTTCATGCCAACTCAGCATTCCTTCACACAACTCTACACTATTCGAAAAGTCACCACTTTACATGTCTATTAAGGTATATAACAAACTTCCAGCAGACATAAGGAATATCCAGAATTTTAAAACATTTAAAGTATAAGTTAAAAATATCCTAACTGAAAATGTGTTATACAGTCACAGTGACTACTTTACTATTTTCTAAGTTCTCTTTGTCAATGTAATAGTTTGTGAAATTATTTTTAGTGATCTAGTTTTTTTTTCTTTGTGTTGAATAATATTATAGCTTTATAATTTTGAGACTAATAATATAAGTATTCTATTAGACTGTTAGTTAGATATTATTATTAGGCCACTATTTTATACTTGTTGACACATCCAATATGCATTTTATGTATCTTATGGAGTAAGGATTGAAATAAATAAATAAATAAATAAATAAAATAGTTTGAGATATGACCCTTCAAAGTTTTACATACAAACGCTGATATCTCAAAAACAACTAAACCGATTCCGATTTGGTTTTTGGTTTTCTCAATAAAACGCACAACATTTATACATAACGCAATTCACAAGCAAAAAACCAAGTAAGTAACTTAAACATCTGTAAACGAAAAACGAACTTATGTGTGTCTCGACTTGTCTCAAGACATAGAGTCGCGTTTCGCCTGGCCCGCCGTGCATTTGTAAAATATCTGACCCTTCGTCGCATGTCAGTGTCTGCCGCGTTCGTCGCGTCATGGCTTCACTCTTTGCTACTTTAAAAAAAAACTATGCGTCCGATTGACATTATCATTGTGGTCCCTGATCTTTGATACATAAAGTTTACAGAAGGTGTTTTTTTGATTAAGCAAAGGGTTCTCGAGTTATAACAAGTTATACATTATTATAAATACGCGTTTTCAGGGCGAGCACTTGTTTAATAGGGAACTCCATATAAAAGCATTGGGAACGATATTTTTAACATTGAAAAATAAATGTTTCTGATAGTAATATTACTATATGCTTTTGGTGGAGTCATGAGCACACTTTATAGATTCAAAAAATGCAAAGAAAATGTTTTCCAAATTTTTGGAAAAACTACCCCCACCACCCACCCTCTGCAGACGACGATTTTTGGACGACTAGTCGATTTTGCATTCTTAGGGTGTATGAAATGATTTAAATTGTGTCTTACATTTTAGCAATGAAGTGCACACGAAAATCGGTTCTAGAAGCCTTTTACGCGCTTTTAAACTTTACTATTATTACCGAACCTTACCCGTGTGTTGATTTTTCGTCGGTTTCGAGTTTGTTTGTGCGAAATCCGTCAAAATTTGCCTTCGTTATTTGCTTTCGTTAAGCGCTAGATTATTGCCGCGTTATTACCGAACCTTACCCGTGTGTTGATAGCGAATTTGTCGCGAAAAAACCTACTTTTTTGTATCTGAAAAAAACCGCTTTGTCATGTCTGAACTCAGTTTGAGATTGAGTATAGTGATAAGGAAATCCCGTCCTATATAGATTTGTTTAAATTCTTAGAGAAAAATTGTCGGGCTTTGGAAAATAGTTCTCTGTTGAATAAGCCAAAGGAGGTCTCACCTCCACTACCCCCTAGGAAGGTAGCAAACCACCCTATCCTACGTTATTGACTGGAACAGGCCAGTCTGGCAATAAAGGTTGTGCTTATTACCAGCAGCATCCCTACCACCCCCTTGTGAAGTGTGCCAGATTTCTGGAATTGGAAGTAGGTCAACGCCATCTATTTGTTAAGCGTGAACGACTTTGTTTTAACTGCTTTGGCAAACATGGTGTATCTCAATGCCCTACAAATGCCACGTGTCGTCAGTGCCAGGGTCTTCACCACTCCCTGTTTCACTTGTGAAAAGCTCGCCGAGCCCCCAAGTTGATCCTCCAGGGGAGACCCCCCGTATATTTTTGTATGAATTTTTTTATTAAACCAAAAAGAAAAAATTTACATAGGCATTTCTTATATAGGCTCCTCCTTTCATTAATATAATATTATAATAACATCTGTCTCATCAACCTCCAGGAATACAAAATCTCTTCCCAATGGTTTTTCATCTTCAGAGGCCCTAAACGTCGTTGTAGGAATTTTAGAAGCCAATGAGGGTCCAACATCACAAAAAAAGTCATTAAAAGTTTCACATATGTCCCCTGTTTTTTCAATAAATGTATTATTGTTTCCTTTTAATTTAAAGCTTAATTTATAGTGGTATTTTTTTTTTGTTTGTTAGAACCTCATTAATAACCTGCCATTGTTTCCTAGGGTCTCCTTTTACTTTATGAAACTCTGTCACATAAATCCTTCTTTCCTTGTTTTATTTTGTTTATAAGGATTTTAGTCGATTGCTTGTATGCATTTTTTAAATAGTCACTATGAGGATATTGCCTGGATTTCTTATAAAAGTAATCCTTATTTTTTATGGCAATTTTAATTTCTTCAGTAAACCAGCATTTTGTGTTATCTTTTGCTTTAATTGTTTTTTTGACAAATGTTGTATTCTGTTGAAAACAACTTACCAGACTTTTTAAGTTCGTTGATACACTTTGAGTGATATCAAGGCTGTTTGTAAAATTATTTAGGGCAGTTTTGATAGCTTCAATGTCCACCTTTTTTCGAATATATGTATAGTCTATCTAAGTTTTTACAGGCTTAGGTAAGCTAAGGACCTGCAGGTCATGGTCACTAAAACCACTTTCTATTATAGCTAAGTGCCCACAAAAGTTTATAATGTTAGTTAAAATATGATCAATAAGTGATTTTGACTTTCTAGTTGGGATGGTTTTATTGCAATTATTATTATTTTCCTTAAAATATCTATATTGAAGTCTCCTAGGAGAAATGTACTTGTATTTGCTAAAGATGTAAGTTCACCCTCTAAAATTTTGCAAGTTCTAACCACATTAGCATTTGCGCTGCTTGGGTTGTAAAGTACAGCAATATGTATTTTGAGGCTTTTAATTGAAGCCAGTAAAAATGAAATATTATTGTCCTCTATCACTTTAACCTTTTTTAGTTTTATGTCTTTTTTAAAAAATATTGCATAACCGCCCCCTCTTTTGCTTCTGGTTCGGTTCTTCTATACCTAATAGTGAAGGTGCCAAACAGGCATTGTGTATTGCTACTCCCAGTAGGAACCATTTTGAACCTCGTAAGAGGAGACCTGTGCTTTTTGCAACTGCTGAAGTATAGTTTTAGATGCCAACAAGAAGTTCGTGTCTTGTCGGGCAATTTTAGATTCCGCTAGTGACGCGTTCTTTGTAATCATCTCCTTGGCTGAGAGGTTAGGACTTAAAGTAGCTCCGAATAGAACTTCTATTGAAGGAATAAATGGCATGATTTCTAGTACGTCATATGGCAATGTTACATTGCAAATTGGCTCCTCCAAGTTTCCTGATAGTTTGTTTTCCTGTGATGCCATACTTATTCCTAAAATTTGTGGAACCATACCTGTGAGTGTTGTAGAATATGATTCTATTCAGTGGCCATACTTAAAAGATTTAGATTTTGCTGATCCTAATTTTGGACAACCTAGTAGTGTAGACCTCTTAATTGGTGTTGATTTGTTTGGTCAGATGCTTGTGCCTAACTTTAAAAAAGGAGAAAATGGAGGACCTTGTGCCATTCATTCAATATTTGGTTGGATACTCCTTGGTGGTATTGATGGTCCTCGTAAAACTCAAAAACCCATTAGTTTGTTGACCTCAGTGTCTTCCCCTATAGAATCTCGATTGGATAGTACCTTACAAAAGTTTTGGGAACTAGAATCGACCCCTCAAAAAATTCCTCATTCAAGAACTGAGTCTGGCAGATATGTTGTTCGTTTACCTTTCAGAGAGCCTCGACAAGAGCTTGGTGACTCTAAAGGTCGAGCATTGCGTAGATTCAATATGATAGAAAACCGATTATTAAAAAATCCTGCTTTGTATAGTGCGTACAAAGAGTTTGTTCAGGATTACCTAGACCAGGGGCATATGAAATTGGACAATTCTAGCCCTGACTTCCATTCATATTTTATTCCACACCACCCAGTTGTGAAGGCAGATGGTGACTTATCAAAAATTCGTTTTGTTTTTGATGGCTCTGCCAAGACCTCAAATAATCATAGTTTAAAAATCCTTGGACTACAGTGGTGTCCAAAATCGGATTCGTTTTGTTATGATGTGATGCCCATGGAAAGACCTTGTACCAAGAGAAACATTCTTTCTGAGATTGCAAGGATATATGATCCACTCGAGTTCCTAGCCCCAGCTGTTTTGGTTACTAAATGTTTAATGCAACGTTTGTGGGTCCAGGGTCTGTCATGGGATGATATCCCCTCCAGTGATATTGTTGCACAGTGGCAACTTTATGTGTCGCAACTACCATTGCTATCTTCGATATCAATACCTCGTTATGTTGTGAAGCAAAATGCTGTAACCACTGAACTGCATGGATTTTTTGATGCCTCAATGTGTGCATATTGTGGTGCAGTATATATTCGACAAATTGAGTCTGATGGAAATATTTCTATCTCCCTTTTGTGTGGGAAAAGTAGGGTGTGCCCTTTCAAAAGTATTTCCATTCCACGCTTAGAATTGTGTGCTGCTGTATTGTTGGCAGAATTATTGGAGTTTGTTGGCAATCACCTTGATTGCATCCAGATTGATAAGACTTTTGCTTGGTCTGACTCCAGTGTTACTCTTGCTTGGATAAAATCGTGTCCATCAAAACGAAAGGTTTTTGTAGCCAATCGTGTAACGACTCTTCAAGAGAAAGTTTCCCCCAGCTATTGGTACCATGTAACTGGTAAGGAGAACCCAGCTGATTGCTTATCCCGGAGCTTACTCCCTAGTCAATCGATAGACCAACCTCTTTCGCTTACTGGACCATCCTGGTTAGCCCAGTCTAAGGAAACATGGCCTATGAACCATAATATTGATGCGTTTGATGCTGATCTACCCCCTGAGGAAAATCGTTTTGTTTTTGTGACAGAAACACCCCTTGATGAAGTACAGTTGTTACTCACTAAATACTCCTCTTTGCGTAAAATACTGGGTCTTGTTGCCTTTTGTTTGAGACCTTTTCGAGTCAAAAAAGATCCTTCTTTATCTTTTCCTACTAAAGCCCTCAATGAGGCAGATCTTTATTATGCTACCTTAGTTGTTGTACGAGTTGTACAACAAGTTTTTCTGGAAAATTTAAAAAGGATACGTAAAGGTGAGAGTTGTGCTAAGCCTCTTCGAAAGTTAGCTCCTTTTTTTTTGTTTCCCATGGTGTCCTCAAGGTGGGCGGTAGATTACGTCACACTGATTTAGCATATGAGGTGAAACACCCTATGTTGTTGCCTCATAGTCACAGGCTTACCACTTTGATTATTGAAAAATTCCATAATGAGCATGGACATCCAGGTCCTCGTTTATTAGAGTACCTACTAAATCAACAGTTTTGGATTTTGTCTGTGAAAAGTGCCATTCACAGTGTTATTTCCAAGTGTTTTTGTTGTGCCAGGGTAAATCCCAAACCACTGCACTCATTCATGGGTGACCTTCCTAAATTTAGGGTGTCCCAGGTGAAGCCCTTTTCCCATGTGAGTGTAGATTTTATGGGTCCATTTCCTCAGTCGTTGCAACAACGCGAAAGATGGAATATCCCCGATAACCCTCCAAAAGTTGGAACTTGAAGACGTTGAAAGAACCCACTTAAGTGGTCGCTCGGTAGAATTGAAAAAATTTACTCTAGTCCAGATAAAATCACCCGTGTCGTGCAAGTAAAAACCGCGAAAGGATTACTTGACCGTAGTTTGGTGAAGGTATGTCCGTTACCCAGCCAGTAACCAACCTTCAAACCCTTGTGTAGCGTAAATCATGCTTATTTAAGCTTGAGTAAGACGTCCATAGTTATTGCGATAAAATGATTGTTGCAAAAATGCAAATTTTTTGTTTAGACCATTTTGGGATTTGAATAACTTTTTTTTGATTTTTTAAAACTTTAGTTTTTCTATAAAAATTGGGAATTTTTATGGTGGGCGGAATGTTTAATGCTGCCAGTTACTTTTTGTTTTTGTTTGAATTTTTGGGAAAACCTAACCTTAAATTTTGTTTTGATATTTTTTGGGCTCTTTAGCCAAACCTTTAAAAGAGAACCTCCTTGTTTGGGAAAATTCCCATCAGGTGATCATTTTTCTCTTTATTGAAAGTTATTTCCTTTTTTTAACACCTGATCATTTTGCTAAATTCATGCGCGCTTTGCACACGCTGGGAGTATGAAGCGCGCCCCTGTATTTGACGTTTGTTTTCCCAGACGGGGTGAATTTAACTTTGGGATACTTTTTTTTTTGAAATCTCTAGTTTTCTCCCCTTCAGGCAATCAGCCGTCTAACTCCTTAAGAACAAAGTTGGGAATACCATCAGGACTACTATTTAATTTGGCTGGAATTGAGTTAATCTTGCTAAAGATTTCAGTTTGACATAGAAATTTAACTGATATGTGACTTGGTGAATTTATGCCACTGATGTTTGGAACGTTAATGAGAGAGCTGGTACATACACTACCAAAGTATCCTGCAAATAAATCTGCTACATCTTTTTCCGAATTAGCCGTGAGATCATCATAATACATATCTGAAGGAAGATCAACAGCTTAGGATCTTGTGAGAATTTTGATTCAATGTTCTTGATATGCTGAACATAACAATCCTCAGAAAGTTTTTTACATCGTTGTCGTAAGTTAAAAAAATTAGTGTAGTCCTGTTCATTGTTAGAGTCTAGAAACTTTTTGTGACCAATTTTCTTTTGAACTATCAAAGATCTCAGTTCCGGTTAAAAATAAGGAGGAAAATTTGATAATTTCACAGACTTTTTCGGAATAAACCTACCTAAACCTATGTTCATTAAATTATAAAATACATCAACAGAATTATCAATATCAGTATCTGCAAAACCCAAGTTTCAGTTTACTGATCCCAGAAAGTCATTAAGTCCAATATAGTCACCATTATGATAGTCAATAAATTCCACATGATTGGTGATTGGTATAAAGCGAGAATTTAGTGAAATGCTGGTTCATAAAAAAAGGTTACCAATCATCTGCGAATAATTTTAATTAATTATGACATTTGAGTTGAAAATAATTACAAACTGTTGAAAATGACGTCTTTCACACAGAAGTGGTTTTCGACAGTAAAATGTCATATCGATGCGCGCACACCCATTGTACAAATTCAACTGGATAGTGCGCGAAAATGCAATTGAACATGCTCATAAAGTAAAATAAAATAAAGGTTTCAATCGCATTCGCCAAAACTTTTAAGACAAATACAGGCGTAGTAAACACGAAAAAAAAGCAAAAAATAAAAGAGAATTCTTATACCCAAAAGTATATGTACAAAGGCGAGTGAATTTTGGACATTCTGCCCGCCTAAAAATTACATTGATGTAATTTTTAAATGTTTTCAGGCTCAAAGTCCATCGGTAAAGGACATAGCTTTACCAGAGGTCTTTGGAAAATTCCTGCGATAGTGCGCACAGTTGCGACACGTGATATTTGATCTGCACCTGGGTAAAGTGCAACAATTCTACCAAGCGTCCATTTTGTCGGTGGTAGATTATCCGAATTTATGTGTACCATAGTACCTATAGCAGGGGCAGGACAAGTGGGTTCCAGCCACTTGGACCGCTTCTGCAGTGTGTGCAAATATTCCTTGGAATAACGCGGCCCCAAAAGTCCTGATGTAATCTTTGTATCATCTGCCATCTAGAGAGGCGGTTTAGTTTCATACTGGTTACATCAGGATCGGGTATTCTACAAACTGGTTCTAGCGTCAAAAAATGATTTGGTGTCAACACAGACAAATCATTGGGGTCGCTAGATAAAGGACACAATGGTCTAGAATTTAATAGCGCTTCAACTTGTACTAAGACCGTATAAAGCTCTTAGTACGTTAAAATCTGGCTTCCGATAACGCGATATAAATGAGGTTTTACCGCCTTTACTCCACTTTCTGCTAATCCAGAAAAATGCGGTGCCCCTGGGGGGTGAAAAAACCACTTAATCGATTCCGCGGTTGCCGCTTGTTTAAATATTATTTGTAGCTCCTTATTCGCGCCCTTAAACGTGGTTCCTTGGTCTGAAAATATTTTTGAGACTCTGCCTCGACGTGCCATAAAACGCCTTAAAGCACACAGAAAAGCTTGGCTAGAATAATCAGAAACTAATTCGATATGAAGAGCCTTGGTAGAGAAACAAACGAATATGCATATCCAAGCCTTTAGCGTTTTATTTCCGCGAACTTTTCTGCTTAGTGATATGGATATTGGACCAGCATAGTCACAACCGACTACGTTGAAACTTTTGAGAGCAGATATGCGTAATTTGGGTAGGTTTCCCATTTTTGGTTCAAAGGGTTTCGGATTAAGTCGTCAACAATTTTTACAGTTAGCGATAACGGTTCTTATCGTCCGCTTGGGAGATAATATCCAAAAATTTTGAAAAAGTAAGAACTGTAAAGTTTGCAAATCTGGGTGCAAATAAGACTTATGGTAGTGTTCAATGAGTAGCGTAGTTAATCTATGTTGTCGTGGTAAAAGAATCGGGTGTTTCTGGTCATATGAAAGATCAGAATGTCGCAGACGACCTCCTACCCGCAACATATGTTTATCATCAAGAAAAGCGTCTAACTTTCTAAAAGGCTTTAAAATGCGTTTTTTCGCAGTGAAATTTGAGATTTCTTGAGAAAATGTGACAGTTTGAACATGCCTGATTAGAAAAATAAGAGCAAGATTGAGTTCTGGAAGTACTATCGGTCCAGTACGATAAGAAAGATTTCCTTTAAAGCAAATAAAACGATACCAGATAGCAATTATCCTTTGAATTTTAGAAAGCGAAGAATATTTGTTTAAAATAATGTCAAAAAAATTGTTTTCTATAAATGCGACCAAAGTTATTTTCCTTTCTTCACTAAGAACTTCATCCGAATCCACTGATTCAGGATAGATGCTTGATGGCCAATACTCATCAGGCATTGAAAGCCAATCTGGACTGCACCACCAAAGGGGCGTATTTAACAATTCTGACGGCAACAACGTTCTTGTTGCACAATCTGCGGGGTTATCATTTGTGCGAACATGCTGCCATATTGCAGCCGGAAGTTTATTTTGAATTTTTGCAACCCGGCGACAAACGTTTCGGGGATTTTTAATCCAGCTAAGAGCGGTTGTGGATTCTGACCACGAGAAAATTTTAGAAATTTTAATTTTATCCTGTAGAGTTTTTAAAATAGCGGAAACAAGATCAACCAGTAAAAAAGCGGCTACTAGCTCTAATCTCGGGATTGAAATTGTTTTTACGGAAGCGATTTTTGCTTTGGCAGCAATAAGAAAAGTGCAAAGTTTATTATTATTTTGTAAAACGCGAAAATACGCTATACTAGCGTAAGCTTTTTCCGACGAATCACAGAAAGCGTGAATCTGACATTCTGTAAAATTTTCAATAATAAAACGTCGCGGTAAAGAAAAGTTTTGAATAAGTCCTAACACAGATTTATATTTTCACCAACGTTCGCGTATAAACGGGGAAACTTTCTGATCCCAGTCATACTTTTGTTTCCACAGAAGCTGCAATAGATCCTTGGAGAGCAGACTCAAAGGTGAGAGCCATCCAAGTGGATCAAAGCATCTTGCAATTTCTGATAGAATCGTGCGCTTTGTACATTCTCGGTCCAATGGATCTACGCGATAGGTGAAAATATCTTTACAAGGAATCCATTGTAACCCTAAAATTTTTATTGTTTCAGATTCCGAATCCAAATTAAACGAGTTTGAGTGTAAGTAAGACTCTGGAAAGTCTTGTAAAAAGGACTTATTGTTGCTTGCAAATTTTCGAAGTTCAAATCCACCTTTTCCCAAATGTTTTATAAGTTGATCGCGTAAGTTTCTAGCTTCTGAGAGGCTATTTGCATTGCATATTAAATCATCTACATAGATTGAGGTTTTGAGTACCTCACGAGCTTGAGGAAAATTATTCCCTTCATCCTGTGCTAATTGAACAATGACGCGGTTAGCGCGATATGAAGAAGAGCTCAGACCAAAAGTAACTCGTTTAAAACGCATGTCTTTGATGGGCTCGTTGGGAGTGAATCTCCATAATATTCTCTGAAAGTCTCTATAAATAGGGGCAACTAAAACTTGTGTAAACATGCTTTTAAGATCACAAGTAAAGACCACAGAAGAAATACGAAAACTTAGAAGTAGAGCAAATACTTCCTTTTGGAGTTTCGGTCCCGTAAGTAGGGTATCATTTAGCAAGGGGGAATTTTCATTTGGACGAGACGATCCGTCGAAAACAATTCGAATATTCTTACCCTTGGCTACGCAATGATGAGGTAAATAAAAGGAGTTTTTATTTATTTCTTCGTCAGGAATAGTTTCAAGATAATCATTATTAATATACTCTTGAATAGTATCTGAATATTCTTTATAAATAAAAGGATTTAAAATTAAGCGTTTTTCAAGCGAAAAAAATCTTCTTAAAGCCAGGAGCGCGTGTTATCTTGGAAAGGTAGTTGTACCATATATCGCCCTGTTTTGTCTCTACAGTGTGTCTCAACAAAGCTTTTCTCGGCAAGAATATCAGAGGGCGAGCAAAAATTTGTTTTAGGTAGCTCTTCTAATTCCCAAAAGCGTTTTAAAGCGTGATCTAGCGAGAGTGAATCAGTTTCATTTACAGAGCAAAATAAAGCGGTTGAATGCGATTGCGATTGAATTTTAATATTTTTTTTCCCCATAATAATATAGCCAAAAATACTATTAAGAAGAATTGGTTTGTTGGGCCCATTATCAATGCGCCCTTCGCGTAAAATATTGGGAAAAATATCAGCGCCCAGAAGAAAGTCAATATTAGCGGGTTCTTGGAACGTAGGGTCTGTGAGGGGTACATTTTGAAAATCAGAAGTATCTATATAACTTAAATGAGTGCTAGGAATTTCAGAGCACAACTTGGGTAAGATGACAACGTCGATTGTCATGCGTGGTTCCGTTTGATTGTACGGTTTGATAATACAAGTTACTCCTCCTGAGAGGTAACTCCATTCATAGATCCTAATCCTTGAATAGAAAGGGATAAACTGTAGCGTGGAAGTGAAAGTTTTTTGAAAAACTTTAAAGAGACGTAACTGCATTCTGAGCCAGAATCAAGGATAACCCTAGCCTTTTGAAAAATGCCACGAGAATCCATAACTTCGATAATCGCGGTAGATAAAATTATATTCTGAGCGTTCGAGTTGGAGAAGTAATTTAGAGTATTCTGCGAATTTTGAGGCAAATTTTCCATAACTGTTTGTGGCGGTTGCTGATAAGCGCGAGGGGTTAGGGAATTATTTTGCGGAGGCGAGTTATTACCATTGAAAGCAAGCGAATTATTCTGTGAAGAACTTTGCGGGCTATTGTATTGCGAATTATTGAAAGGGGGTCGTACATGTGAATTGTAATTATTTTCAGGATTTGTGCGGTTAGAAGTATGTGGACTGTAATTGTTGTTATTCTTAAAAACATGACACAATTAGTGGTGTCTATTAGATTGACAGTAACGACAGACAGACTGCGATTGACATAAAGCTAGGTTATGTTGCCCACTTAGGCAATTAGGGCACCAGTTGTTGTCCTTGACTAACTGAAAACTTTCTGAGGAATTTTTATGTTTAAATTCTAAGCATCTGTAAATATTATGATCACGTGATTTACATAAGAGACAAGTTTGATTTGAATTGTTTAAATTTGAATTATTATTGCGACTTGTATTACCAAAAGAGGCAGAAGTTTGCCTAGGTCTTGACTTATTAGAAGAAAATCTATTTTTTGTGTCAGGTTTTAAGTGTAAAGAAAAATCAGTTTTACTTGAAAACTCTACCGCTTCTATAGCGTTACATCGTTTTAATACAAAATTCTTTAAGTCGTCAAAAGTAAGAACTTGACATGGATCATTAAGTTCAAGTTCAAATCGCGTCATGGTCTCCTGATCTAAATGCTTACTGAAATTGTAGTATAACAAAAAAGACCAGTCGTCTGTGGGAAAACCAAGTACTTTAAGGGCGGAGAGATTTTCACTATATACGTCAACTAGTGTGCGCAATTGTTTTGAATTTTTAGAATGGGTCATATAAGGAACATTATCCATTGTTTTTAAATGTGAAAAAGCAATAAACGGTTTGTTATCGTAGCGGGTTTTCAGCGATTCGAGGGCGATCAAATAATTAGCGGCGGCTAATGGTGTGCATTGCACCAGTGCTAGCGGGGTCCCTCTAGGGAATTCAAAAGGTGGTTAAATTTCTCTATATTCGAAATATTTGTGTTATTAACCAGCGCATTAAACATGTCAATAAAATTTCTAAATTGTCTAATATCGCCGGAAAATTTTGGGACTTTTAAATTAGTTAAGTTTGGCGGTCGACTACCACAAGATTGTCCCGAAGAAGAGGACGCCTTGGTTTCAACCCTCAGTGTTGGCTTTTCAAACAGTTCGGTATATTTAGCGTAATGGTAAGATCATAAATATTCAAAGTCTTTTCTCACTGCTTCCTTGGTATCAATTTCAAACTCATCGGATGCTGACAATAAAGATATAAGATTTTGATGATATTTTGCAAAATCGTTGACCACTTGATCGATTTGAGCGTACATAATTTTAAACTGAAGTTTAGCCGTCTCGTCATTAACAGCCGAGTCATCAAAAGTTTTTAATTCATTCATTTGATTATGACACATTGTGCGAAGGGTCTTATACGATTTAATCTTAGCCGCGGACATGATTACCTTTTATTTTTATTTAGTTACGTATATAAATAAATAAAGGCAAAACTAATTATTTAATTATTTTTAGAAACGTAAGTACGCGGTATTTTTTAACAAAATTGTCAATTTATTTATTGTTACTAATAAATAAAAGAGAAAGCGAATTATTAATAATATATAAGTATATTTTTTAATATTATATTAGCGAATTAATAATTTAGTTAAATTAATTAACGGTAAAAATAGCGAATTATTTATTTACCTTTATTAATTAATAAGAGCGAAAGGGAACTATTCATTCATATTTACTAATAAATAAGAGCGAAAGCTAAATATTATTTAATAGTTTAGGGCAATTGCGCGGTACCAATTAGCGAAAATTAATTAACTTAGCCACATTAACTAGCGAGTAACCTATACTAGCGATCCCAATAATTTGTAAATCTAGGCAAGTAAGAAGCTTGCGTTATAAACCTTTACATGACAAATAATACTATGGCACCCATAAAGCTGTAATAAAAGTTTTAAGCTAAAGGAGCAATAATAAAATAAAATGCAGATACGACCTACTGGTAAGCCTATATTATATTATGCCGATGTCTTACGTTTATGTATATGTAACCTGCTTAAAACGTACTAATCATTTTTAGGAAGAATGTCAATAAAAAAACTAAAAATTACCTATTTATAAATCGTCAAAGACGGAAAACCAAAACACGTTAAAAATTAAAAACCTATTATACTTTTTTATTATTAGCGAAGCGAATAAAAGTTTTTCAAACGCGTTCGGCTCGTAGGGCCAAAAATGATTGGTATAAAGGTTATCAATCACCTGCGAATAATTTTAATTAATTATGAAATTTGAGTTGAAAATAATTACGAACAGTTGAAAATGAACCCCCGCAGCGTGTTGTTCGTGACATCTTTCACACAGAAGTGGTTTTCGACAGCCAAATGTCATATCGATGCGCGCACACCTATTGTACTAATTCAACTGGATAGTGCGCGAAAATGCAATTGAACATGCTCATAAAGTAAAATAAAATAAAGGTTTCTATCGCATTCGCCAAAACTTGTAAGACAAATACGGGCGTAGTAAACGCGAAAAAATACAAAAAATAAAAGAGAATTCTTATACCCAAAAGTATATGTACAAAGGCGAGTGAATTTTGGACAATTGGGTTCCTTGGCTACATCATCCACTATCAAATCAAAACTATATGCTTGATGATGTTGTTTTACTGGTAGAAGAGGGTCTATTTCCTCTTTGATTTCAAGCTTATCTAATTGAGCAAAAATAAGGTCCAGAAAGACACCTCTGCTTGGAGTTGATATGTGTTGATAAAAGTTTAAAAATGCAAATTGTTCACCCAGTTACTGAGCTTTTAAACTGTTAGGAAAGACCGTGACACCAAACTCGTCATTTTCCCAAGTATGACCTAGTAAATTAGTATAAGTATAAGTCCCCTGCAAGTACCAACTGAGCATCTTGACATTTTTCGCAGATCTCCTCGATTGAGACACACAACTGTCTATAACAGTCTTCATCCGAATTTGGAGGTATATATGCTGCTCAATTGTGTTTATACTACATTTTACACACTTTGCATGAATATTCTTACGCACCGCTATCAGAACACCACCTCCCCATTTCTTTGATCTAGTTAATTCTGATCTGTCAGACCTAAAAACACGATATCCTTTGAAACACTAACCTCAGCACTAGAAAACTTTTCACCTAGCCAGGTTTCTACCAAAACAATAAGGTCAAATGAAGAACATAAAATAGCACTTTTAAATTCATTAAGTCGTATCCGGACTCCACCAACATTCTGGTAAAAGACTTTCAATGGGGTAGGTTTTTTGAGTTTTTTGGACCCCTAAATTTAGTTATATAGGGCATCTGGTTTGAGTACCTGATAGTCAGGTCTGTCTCTCCTTTTTCCTTCCTGGATTTTAACTTATTAAAAATCTGCTTTTCATGATTTCTTTGTGTAATTGTCATATCAGCTCTTATAAGAACATTGCTATCCCTGGGAAGGTTGGATCTTTTAGAAAAGCATCTTAAAACCAATGACTCTGATGAAAAAATAACCTTTATTGGTCTTGGTCTCCCATTTCTGTGCTGGTCATGAGTTATTCCAAGTCTAACTACCTTTATATGTCCATAGTCTGACATTTGCATGCTCTCAAATATATTGTTCACTTTGCCAAGATCATATTGAATTCTCACATAATTAAATTTCGTGCCCGAATAGCCCTCTCAAAATCAAATCAAATCAAAATTAACTTTATTGGTCAGAATACAGTAGTACACATTGATAAAGCCTTACTTATCTAAATTAAAATAAAAACATTAACATTATAGAGACATCCAATCCCTGTCAAAATCACAACAATAAAAAAAATAAAATCACAACAATAAAAAAAATAAAATCAAGTTTAAAAACAAAGTTAAATAACACTTAGTATAATTTTTATTACTAACGACACAACATTAGTCATAAATAAGTGACCTGAATAAAGTTATTTTACACAATATATATGTTATATGAAAATATCCTGCCTACACTTAGAAGAAACCAGAACCTTCTATGAAACCCGAGAACCTTCCAGATAAGAAGCTTATTCTGCTGACTTGCGTTTCCCATGAAATAAACAACATGTGCATTCAAGCCGAATCAGCACTTTATTTCTCAGAACCTTTCAAGATAAAAAGACCATTCTGCTGACTTGCGTCTCTCATGGCATAAACAACACGTGCATTCCTGCCGAATTGCACTTTAGTTCTAAGAAGTTTAAATCTAGAATATTAAGGAATTATTCCATTGCTTAATCAGCACCTTTTCTTTATATAAACTCAAATCATTGTAATGTTAAGTCATTCTCTTTAGAATCGTTCTTAAGTACACGTTCAATTATAACGTTTAAGTCCTATATTGTATTTAATCAAAATAAAGTTTTTTAAAAAGTTAAAAGTAAACTTTAAAGTATAACATTTGGCGCAGTCGTACGGATAGTTTAACACACGCGAAAACACGAGTATTCTAATTCGCGAGTGGTGAAGCGAATGAACCAGCTCTTTTAGCTATCAAGAATCTACAGCCTCCAAGAAGTTACACAGCAACAACGAAGTTACACAGCAACCAAGTAGTTACATACGCAACCAAGAAGCTAGACAGCAACGAACCAAGCGTCCTCGCAACCACCGGATACGGAAGGTACACCCAGTGAAGTCCCTGGTGGCCGAACACGTGGAGACAAATGGTCCTGCTAAAGCTTTTGTGAGTAAGACAATTGAATCATCACGTTTTATTATTTTTTAATTTTTTTTTCAAATAAGATATTTTGAAAAATCTGTTCGATTTTCTAACCCTGACTTTTACAATTTTGAATTTTTAAGAAAATTTTTCAATTTAAAAGAAGTCAAAAATAAAATTTAGTTTTAAGAAACAAAACCTAAAAAAGTTTTAATTTAAGTTTTAAAACACAAGAAAACAAAAACCATTAAATATGACTGAACCTCGTAATAACCAACCAGCAAACGTACCAGCAAACCAACCTATAGTTGAGGTTGAACCTTATCGTTTATCGGAAATTTTCTCAATAATCCCTGAATACGATGGAGATCAAATATTTTTAGGAACTTTTATCAATGCTTATTGTGCTTATAACATGGCCGTCGGAGATCAACGCGATTTATTGGTCATACACATTAAAAATAAATTAAAAGGAAAAGCCGCACAATTGGTAAACTCTCGAAATCCTCTTTCTTGGATTCAAATTAAGCAATTATTAACAACATATTATGGAGATACGCGAGACCTTTCTTCATTAATTCAAGATCTACAAAGACTTAAACAACAAACAAACGAATCACCTTTAATGTTTTGTAATAGATTACAAGTCATGAATTCAAAAATGCACGCTTGTATTCAAAAATCAACATTAAATATGCTTCAAAAAGATGCACAAATCCAAATTATAGATTTCATGGCATTAAATACGCTTTTAAAGGATTAGAATCGCGCATAGGTCATATTGTCCGTGCTAGCAATCCAAAAGATTTACTTGAAGCACAAGTAAGAATAAGACGCGAACTACAACTTTCATATTTTGAAACACAAAAAACTCCGAACCGACACAATTTTTCAAATAATTCCATACAAAATAGACAAAATAACACCTTGACTAGTGTTCTTCGTAAACCTTCTCAACCACAAAAATGTTTTAAATGTAATCGTTTAGGTCATCACGCAAGTGAATGCCGTACTTTTGTACAGAGACCCCCGGTCTACACAAATCAAAATCAACAATTTAACCAAACCCAATTTTGCCCAAAATGCACCTTTACAAATTTTGTACCACAAAACCAACAAAATAATTTTAGACCATCAGTAATTCAAAGAAATCCAAATTACAATTCCCCACAACATAGAGCACATGTAGTGAACTATTCTGATGAATATTTTAATAATTTTGACAACTACAATCCCTATGACCCAAATTTTGAAAATTTTAACAATTTTGACAATTACGATCCTTATGATCCAAATTTTGAAAATGAAATCTCACAAGAATTTTCGAATAATCTTGATGAACAATATGTAAATGACATAAGTCAATATAATTTTAATCAACCCAGAATATACCAAAATTTTGAAAACCAAAATCAAATTTTGCCACCAGAGACCCAAAATTTTCAAATTACTTCCAATCAAAACCATCCACCCCTATCGATTCAAGAAACGGAATCCCAATTAGAACAAACTACTACGAAAATCCAACACATGTCAATCCATCAAATTACAGAACAAATATTCGCCTAAATACCAATCTACATAATTTAAACTCAAAAAAATCTTTTTATATTAATGACGAAACAAATAAATTTAAACTTTTAATTGACACCGGCGCAGGAATTTCAGTATTTAAAGAAAAAACAGTCGAAAATTATAATAATCGATTTGCAGAAAATGTAATAGTACAAGGAATAACCGATGAAAAAATTCCAATCACTCAATCAGTTTTAATCCCTTTTGCTAAAGACAATCCACTAAAAGTCAATATTTGTAATTTAGACATTGAATTTGACGGAATATTAGGACTCGATTTTCTTGAACATTACAAGTGCGTAATTGACTTAAATTCGAAACAGCTATGCACCAATTTTAAAACAATACCTTTAGTTCAAGTAACAGAAAAAACTTTTGAACAAAATTCCCAAATTAATCAAAATCAAATAAATCAAAAAACACTACAAATACCTAAACCAAGAGTAATTCAAAATCAAAACTTACCACCAATACCTAAACCAAGATTAATTCAAAATCAAAAAACGCCACCAATACCAAAACCGCTAATAAATATAAATCAAAATAATTTTCAAAATCAAATATCTCTAGAACCGCGAACCGAACAAGTTTTTAAATTAAAATGTAATTTAAAATACTCTGCCAATATATGGGCCCCTAAGCTCACACTAGGTACTATAGTTATAGTGTACGTGTGAGCTAATATAACTTAAAACTGAAATATATTTTATTTAACTCCAGACTAAATTACCTTTTGTTTGATACCACACAAGCCATGTTTTGACTTAACTCAAATTTTTGAAATCTACCCCCACCCTTAAAAAAACAAAAAACTAAAATGTATTTTGTTAAACTCCGGACTCAATTACCTTTCGTTTGATATCACACACACCATATTTTCACTTAAACTCTAATTTTTAAAATATACCCCCACCCTTTCTTTAAAATAAATTAAATTGTATTTTGTTTAACTGCAGACTCAATTACCTTTCGTTTGATATCACACACGCCATATTTTCACATAAACTCTAATTTTTGAAATCTACCCCCACCCTTTTATTTGGTTTCTGTTCGGTGGATTTTGTTCATTTTTAAATGGGACCATCTCGACCCAAGACCCAGCCTAGGTACCAAATTTCATTAAAATCGGCCAAGCGGTTTTTGAGTTATGCGCGTTGGTCGTTACAGACATACAGACAGACAGACGGCGCAACAAAAAAGTTTCAAAATCATCTGAAACGCAAAGATATATAAAAATTTTTGAAATCGGAGCAACTTTTTTTTTCTCGAAAAAATTAGGATCACCATAGCTCACACTACTATAGTATAGTATATGTGTGAGCTAAAACACAGATGCAATTTTAATTGGTCAAGAAATAGAAAAAGTAAGATTACCAAACGCCCTAGTCCACATTAACGAAAATGGTGAATTTTATACATCAGTAATCCCAATGCTATTCCTAAAACAATAAATTTTAATAACTTGTCTTTCGAACCCATACCAAGTGTTCACGATATTTTGAATTTTAATACCAATGAAGACGATATAATAGATAGAATCGACCTTATTAAAAATCAATTAAGAGTAGAACATTTAAATTACGAAGAAAAAGAACTAATTTCAAATCTTTGTTTTGAATTTTCTGACATTTTCTATATCGAAGGAGATCAATTAACTTTCACTACTGAAATCAAACATACAATTGAAACCAACAATGCTCATCCAATTTTTACTAAATCATATCGGTACCCTCAAATACACAAAGAGGAAGTAAAAACACAAATTAATAAAATGCTCGATCAAAAAATAATCCGCCCATGAATTTCCCCGTGGTTATCACCTGTTTGGGTAGTCCCAAAAAAATTTGACGCCTCTAACAAACAAAAATGGAGAGTAGTAATCGATTATAGAAAACTGAATGAAGTAACAGTTGACGATAAATATCCACTTCCAAATATTTCAGATTTATTAGATCAGTTAGGTAAATGTCAATATTTTTCAACACTTGATTTATCATCCGGTTTTCACCAAATTGAAATTGATCAAAAAGATATTCAAAAAACAGCCTTTTCTGTCGAAAATGGACACTACGAATTTGTTCGTATGCCATTTGGTTTAAAAAATGCACCCTCCACATTTCAACGTGTGATGGATAACATTCTATTAGGCATTCTAAATGAACGTTGTTTAGTTTATATGGACGACATTATTGTTTATTCACCCACTATTCATGAACACATTTCACGTCTTTCCGAAGTTTTCCAAAGATTACGAAAATCAAATTTAAAAATTCAACCTGACAAATGCGAGTTTTTACGAAAAGAAGTAGTAGTACCTCGGACATTTAATTACCGAAAATGGCGTAAAACCAAACCCTGATAAAGTAAAATGTATACAAAACTTTCTAGAATTAAAAAATCCTCGTGACGTAAAATCATTTCTCGGACTTGCCGGATATTATCGAAGATTCTTACCGAACTTCGCGAAAATCTCAAAACCCTTAACAAAACTTCTTCAAAAAGATACAAAATTTATTTTCTCTAAAGAATGTCAAGAAGCTTTCATTTTAACTACAGACGCGAGCGCATTTGCAATAGGAGCCGTACTTTCACAAGGTCCAATTGGTAAAGACCTTCCGATAGCTTTTGCATCGAGAACCCTTTGTAGTGCAGAAACTAAATATTCCACTATTAAAAGAGAACTATTAGCAATAGTATGGTCCGTAAAACACTTTCGACCTTACCTTTTTGGTAGAAAATTCACTATAGTCACCGATCACAGACCTCTAACCTGGCTACTTTCAATTAAAGACCCCGGTAGCAGATTAGCACGTTGGCGATTAAAATTAGAAGAATATAGTTTTAAAATCATTCATAAACCCGCTAAAATCAATAAAAATGCAGACGCTTTATCGCGGATAAAAATCAATCATTTCAAAGACTGTATAGACTTTAAATCACACATAAAAATTTTTGCAAATAACGAAAATAACGATCAAGAACCAGTTTTTAACGAAGAAGATGATCAAAAAATCACAGGTGAATTTAACAGATTTGTTGAACTTTACAAGACGCGATCCCTAATTGATTATTCTAAAATCGAAACCTCGAATGATCAATTATTAGATAAATCAAATAAATTAATAGTAACCTTTTTCCGACAAAATAAAATGAAAGATTTACATTTCAAAATCATTGACGATATTTTTGAAGAATTCCACCTTGAAGAATTAAAAATTAATATTGTTTCTAGCAAAACAGTTAAAGAACGTAAATATTTTATTATAGCCCTATCATTTGATAATGATGATTGTTCACAACACTTATTTTATTGCCTTTTTAAAGACCAAAATGAATTTGAAATTAACAAAACATACTGCATCGAAAACAATCTAGATTTACCAACTTTAGAGATGCTATCTTACATCTTTTCTGATAAAGACATAAAATTAAAAATTTGCCAAAATATAATAACAACCCCCGAGGAAGATGAAATCCCAATAATTTTAGAAGATTATCACTTAGGAAAAAGCAACCTACACCGTGGAATAAATGAAACAGTTAGACGCATTAGAGAAAAATATAATTGGCGTGGTTTAACAAAACACGTAGAAGATTTCATTAAAAAATGTGAAACTCGAAAGTAAAAATTGTTCGTAAAACTCTAAGCAGACCTTTCGTTGTAACAGAAACACCACGTACCCCTTTTGAACGAATTAATATCGATATTTTCGAATACCCCACTAGAAATTATGCGTTAACAGTACGGGATGAACTAACAAAATTTACACAAGCTTACGCAATGAGTGATAAAAAAGCCAGTACAGTAGTTAGTACTATTTTACTATTTTTCCAACATTTCGGTTATGGCAAAGAATTTGATAATACTCTTTTAAAAGATTTATGTACCCTATACGACGTTAATTTTCTAGCGTAGCACATCCACAGTCAAACGGTTCACTAGAACGATTTCACGCAACCCTTTGCGAAGATCATTGTTTTAGCGTTCTTCCATACGCAGTAATTTGCTATAATAATACAAAAAACAAAACACACGGATTTACCCCTTACGAACTCGTTTTCGGACATACATCAAGTAGACCCCCCGAAAAGCTTTATAATCAAGAACAATTGATATCTAAATATGTACGCGATTTAAATAATAGAATGGACTATTTTTACAAATTAGCTAGAAATAGAACTGATCAATCGAAACAAAAATCGAAAGAACGATTTGACGAACACGTAAGAAAGTTTGGCTTAAAGAATCACAAATCAAATCAAAATCAGAAAACTTATTTAATGGTCCTTTTGAAATTTTAGAAATACATCGTAATTCTGCAACACTTAAAAACCCACAAACAAATCAATTAACCAAAGTTAATTTTGATAGGTTAAAACCGTGCTTGGGATTAAAATCGGCCAAGCGGTTTTTGAGTTATGCGCGTTGGTCGTTACAGACAGACAGACAGACAGACGGCGCGACAAAAAAGTTTCAAAATCATCTGAAACGCAAAGATATATAAAAATTTTTGAAATCGGAGAATTTGGATCACCATAGCTCACACTACTATAGTATAGTATATGTGTGAGCTAAAATCTTGTATTTTAGATTAATGGGAATAATCTCAATCGTTTCCAGTCAATATTCAATATTACCAATAAATAATACACTAGGACTATTTTATCATGAAGAATCCCTTATCAGAATTTCTAATAAGGAATGGACACTTGTTGTTTACAAAGATCTTTTACCCTTTAAGAAAGCAATTGAGCATAGTGACAAAATTTTAGATACCTTTATGGATCACTTTTCAATCAATAATAATCAAATTGCAAATTTCAAATCGCAAATTAAAACGCATGTTAGCCTTTTAAAACAAATTTCTAATTACGTTAATATTAAATACGAAGAACTTATCTCGGATACAAAAGAAAAATCATATAGGCAAAAACGTGGAATATTTAATGGCATCGGAACTATTTGGAAATCTATTACAGGAAATTTAGATGCATCAGACGGAGAATACTTTAATGATTGTATTAATAAAGTATCGACTGATGAGAAAAATATTGAAAGATTATTGCAAAAACAAATTTCAGTAACAACATCTGTTATTAAAAGTTTTAATACGACTTTACAAAAATTACAAATTGATGAAGAAACGTTTAATCATGATATTAAATTAATTCAATATTTAGTTACTTCGATTTCTGATAACGCTGCCTATGCAGAAGCACAAATAAAAGCATTAGATTTATGCGAATCGCTTATGGAAAGTTACACCTTTATTAAAGATTCATTAAATGACGCGTTAAACGCAGTAACTTTTGCACGTTTAAAAATATTGCATGGTTCAATAATAAAACCATCGGATTTGGTAGATTCATTGAAAAAGATTTCTCATTCATTACAAAAAAATAATTTGCCTCTACCAATATCAATCTCAACGGTAGCCCAATACATTAATTTAATTGAACTTAGTGCTTTTCAAACTGAATCAAAAATAGTATTTGTTCTTAAAATACCTCTTATAGACCATTCGACTTATACTTTATACAGACTTTACCCAATACCAATATTAGATAATCGAACAGGTCTTCACCATACTATATCAACAATCAATAAATATATTGCGCGTGACGATGATTCAATGTTTTCCGTCACCTTCCACAACGTGGACCACTGCAAGATCATCGAAAGAAGAACGAAGCTCTGTTCCAAAGTACTTCCGTATCCCATCGACAGTGATGCTATTTGTGAAGCTCAACTATTGAAGCAACAAACTCAGCTGCCAAAAACATGTCAAACAACCATTTTCTATGCACCAGGTTACAATGTTCAACCACTAGAAGAAAATCAATGGCTAGTTACTACATCAGAACCAGTACCTACCAATATTAAATGCAAGAATCAAGAAATCATTACGAAATTAATTGAAACCAATAGTATAGTTCGTTTCAAATCAACATGCAATGCTTTTATTGGAAGTACGAGAATTCATTCTGAAACCATACTTCAAGAAAGTACCTTCGAAGAAATAAATTCACCAATAATCAATATTCCATATACTTGTTGTAAAGATATGCCTAAAATCCCCAAAATTCAAGGCCTAAAACCACTAAAGTTAAGCAAAATAAACGTCGAAGATCTGAATATTGCACAACATAATCTTAACCAATATTCGGAAGATTTAGATAAAATGATCAATCAACCACTCATTCAAAAACACATTGGTTTACTATCATTACAATAACATTGATAGTATTACTAGTAATTCTTTACATTATTAACAAATGTCGAAGACGCCGAAGAACAAGAAATGGTAATAATACCAATAACGATAATGATAATGGTAATGACTTTCCAAAACCTAATCTACAAAGAATTAGGAATTTATCGAATATCTTACCAAGAAGAAGACCAAGCATACACATCGAAGATCAAATCGAAGAAGAAATCGAACCCAATGCAAAATTAATGATCAATCAATCATCTTAATAAAAGTTGCGGTATAACGCCAACTTTTTCAAAAAGAGGGGAGCTGTTATATGAAAATATCCTGCCTACACTTAGAAGAAACCAGAATCTTCTATGAAACCCGAGAACCTTCCAGATAAGAAGCTTATTCTGCTGACTTGCGTTTCCCATGAAATAAACAACACGTGCATTCAAGCCGAATCAGCACTTTATTTCTCAGAACCTTTCAAGATAAGAAGACCATTCTGCTGACTTGCGTCTCTCATGGCATAAACAACACGTGCATTCCTGCCGAATTGCACTTTAGTTCTAAGAAGTTTAAATCTAGAATATTAAGGAATTATTCCATTGCTTAATCAGCACCTTTTCTTTATATAAACTCAAATCATTGTAATGTTAAGTCATTCTCTTTAGAATCGTTCTTAAGTACACGTTCAATTATAACGTTTAAGTCCTATATTGTATTTAATCAAAATAAAGTTTTGTAAAAAGTTAAAAGTAAACTTTAAAGTATAACATATATTATAGTTCGGGGCCTAAGAGGGATATTTTGGGTTTTGTCTGCATTTTCGCGTACCGTAATGAAATTTGGCACAGAGGTAGTAGACACCTAGAGATGCAATTTTAAAAGTGGTGCTCCGCTAGAACCCAGTGCAGGGCCCAGATACAGGGGCGTACTTGAGGTGGGGCAGAAAAAATTTATAAATTAAATATGAAACTCATTTCGCGTACAGGTTTTTGTTTGTTTTACTTTATAGCTTGTAAATCCACAAAATTTAGAAAAAATAAAGTTGAGAAAACGGTTTTTTTTAGGGGGGGGGGGACAAAAGGAATGAGGACAGACATTGTTAAAATCTTATTTCATCTAAAGTAGTCGTGTGGGGTATCGATTTCTAAATAATTTCGTATTCTAAACGAAAATAGATATAAATTAAGTCAATACGTCAAACTGTTCACATGATATGTCAAGAATTGACACCTTAAATGTACATGTTCTGAGATCTAAGCCAGAGAATATTAAAAACACCTAACCAAGCCTAACTTAATAAAATTTGATAAATTAAGTAAAAGTGGAGTTTCTGGAATTTTCGAACTTTAATATACAGGGTGTTCAAAGTTAAGTCGGCACTATTACTTACTTCGTTAATATTAGAGATACAGGGTCGGTTAAATAGACAAAATTGTGGTATTATTTCCTGATTACAATGGTGATGAGCGAAAGAAAATTAAATGACGAGTAGGTATACATTTAAGCCAATAGAAAGAACATTTGGCTTTAAACAAAAGTTATTTTATGACTTTTTCTCCTAAAGTCAAAATTAACTAAGTTATTAACAACTTTCCTAATCATAGGGGATATAGGCTGTAGTATTTAAATCTATCGAAAGCTGTCTTTATTTAGAAAATCGTTAATATTTTTGCATTTTTACCTTTAGGAGAAAAAGTCCAAGGACAACTTTTGTTTAAAATTAAATTTTCTATCGATTGAAGGTACTATGTAACGGTACTATATGTTAAAGCGAAAAAAAAATTCTTTAAAATTTAACTTTTTACTGTAACTCATGTACGCGTTTTTCGACTTTTCTTTTGTTTCCAAAATTTTATGTCTTAGTGGAATTAAATTTTTTTCATGTCTTAGTGCAGTTAAATGGTGCCAAAGAAAAAAAATTGTAAATTTTACGTGTTTAAAATTTTTTATATATTGACAAAAGAAACACCCTGTATTTTCGTACAGAGACAAAACTAAGTAAAATAGTGTACACCAAATTAAAAAGACGTTCCTCTAGTTATAATAAGTAGTAAAATTAAGAAGGTATCTTAAACTGCGTAACCGGTATGAACAAAAGTTTGAGACTACTAATTTTTACATGATTTTTTTAATATCACCCTGTGTCTTTCAGCATATTACAAAATTACGCAAATCTAAATTTTTTTGTTAGAGACTGTAAGAAACCGACAAATTGAGCCTAGGTTTGTTGCAAAATTCCTATTAACGCAGTAGCTACAATAAATAATGTAAAAAAACACTAAAATGTTAGCAAAGTATTTGATGCCCAGTATACGGCAATAATGTAGCGCTTATTACAGAAATAGAGTACGATAAATGGTTTATAAAGGACAATATAGTAATTTCAATGACATGTTTATTTGACATATCTAGAGCTATTTGAATTTTTAGCACTAACCCAAAAAATTACGAAAAACTTTAATCTGTAGTTACTTTTTAACACTTTGTACAAAATTTTTTATTTAAAAAAATTAAAGTTGTACTAGTATTGTTGTTTTGTGCTGACTTTGAGTTTTCTATAGGAATTTGTAACGTCGCCATAAAAAAATTTACTTAAAATGGTCATAAAATTTTTAATTATTTTTAAAAACACCCTGTGTTTTTAACAGTTCAAACCTATTTTTTTTTTCGTTTCACAAAATATTAATAGAAGCTAAGTATCTTTTATTTGGTATAAATTTTTTTAAAATATCGTTACGTCTAAGAAATTCACATACTTTTTCATCTATTAAGTTTTTTTTTAATTTAGAGTACTCCGACCCTGTATACGTCACACCCATCCAACAATTTTTATTTTAAAGACAAACAATCTGTTTATGACCACATTAAATTTTAATGTCGTATAACAAAGCTGCTGGATTTTTTTTCTACTCAACGCCCACAACATAACTTTATCAAAAAAAAAGTAAATAATTTTTTATTTCTTGGAAGAAACGCATAAAATAAAAGTATATATGTCTTTTTAATTGGTGCAAAGTTTCATTGCTCTAGCTTTACATTTGAATTTTATACAGAGTTTTAGCGAGAGAGATGCAATTAAAAATAAAACACCCTGTATCTTTGCTCTGCACTGGGCTCGAGATGAGCACCACTTCGTAAAATAATACTATAGTGTTGAACTATAATCGTGCCAAGTTTCATTACGGTACGCAAAAATGCAGACAAAAGTGGCTTAGGCTCCGGACTATTACATTTTTAGATATGTGAAAATCTTGTTGTCTTAATTTTTTAAAATTTTGTACAATTCTAATCTCAGTAGGTAAAAAACATCACGTAAATTATGCTGTACAGTTGAGGTTAGTTCATGCCTATACTTTTTATACATTAAACACACAGTCTCTAAAATTAAGATGCAACACAGAGTTAATATTTTATGTCGTAAGAAAAGAGGCCTACATGACTCCCGTCTGGTTATTTTACACATATTTCTTATTGCCCTTTTTTGAGGAACGAATACAGAGTTAAATAAATATTGAGAACAGGATCCCCAAAAACAGATGCCATATCTAAGGTGTGATTCCACTAGAGAGTGATAAACATTTTTCGCCATGTCAAATCCAAGATTGTCAGCAATTACTCTGAGGGCATAACAATTAGAAGCCACTCTGCAATTAAGATTTTGAATATGTTTTTCAAACTTTAAATTTTGATCGATAGTGACACCTAAGAACTTATTTGTACCTGAAGTGGACAGAATTTCACTCTCTAGTGTAATATCCACTAAACCGCACTTAAAACTGAGAGTACTTGTTTTAGATATATTAAAAGAGAGTAAATTGGAATCACACCATTTTTTTATCTTATTAACATCATTCTGAATATCACTCGAAAGTCTGACTATATCTGTGTTATGCCAATGAACAGTTGTGTTATCACAAAAAGCAGTTATTTTGCCATTAATGTCAATATTTGCCAGATCATTTACAAAAATCAAAATTAAAAGTGAACCCAAGACCCTGAGGAACACCAGTATTAATCTGAAGATCCTCTGAGCTTTGATCATTAAACGCAACAGACTGAACTCTTTCAGACAGGTACGATCTGAGCCAATTCAAAGCTATACCTCTGACGCCATACCTTTCAAGCTTTCGCAGCAATATTTCGTGATCCACACAGTCCAAAGCTTTTGACAGGTCACAAAATACTGCTGCTGCCTTTTCTCCAGTGTTTAATTTAAGGTACAAATCCTCTAAGAAATTAAATATAGCGTCGTCAGTCATTTTTTGATGCCTGAAAACCAAACTGGTGGCTGCTTAAAATATTGTTGTTTGACAGAAATATTGACAAACGGCCCTGAACCAATTTCTCAACGATTTTGGCCAAAGTAGGCAACAATGCAATTGGCCGAAAAATTGAAGGATCACACTGATCACCGCCCTTAAACAACGGAACTACAACAGCCTTCTTGAGTGACGCCGGAAATTCCCCTGCAGCAAAAGACTTATTAATTGACTCCGCTAAAATTGTAAGAGCTGCATCTGGCAGAGCCTCAAAAAATTTTTGTGAATTTTGTCCCATCCTGACGAGTTTTTGTTCTTTAGTTTTTTAAATATACAGTGAAGTCCGGATATAACGAACCTCAAAAATGAACTAAATACGGTTCGTTATATCCGAGGTTCGTTATAAACAGTATTAAATAAATTTGGTTTAATTTTTTGTGTTTCTTTTTTTTAATAGTATCCAAGATTAAGAAAACTAAAAATTACAAAAAATACTATAAATTTTTATATTTTTAGAAAAAGGCAGAATACATACGAATACAGACGTTTATTGTTATTGTTATACATATAAATATGTAAAGTACATAATATGGTGGTACATACATAAAGAAAGCCTAAATCTTTTTTTTAATTATTAGGAAATCCATAATTTATGTTTGTACATTTCTACTTGAAAAATATTCCCTGTTTATATAGCTTTCAAGGTTACAAAATGATGCCCATATTTTATCAGGAACTTGGCGTGATTCCAAAATATGAGTTTCCGAAATTTTGTTTTCCATTTCACGAATGGTTGGAACATAAACCTTAGTGACTTCAACAGAATTATCTTGAACAGGATCATCATTATCTTCGTTATTATCACTTGAAACCATGTTTGAGGTTACGAAGAGATTATAATTTGCGCATCAGTCAACGTTTCTCTTGCTACAATGTCTTTATCAATAGTCACCTAATCGTTAAAATCGAAGTCACACATTTTTCTATTAGCTTGTTCTTCTACTAAATCAAGCATATCATTATCGAATTAATACTCGTGATCATATTCTGGGTCTTGTGCATGTCTTTGCAACCACTCGTGTCATTGCCGTATCGTCTAGTGTGAAAATGCCCATTGTCTGCTTCGTTTTAAAAGAAAAATACATATTCTAGATTATTAAAATTAGGTTCGCTATATCCGGAAGTTTGCTATAAGCGGGATCGTTATAACCAGTAAGACAATACATGAGTATTTATGGATGACTTTTCGTATAAAGAAAAAAGGTTCGTATTAACCAGAAGTTCGCTATAAACGGGTTCGTTATAAGCGGACTTCACTGTAGTTTTAATTTCTACTGTATCAGTTGGAAGTAAACAAAATGTATCTCTAAGATGAACACCACTCAAATAACTTAAAGAATCAACTTCTGATGTTATTTTGCTTGAAAGATTTTGTGCAATGCTGCAATAAAACGAATTTAAGTTATCTGCCTTAAGAGTGCTAGTAAAAGGAACTGAATTTTTTCCTTTAAGCTTATTGACTATTTTCCATGATTCTTTATTTTTATTTTTAGCATTGTCAATTTTCTTTTGGTAGTAAAGCCTTTTTGCTACCTGAATGACGCGTTTGTAAGTACTACGATATTTTTTATAGTAGCTAAGAAAGACCTCGTTTTCTCCGGCAAATATCTTTAGATAATGTAAAGAACGCATGTTTTTACCGGATTTTTGAATGCCCTTTGTGTACCATGGTTTCTTATTTTTTTGCTTTATAATGATTATCGGTAAACTAATTTCAAACTTTTTTTTAATTAAAAGGTGAAAGTGGTAAATGGCCGCATGACTTGTCAGAACACGTTGCCAGTCTGTCTGGTTACACAAAAGAGTGAATTTTCTAAAGTTTTTACGTGTAAACATTCTACCCCGTTTTTTTACCGCTTTAACTTTGGTATTTATTGAAAAACAGAAGGCCACAGCCTCATGATCAGACATTCCCGCGTTAACCACATTGCACTTAACTTGATTGTCGCTAATAGAAGAGCATATATAATCAATACATGTAGCTGAATGGTTTGAAAATCTGGTAGGTTGCTTTACATGCATATTTAAACTATTGGAATCAAACAAATTTTGAAGAAACGGAACATGCGGACAATCTTCGTTTAAAAAGTCTATGTTAAAGTCGCCTGTGATAATATTAGAAGCATTAGTAGATACGCGCGATAATATCATTTCTAATTTTTTAAAGAAACAAACCACGTTTGCTTTTGGGGATCTGTAGAAACCTAAGATATATAAATTTACTTTTGAACAATATACAATTGAAAATTCAAAAACTCTTTCCTCCAGTAGATAATCAAACTTAGTTATGGAAACAAAATTTAAGTTATCTAAAATCTTTTTTTGTATCATGATAAGTGTACCACCATGAGCGTCATTCTCCCGAGAGAATCTAGAAATAATTGAGTAGCCCTCAATATATAGCGGTTCATTAGGCTCTAACCAATGTTCAACCAATATCACAATCTTAGGAAAATCTAAGCTATGTAAGAACAAAAATAATTCATCAGTCTTATGTCTAATAGATCGAATATTAAAAAATATAATAAGTTGAGTTGATTATTGTGAGCTCCTTGTCTAAAAAATTATTCGCCTGGTAATCTTTAGAGTCTTCAGATGTGTCTTTAGATGTGTCTTCAGATGTATCTTTAGATGTGCTACAACCGTCAGCTATGCTTTTTGGAAAAATGTCTTCCTTGATAATATTGATTTTATTGTTTAGGTTTACAGAATGCTTATTTAGTGCAGGATTAAACCCTAAATTTTTGGTATGTAACACATCATTCTCTGGTATTTCTATATCTTATTCTTCAGGCATACAGTCAACAGACAAATCCAAAGGAGAAACAAGCTCACGTTTAGTAGAGTTATTATCATATGAGGAGGATAACTGTTGAATCTCAATTTGCTTAAGACATGTAAATGTAAACGTTTTAAAGTCTAGTACACAACACTTAATCAAAAACGCCATTTTCGCTAGACCTTTTTTGTTAAGGAATATTCCCTTAAAGTAGCCTGAATATCTAAATTTGTCGAATAAATCTAAATAGGTAACATTATTTGCGTACCGCCTTAAGTGAGTGACCACATTTATGATTTTTTTATTTACAACTTCAATTTTTCTATATGGAATAGACGCTTCATACTTTGCGGGAATCGTACAAATAATTAAATTAGTGTAAAAGCACAAATTTGATAACAACGTGATATCATTGAGATTGATGTCATCGTTATTAAGTCCCGCCAACACTACAACATAATCATCATTTGATAGTTCCGAAATGCTTTTATTTTGTCCACCTATAACTTCTCTAAATAATGCGTTGGTTTTACAAATTACCTGAACAGAATATGCCGGGGAAAACAATTTATCCAGATGAGGAAACAAATACTTTCATACTCGTCCGTTTGTTTTTCAACTTGGTCTGACTAGAATTATTTTGATCAGTATGTAGGTTTTTCCCTTTCCTTCGATATTCTTGTTCGTTATGGGGAACATTATCATCTGTCATTTTCTTTGATGTTTTTTGGTTTGTGCTAGTTTTATTTGTATTTATTTTACCGCTGATACTATGGATGTTTGATTTCTTTAATTCTTCTAATAGCGTCGTTCTATTACGATTTTTATTTTCCTTTACCTGTCTTAGTTCTTCTGCATATATCTTATTGTCAGTCTGAAGCATTTCCAATGCAGATATCATATTATTTTTTACTTCCTTTAACTCCAGCAGTTCAATATTTAATTTATTTACGGTTGAAATACTTAATTTTATGTCCTGATGAAGCTTAGCATTAAGAATTTCTAGTTCTTTTATTTTATTTAACAAATCTGAGTTGGAGATGAGAGGCGAACAAATGTAAGTATGAATTAAAGAGTTTAAATCATTTTGTACAATAAAATTTTTATTTAATATTTGGTCAGAAATGAAATCCGTTTGAGTTATTGTTGACTGGTAGTTTGACTGGAATTTTTCTTGACCATAGGTTGCACTTGAATCCCTTTCAAAGTTACCTCTTTGTTGCTAAGTTCAAAAGTTTTTTGCAGTTCTTCAATCTTTTTATTTAAACTCTCAATTTTCTTATCCTTCTCTTCAATTTCTTTTAGGAACTCAGTTTCATATCGGGAGGCGTCTTCGGCCACAGATAACGAGTTACGTTTTAGCCTTTGAATATAGGTATCTTTTTCCGAAACTTCTTGCCTAAGTTCACTAATAATTGCTTTTAGAATGTCAAAAGAGTCAGGTTCCTGACCCGTGGCTTCCTCACCACAGTTTCGAGAACAAAGAATAAAACTGTCCTTAATAATTGTAAATTGCTTGTTAGCTCTGTTTCAGCAGCTTCTATGAAATGCATTTTTGCACACTATGCAAAAAAATAAAGTAGATTCCTTGTTCTTACAGCACTTAAATGTTGACATGATTATTTATTTTTATTTTTAGTAGCAGAATCTGTTTATATTAATTTTTCAAACACCCTATTGTTACAAATTTAAGTTATTTAAATTTTATAGTTTATAGTATTTATTTAGGTTTAGTGTAGTATTAGGTTGACGTATCTTATGGTTGTATTCTTAGTCTAGGTTTTAGTTGCGTTATCTATGACACTTGTGCTTGGCTGCGTACCTTCTGGAAGAAACGAGAATGCTCGTGAATCGAAGAAGGATGGATAGTTCTCGAATAGTAGGTAGACCCTATATATATAGGGCCGGACGTCGAGCATCGGGCAGTCAAAGATAACCAAAGGTAGTGATCGCGAGATGTTAACACGAAGTTAATAGGCCGATTAAAGTAGTGAATTATTAGCAAGTTATTAGTAAGTTTAAGTACGTGTTTTTGTACATAATTGTCGAAATAAATTGACATATCGTTTTTTTGACATTTGCGAGTTTTATTTGAAGCAGTGAACCCGTAACACTATATTAAACACAAACAATTAAAATTGAAATTGAAATTTAATTTAAGTCCCATTAATAAATAAATAAATAAAAGAGCGCACTTTTTTGTTGTTAAATTTATTGTTCTCGATTTATATATTTTTGCCGTTCGAGTACCAGTTAAAGATAAGAATAAAAGTATTAAAACTCTTAAAAACTTAATAAACATAACTTTAATCCTTAATCACTTCTAATTTTAATGAATTGTAGATTTCTCCAGGGTGAAGTCCTTGAACCATTGTTAAAGGAGAAGAAACGAAAAGTCCTGCTTACTTTACAAATATTTTATTGTCTAATCACGACGCGTTTCGGTTTTTAAAAAACCATTATCAAGTGGTCTGGTCTGTAAGAATAATGAAAAAATATAATTAAATTGTTTAATGCTGCCAGTTATTTTTCTTTATTGTTTTATTTTGAATTTTTTGGAAAACCTAACCTTAAAGTTTGTTTTGATATTTTTGGGCTTTCTGCAAAAACCTTCAAAAAAGAAAGGTCTGTTTGGGAAAAATTCCGATCAGGTGATAATTTCTCTCCTTGTTGAAAGTTATTTTCTTTTTGATCACCTGATCATTTTGGTAAAATCATGCGCGTTCTTTGCTCACGCTGGGAGTTTGAAGCGCCACCCTGTGTGTGACAGGGGAATGAAGAAATCACTTCCGACAAAAAACTGAAAGAAGTCACACGTGTTTTTGGGTTGAAGACCAAAATTCCAGTCGCAAGAAAGGGCCGCGGCCGTCAGTGAAATTTTGGAACTGCTACAGAATTACAGAAGGTAAGCTTCTAGCGTGTTGCCGATTTTTTCCTTTGTTTTTTAGTTTAATTGACTCTGTTTTCCCAGGCGGGGCGAATTTAACTTTGGGGTTATTTTTTTTTGGGATATCTCTAGTTTTTCTCCCCTTCAGGGCTCAGATGTCTACTTGGTCCTTCAGACCCTTATGTTTTGAAAAAGCCCTTTGGATTTTACAGTTTTTTTTGTTAAAAAATTGGTAATTTTATAGTTTTTTTGCAGCAACCACATTTTATCGTTTTTTTTTGCCAGATTCGGACATTGTTGTTTTTGTACCGGTAGAGTCCGCATGGTTTTGAAGTTTGGTTGCCTTGAGTTTGGTTTATGACCTCGTGCGGCGATAAAAAAAACCCCCGTTCGACATTTGGGAGCGGCCCGGGCCCCCGTTCTTTTTTCTTGCTGGCTGACGTTTCATTGACGTTTGTGTGTTCTAACATCACAAATTCACATGTTGTTTTGTTTACCTCCGAGGTTAGAAAATTGCTGATTATTCGTCGGGTTTCGAATTTGTTTGTGTGAAATCCGTCGAAATTTACCTTCATTTTTTGCTTTCGTTTAGCGCGAGATTAGTGCCACGTTGTTTAGCGAACCGTACCGGTGTGCTGATAGCCAATTTGTCGCGAAAAAACCTACCTTTTTGTATCTGATAAAAAGCGCTTTATAATGTCTGATCCAAGAAGTTTAAAACAAAAACAAAAAAGTGTTTTTAATAAATTAAAAACATCTTATAATAGAGCCGACGAAGCCCAGGGCAATGCAGAGAAGGCAAAAAGTTAAAACCCAGATGGGAAGATGTGCCTTCTCTGGTAAGTCAATTCGATGCATTGCATTTTGAAATTATAAGCTTGGATAGTAGTGATCAGATACAAGAAAGTCAGGAAACTTTAGTGCAGGAATTTGATGAAATGAAATACACAATTAGATCGATTTGTCGTGAGCTCTATCCGGAGGATTACCAAGATGCCTCACAGACAATTTTGAACCATTCCCTGGTAAATGTAGACAGGGGTCTTGAAATTAAAAGAATAGAGGTACCCCATTTTGGCGGTAATCTTAAAAAAGATCCACCCTTTTTGATATGTTTAAGTCACTTGTTCATGATAAAGCTGTCATGAGTGAAATAGCTAAATTTCAAGCCTTAAATACCGCTCTGGTAGGAGAGGCCGCATCTGTAATTAGGAACATACCGCTAACCTCAGATAATTATCGAGTAGCCTTCGATGCAATGATTAGACGCTTTAATAATAAAAGACTTTTGGTAACAAATTATTGGACGTTGACAAATAGTCAAGCCCCTTCTGCAAAATCGAGCAACCCTCTTGATTTAAGGTTATTGTTGTCCACTTTCCGGGAAAATTTGGAAGCATTGTCAAACTATGATGATGTAGACCTTTTAGATTTTGCTAAAATGCTTCTTCTTTTGCAAAAGGTTGATACCCCATTGAAAACTCTGTTTGAGATTGAGTATAGAGATAAGGAAATCCCGTCCTATAAAGATTTGTTTAAATTCTTAGAGAAAAATTGTCGGGCTTTGGAAAATAGTTCTCTTTTGAATAAGCCGAAGGAGGTCTCACCTCCTCTATCCCCTAGGAAGGGTGGCAAACCACCCTATCCTGTGTTATTGACTGGAACAGGCCAGTCTGGTAATAAAGGTTGTGTTTATTGCCAGCAACAGCCCTACCATCCCCTTGTGAAGTGTACCAGATTTCTGGAATTAGAAGTAGGTCAACGCCATCAATTTGTTAAGCGTGAACGATTGTGTTTTAACTGCTTTGGCAAACATGGTGTATCTCAATGTCCTACAAATGCCACGTGTCGTCAGTGCCAGGGTCTTCACCATTCCCTGTTGCACTTTGTGAAAAGCTCTCCGAGCCCCCAAGTTGATCGTCCAGAGGAGACCCCCCGTATACTTAATAGTGAAGGTGCCCAACAGGCATTGTGTACCGCTACACCCAGTAGCAACCATTTTGAACCTCATAACAGGAGACCTGTGCTTTTTGCAACTGCCGAAGTTTTAGTTGTAGATGCCAACAAGAAGTATGTGTCTTGTCGGGCAATTTTAGATTCCGCTAGTGAAGCGTCCTTTGTAACCGTCTCTTTGGCTGAGAGGTTAGGACTTAAAGTAGCTCCGAATAGAACTCCTATTGAAGGAATAAATGGCATGATTTCTAGTACATCAGATGGCAATGTAACATTGCAAATAGGCTCCTCCAAGTTTCCTGATAGTTTGTTTTCCTGTGATGTCATTCTTATTCCTAAAATTTGTGGAACCATACCTGTGACTGTTGTAGAATATGATTCTATTCAGTGGCCGTACCTAAAAAATTTAGATTTTGCTGATCCTAATTTTGGACAACCTAGTAGTGTAGACCTTTTAATTGGTGTTGATTTGTTTGGTCAGATGCTTGTGCCTGGCTTTAAAAAAGGAGAAAATGGAGGACCTTGTGCCATTAATTCAATATTTGGTTGGATACTCCTTGGTGGTATTGAGGGTCCTATAGAATCTCGATTGGATAGTACCTTACAAAGGTTTTGGGAACTAGAATCGACCCCTCAAAAAATCGCTCTTTCCTCTGATGAGGACTTGTGTGAAAAAATATTTGCTACCACTCATTCAAGAACTCAGTCCGGCAGATATGTTGTTCGCTTGCCTTTCAGAGAGCCTCGACAAGAACTTGGTAACTCTAAAGGTCAAGCATTGCGTAGATTCAATATGATGGAAAACCGATTGTTGAAAAATCCTGCTTTGTATAGTGCGTACAAAGACTTTGTTCAGGATTACCTAGACCAGGGGCATATGAAATTGGACAATTCTAGCCCTGACTTCCATTCATATTTTATTCCACACCACCCAGTTGTGAAGGCAGATGGTGACTTGTCAAAAATTCGAATTGTTTTTGATGCATCTGCCAAGACCTCAAATAGTCGTAGCTTAAATTCTATTTTATTGGTAGGACCTAAACTCCAAAGAGATATTGTGTCAATATTGCTTCCTTTTCGCCTTTATAGTGTTGTATATTCTAGTGACATACGTCAAATGTTCAGGCAGATTGATATGCATCAGGCTGATGTGTGTTATCAAAAGATATTGTGGCGGTTCGACCCATCTGAGGAGATTCAAGAGTACTCTCTTCAAACAGTAACTTATGGTGTGAATTCGAGCCCATACCTAGCTATTCGTACTCTTCACCAGCTCGTTAAAGATCATGGCAGTGGCTTTCCACTAGCGAGCAAGGTGTTGATGCATACTACTTATGTGGACGATGCCATCGGATTAGCTAATTCTGTAGCTGAAGCTTTAGAAAGCCAGAAACAGCTAATTGCGTTGTTAAAATTGGGTTGTTTTGAACTTCGTAAGTGGCCTAGCAACACTCCTGAGTTACTAGAATCGGTTCCAGCTAGTCATCAGCAACCAATTTCCTTTGTTGATGAATCTGCTGGTTTAAAATCCTTGGACTGAAGTGGTGTCCAAAATTGGATTCGTTTTGTTATGATGTGATGCCCATGGAAAGACCTTGTACCAAGAGAAACATTCTTTCTGAGATTGCAAGGATATATGATCCACTCGGGTTCCTAGCCCCAGTTGTTTTGGTTGCTAAATGTTTAATGCAACGTTTGTGGGTCCAGGGTCTTTCATGGGATGATACCCCCTCCAGTGATATTGTTGCACAGTGGCAACTCTATGTATCGCAACTACCATTATTATCTTCGATATCAATACCTCGTTATGTTGTGAAGCAAAATGCTGTCACCACTGAATTGCATGGCTTTTGTGACGCCTCAATGTGTGCATATGGTGGTGCAGTATTTATTCGACAAATCGCCCTTTTGTGTGGGAAAAGTAGTGTGCTGCTGTATTGTTGGCAGAGCTATTGGAGTTTGTTGGCAATCATCTTGATTGCATCCCGATTGATAAGATTTTTGCTTGGTCTGACTCCAGCGTTACCCTTGCTTGGATAAAATCGTGTCCATCAAAACGAAAGGTTTTTGTAGCCAATCGTGTAACGACTATTCAGGAGAAAGTGCCCCCCAGCTGTTGGTACCATGTAAATGGTAAGGAGAACCCAGCTGATTGCTTATCCCGGAGCTTACTTCCTGGTCAATTGAAAGACCATCCTCTTTGGTTTAATGGACCATCCTGGTTGGCCCAGTCTAGTGAAACATGGCCTATAAACCATAAAATTGATGCGTTTGATGCTGATCTACCCCCTGAGGAAAATCGTTTTGTTTTTGTGACAGAAATACCCCTTGATGAAGTACAGCTGTTACTCACTAAGTACTCCTCTTTTTTTGGCTGCCCTCCGCCGATTTGTTGGTAGACGTGGCAGATGTGCTGCCCTCTACAGTGACCAGGGCACTAATTTTGTTGGGGCAAATAACCTCCTTGTGTCCTATTGTCAGCAAGCTGCTGAGACTTTAGCGATTAAGTGGTGTTTTAATCCACCCGCCAGTCCGCATTTTGGTGGACTCCATGAGTCTGGGGTAAAGTCCACGAAAACTCATCTGAAGAGAATTGTGGGGGATCAAATCCTAACCTTTGAAGAGTTGATGACTGTATTGGTTCAGATTGAGGCTATTTTAAATAGTCGACCATTGTGTAGTATGAGCCCTGATCCTCATGACTTTCAAAGTCTTACTCCTGGACATTTCGCAGTCGTTGCAACAACGCGAAAGATGGAATACCCCCGATAACCCTCCAAAAGTTGGAACATTACTAGCGTTGAAAGACGAAAACCTACCCCCATTGAAGTGGTCACTCGGTAGAATTGAAAAAATTTACTCGAGTCCAGATAGAATCCCCCGTGCCGTGCAAGTAAAAACCGCGAAAGGATTACTTGACCGTAGTTTGGTGAAGGTATGTCCGTTACCCAGCCAGTAACCAACCTTCAAAGCCTTGTGTAGCGTGAATCATGCTTATTTGAATTAACTTAAGTATGACGTCCATAGTTATTGCGATAAAATTATTGTTGCAAAAAATGCTAATCTATTGTTTAGACCCTTTGGGTAATTGAATAACCTTTTTTTTTGATTTTTTAGTTTTGGGTTTTTCTATAAAAATTGGGAATTTTTATGGTGGGCGAATGTTTAATGCTGCCAGTTATTTTTCTTTATTGTTTTATTTTGAATTTTTTGGAAAACCTAACCTTAAAGTTTGTTTTGATATTTTTGTGCTTTCTGCAAAAACCTTCAAAAAAGAAAGTCCTGTTTGGGAAAAATTCCGATCAGGTGATAATTTCTCTCTTTGTTGAAAGTTATTTTCTTCTTGATCACCTGATCATTTTGGTAAAATCATGCGCGTTTTTTGCTCACGCTGGGAGTTTGAAGCGCCACCCTGTGTGTGACAGGGGAATGAAGAAATCACTTCCGACAAAAAACTGAAAGAAGTCACACGTGTTTTTGGGTTGAAGACCGAAATTCCAGTCGCAAGAAAGGACCGCGGCCGCCAGTGAAATTTTGGGACTGCTACAGAATTACAGAAGGTAAGCTTCTAGCGTGTTGCCGATTTTTTCCTTTGTTTTTTAGTTTAATAGACTCTGTTTTCCCAGGCAGGGCGAATTTAACTTTGGGGTTATTTTTTTTGGGATATCTCTAGTTTTTCTCTCCTTCAGGGCTCAGATGTCTATAAATTATAATATTTAAAATAAAATATGCTAAAAAATTATTACAGACAGTTAAGAATCATCTTTGAAACAAATGAAAAACTGGAACACACAAAAATAAAAAAATTAAAAACATTTAAAATAGTCTAAAACAACATACAGATTAAAAATCAGTCAAACGGACATAAACACGTAATTTTTATAAAATACAATTAATTGACAAATAAGATATAGGTTAAAATATTAAATAATATAAACAAAACCCAGATATCCGAAACAGGTACAAAGCGACATCTAACATAAAATAAATAATGTAATAATTGAACAGAAACAATTTAAAATTGACAAAATCAATAAATAAAAGTAGACAAAGAAATCTTATTTGAAATTGTTTAAAACTTTAGCTACCTCTTTGAAGTGGGCGTTAGTAGTGGTTTCATTTAAACTAACTGACGATTGATCAATTTCGAGTTTAGCAATCTCAAAATTTTCCAAAAAATTCAATTTTCTGCCTTTTTGGGTATCATGTAACATTCTAAAATTATTCTCTATATTAAAAGAATGTCCCGTTTCCCTCAAATACATGCCAAAAGCGGATCTTTTATCGTTTGGGGACTTCTGACAGTTCAAATGTTCACTTACCCTAACCTTAAAACTACGGCCCGTTTGTCCCACATATTTAGCGGGGCAGTTATCGCAAGAGAGTAAGTAGACTCCGCTTTTTTCTATGGTTGGAGTTGGGTCTTTTATTCTCGAAAAAAGGCTTTTAATATTTATAAAAGATTTGTAAGCAATCTTAATATTGCAATTTAAAGAATTTAAAACATTTCCCACTTTCAAAGAGATGCTGCCCAGATACGTTAATTTTACATATTTAGGTGGTTGGTATGGAGGAATGGAAATATCCAATGGATCAGTCAATAGATTTTTTAGTAAAGAATTATACTTTTTCTTAATAAGTCTATTTATTAAAGAAATTTCATAGCCATTATTAATTGCAATCTGAAAAATAATGTTTTTTTTCTTTTCAAATTGTAAAGGAAGTAATGGAATGGTAAAAAGGCGATGAATTAAAGCGTTAAATGAAGCTGGCTAATTATATGATATGGTTAGGATTCATAAAAAGAATATGCCTATTAGTTATATATATGCTATGTATAGGTTTATATTTTAGGTAAATAAGTCAATACATTGATAAAGCTAATAAAAATTTCAACTAAATATTAAAAATAATTGCATTACTCTTATTTAGGAAGTAGAAAACCAGTTAATTTTTTTCAACTCCTTTCCATATGCAAAGAAGTACAACTGGAGCTATTAAAAAGATGTAGATGTACAACTGGGTGTCCCAGGGTATCCCAAATTCTATATTTTTGGGAAGTTTCAAGTGTTTATAGGGGAGAAAACTGTCCCTCATATTAAGGCATGAGCATGAAGTTGGCGAAGCACCCATAGCAAGTCGAATAGCGACTAGGTGGATAATTGGCCGTTAATTAGTGGTTAATTAGTTGTGGAAAAATTTTGTCGCTCTTATTTTTGAGTGTTCTTTTGGGTGCTTTGCTAACTTTGATATGAAGTTAGTAAAGCACCCTCGTCAAAAATGACTTTACCCATCGCCTATTAAAATCGGATAATTAGTTGTGGATGAATTGATGTTGTCACTTTTATTTTTGTGTGTTTTTTTGGGTGCTTCTCTAACTTCATATATTGTGGAAGATGCACCCTCGTTACAAGTCGAACCACGTCTTGGTGGATAATTTGTCGCTAATTAATCGTTAATTAGTTGTGGATAAATAAATTTTGTTGCTTTTAATTTTTTTTGTGTTTTGGGTGCTTTAACATGAACTTCATATGAATTTAGTAAAGCACCCTCATCAAAATCAATTTATCCCCAACTAATAAATTGATTTTGTCAATTTTTTTCTTGGGTGCTTTGCTAACCTTATTTTTATTGAAGATGCACCCTCGTTACAAATCGACCATATCTTATGGATAATTTGCCGTTAATTTGTCGTTAATTAGTTGTGGATAAATGAATTTTGTTGCTATTATTTTTTTGTGTTTTGGGTGCTTTAACATGAACTTCATATGAATTTAGCAACGCACCCTCACGAAAAATGGCTTTAGACATTACCTATCAAAATCGAATATGGTGGATAATTTTTCGCTAATTAATTGTGGAAAAATTAATATTGTTGCTTTTATTTTTGAGTATTTTTTTGGGTGCTTCGCTAACTTCATATGTCGGTAATTAGTTTTTGAGAAATAAATTTTGTTGCTTTTATTTATTTATTTTTTATTGCTTCGCTAACTTCATATGAATTTAGCGTATCACCCTCGTCAAAAATGGCTTTAGACATCACATATCGAAATCGAATATGTTGGATAATTTGCCGCTAATTAGTCGTTAATTAGTTGGTTCCCAAAAAACTCAAAAATAAGAGTGACAAAACTAATTTTTCCACAACTAATTAGCGGCAAATTATCCACTTAGTCGCCATTCGATTTGCGATGGGTGCTTCATGCTCATTTTTTAAGCGACAGAAGGTTTTTGAAAAGTCTGCATTTTGTGAGATATATATATATATAGACTATAGCTTTTTTATTTATAAACGTTTTATTTACATGTAAATTGTTTTTTATAGTTTTTTGTGTGTGAAAATATATTGTCCAAAGTTTCCAAAAAAGGCATTATCAACAATATTTCTTTTAACATTTCCAATTTTCAACCAAAAAAAATTAAGGTTTGGCAGACCATATTACCTTTTTTGATAATTTTTTCATGAGTAGTTTTTTTTATTTAATTTAAATTAAATTTTGAAAATCAAAAAAACTGCCAATTTGGCTGAAACATGTACTAACAAACATTAAGTTATCTCGAGAACCACTTAGACCAGGATAGTGATATAGAGCTTGTTCGAAAGATCTTTGAACTACCTTTCGAGCGAGATCATATAATCAATTTTTTGTAAAAGACGAAACTATAATAAAAAAATGTTTTTTTAAGTTTTTTGTAAAAAATATATTGAATCTAATACTTATGCAAGATTCTCGCAAAGTTTCAAGATTGAGGTGATGGATTCATGTTGAAAGAAAATGTAATAATACATAGCAATAAAAATACATAGCAAAATAATAGTAAAAAGTATTTTTCTTCAAAAAATACAAATCACATACATTTTAATGAAAAAGTAACTAGACATATTATTTTAATCATTGTGACGTATTAGCTAACATGAAAGCATCAAAATATAAAGAAAAATAAATTGATGTTTTTTGAAAAATTTTTAAAATTTAAATAGATTGTTTTTTGGAATATTTTACTATTTTTTATATATTTAAAAAAAAATAGGTTTTACAGTTGAGCTGGAGCAAGTTTTCAAGAAAAAAAATATAAACTTTGAGTCCTATATTTTTGAAATGGTCCTATTCCTACCTTCAAGAAAATATATCACTTAAAATCATGAGCATGAAGTTAGCGAAGCACCCATCGCAGATCGAATCGTGACTAGGTGGATAATTTGCCATTAATTAGTCGTGAATTAGTTGTGGAAAAATTAATTTTGTCGCTCTTATTTTTGACCGTTTTTAGGGTGCTTGACAATTACACTTGCTTAACTCGGCTTGGTTAAGCAGCGGGATTAAAGTAAAAGTTTGCTGCCAGGGAGCAGCCTCACTCCCTGCAATGACCAAGAAGGCTTATGGTACAGTAAACTAAGTAGGTATATTGAGAACAACTGTCAAATGGTAAATCTGCTCTATTGAGATAAATCCTCTCTTTTTATACTAAAAAATTGTTATGGTTCGTGATAAATTATAAAATATAAAATTCCATATAACGTGTTGTTTTATAAACTAAATAATTTATATAATTTAAATAGGTAAACTTGAGAAGGTTAGGTTATGTTATTAAAACCTAATTTCTCAAGATCACCTATGTTTAAATAATAAATTTAATTAAAAATGAAGATTTATGAAAATTGGTAAAAAAAAGAAAATCTGTTTAATTTTGTAATTAAACAACCCTTGTCAAAAATGGCTTTAGGCATGACCTATCGAAACCGAATATGGTGGATAATTTGCCGCTAATTAGTCGTGAATTAGTTGTGGAAAAATTAATTTTGTCGCTCTTATTTTTGACCGTTTTTTTGGGTGCTTTGCTAACTTCATATTTTAGCACCCATCGCAAATCGAATCGCTACTAGGTGGATAATTTGCCGTTAATTTAATTAGTCGTGAATTAGTTGTGGAAAAATTAATTTTGTCGCTCTTATTTTGACCGTTTTTTAGGGTGCTTCGCTAACTTCATATGAAGTTAGCGAAGCACCCTCGTGAAAATGGCTTTAGACATAACGTATCAATTAGTTGTGAATTAGTTGTGGAAAAATTAATTTTGTCGCTCTTATTTTTGACCGTTTTTTAGGGTGCTTCGCTAACTTCATATGAAGTTAGCGAAGCACCATTGTCAGTTAACTTCATATGAAGTTAGCGAAGCACTATTGTCAAAAATGGCTTTAGACATGACCTATCGAAACCGAATATGGTGGATAATTTGCCGTTAATTAGTCGTGAATTAGTTGTGGAAAAATTAATTTTGTCGCTCTTATTTTTGACCGTTTTTTTGGGTGCTTTGCTAACTTCATATTTTGGCACCCATCGCAAATCGAATCGCTACTAGGTGGATAATTTGCCGTTAATTAGTCGTGAATTAGTTGTGGAAAAATTAGTTTTGTCGCTCTTATTTTTGACCGTGTTTTTGGGTGCTTCGGTAACTTCATATTTTGGAACCCATCGCAAATCGAATCGCTACTAGGTGGATAATTTGCCGCTAATTAGTCGTAGATTAGTTGTGGAAAAATTAATTTTGTCGCTCTTATTTTTGACTGTTTTTTAGGGTTCTTCGCTAACTTCATATGAAGTTAGCGAAGCACCCTCGTAAAAATTGCTTTAGGCATGACGTATCAAAATCGAATATGGTGAATAATTTCCCGTAATTAGTCGTGAATTAGTTGTGGAAAAATTAATTTTGTCGCTCTTATTTTTGACCGTTTTTGAGTGCTTCGCTTAATTCATATAAAGTTAGAGAGACACCCAAAAAACACTCAAAACTAAACGCGACAAAATTAATTTTTCCACAACTAATTAACGACTAATTAGCGGCAAATTATCCACCATATTCGATTTCGATACGTTATGTCTAAAGCCATTTTTACGAGGGTGCTTCGCTAACTTAATATGAAGATAGCGAAGCACCCAAAAAAACGGTCAAAAATAAGAGCGACAAAATTAGTTTTTCCACAACTAATTCACGACTAATTAGCGGCAAATTATCCACCATGTTCGATTTTGATATGTCATCTCTAAAGCCATATTTACGAGGGTGCTTCGCTAACTTCATATGAAGTTAGCGAAGCACCCAAAAAAAGGTTAAAAAATAAGAGCGGCAAATTATCCACCATATTCGATTTTGATACGTCATGTCTAAAGCCCTTTTTACGAGGGTGATTCGCTAACTTCATATGAAGTTAGCGAAGCACCCTAAAAAACGGTAAAAAATAAGAGCGACAAAATTAATTTTTCCACAACTAATTCACGACTAATTAACGGCAAATTATCCACCTATTAGCGATTCGATTTGCGAAGGGTGCCAAAATATGAAGTTAGCGAAGCACCCAAAAAAACGGTCAAAAATAAGAGCGATAAAATTAATTTTTCCACAACTAAGTCACGACTAATTAGCGGCAAATTATCCACCATATTCGATTTTGATACGTCATGTCTAAAGCCATTTTTACGAGGGTGCCTCGCTAACGTCATATGAAGTTAGCGAAGCACCCTAAAAAACGGTCAAAAATAAGAGCGACAAAATTAATTTTTCCACCACTAATTCACGACTAACTAACGGCAAATTATCCACCTAGTAGCGATTTGATTTGCGATGGGTGCCAAAATATGAAGTTAGCGAAGCACCCAAAAAAACGGTCAAAAATAAGAGCGACAAAATTAATTTTTCCACAACTAAGTCACGACTAATTAGCGGCGAAGTATCCACCATATTCGGTTTCGATAGGTCATGTCTAAAGCCATTTATATCAAGGGTGCTTCGCTAACTTCATATGAAGTTAGCAAAGCACTCTAAAAACGGTCAAAAATAAGAGCGACAAAATTAATTTTTCCACAACTAATTAACGGCAAATTATCCACCTAGTCACGATTCGATCTGCGATGGGTGCTTCGCTAACTTTATGCTGATCATAAAATCGCCTACGTACAATTGGGGTCTTTGCACAAAATTTGGAAGAGTGATTGTCCAAAACATATTATTTTAGGAAGATTAACATCTTTATTAGTATTACAAACACAACTTTTTCTGGGTATTACGCCACTAGTAAGGAAAAATTATTTTAAAAAATTAAAAAACCACTGCGTTTCTCCTAGAAAAATAAAAAATAAAAATCACTAATTTGTCAGTGGCTTTCTATAAAAATAAATAATTGCCTAGTAAAACCTAAACCACTTATCTTTTAATTGAATTTGAATACGCTACGTTTCGATTGCCAATCTACAATCGTTTTCAAGCTTTTTATTTATATTTTCTCTCAAAATCTTAAATGTTTCTTGTTCAAATATATTTTTTTATTATTATATCGTTGACAAATTGTCAATGTTCTGAAGTTTATCAAAAAAATAAAAAGAATAAAAAATAATAAAGACCCTACAAAATCAATAGAGAGAAAAATTTATTCTACTTTATATAAGCATAAAAATTGTTTTCAAGATAGAGAACGTTCTCAGTTAGTTCCTCATTATAGCAAACCACCTCATTTCTATGGCTTACCTAAAATACATAAACCTAATGTTCCATTTAGACCCATAGTAAGTAGTATGAATTCTCCATGTCATAAATTAGCAAAATATCTATTAAAAATTTTAAATCCCTTGGTGAATAACACTAATTCTTACATACGAAATTCTCAACATTTTTTAGAGAAATTATCTGAGATTGAGTTTAATAATAATCATTTAATGGTAAGCTTTGATGTTGTAAGTCTTTTCACTAATGTTCCGGTAGATAAAACCCTTTTAATAGTAAGAAATCGTTTAGAAAATGATCAAAGTTTAAGAGAAAGAACAAATTTAAATATTGATGCAATTTTAGAGTTACTTACTATTTGTATTAAAACTACATATTTTCAATGGCAAAATGATTTTTTTTTCAGCAAGATTTTGGCATGGCAATGGGCTCCCCACTTTCTCCTTTAATGAGTAATATTTTTATGGAAAATTTTGAAAATAATATTTTGCAAGAATATCAGTATAAACCAATAGTTTGGTTTAGATATATTGATGATATTTTTAGTATTTGGCCTTATGATGAAAACAAACTAAATGAATTTCTATATTTTATGAATAACAAAGAAAGTACTATTAAATTTACATTAGAAAAAGAAACTGATAACAAACTTCCATTTCTAGATGTACTTATTGAAAAACAAAATACTTTTCAAACTTCTGTATATAGAAAACCAACACATACTAATAGATATTTAAATTTTAAATCAAATCACTCTACTATAATAAAAAGAGGTGTTGTTAAAAGTTTATTTGATAGAGCAAGGATAATTTGTTCTGATAATAACAGATTTTTATTGGAAAAAGAATTAATTAAAGAAGTTTTAATAAAAAATTCCTATCCTATAAATTTTGTTGAAAATTGTTTTCATAGAATAGAGTTTCCTAGAAGAAGAAATGCTAATATAATTAATTTAGATACTAAAAAATTATTGATTCCTTTTATACCAGGTATATCAGACAAAATTAGGAGAATAGCAAATAATTATAATATAAAAACAGTTTTTAAGACAGAAAATAAACTTAGATCTATTCTAACAAAAACAAAACCAATAAATGAAGAGCAGAATTCAAAAAATGTAATTTATAAAATACCTTGTGAGTGTGGTAAAGTTTATATAGGTGAAACTTCTAGGCCACTTGAAGTAAGAGTTAATGATCATAAATATAATTTGAGAAGGGGTGATTACGAGAAATCCAGAGTTTGTCAGCATTCTTTTGAGAGTAATCATAGAATTAAATGGGGAGAAACAATAATTTTACAAAAAGAATCTAATGACATTAAAAGAAAATTAAAAGAATCAGCATGTATTTATTTAAATGAAGATAACTGTCTTTCAAGTATTTCTATAGATATAAGTAAAGCTTGGCTTCCTATTCTCAGACAAGATTTGCAGAAAGGTTTTTTCAAAATTAATTAATACTGTAATGAAATTCTGATTACTGTTTTTTAAATAGATTTTGATATAATAGTAATATAATCCCACAATGATCATAATTTTGTAAAAATTTCTAAATGGTTATAAAAAAGAGACCTTATTGATTCTAGTTTTAATGAGTCACCCTGTTCTGTTTATTTTCAAATTTGAAAACAACATTGACTGACATAATGTCTTGAAATAGTATCATGTTACCTTGTGTTTTGTTTAGATTGGTCAATTGTTTTTTGATAAACTTCAGAATATTGACAATTTGTCAACGATATAATAATAAAAAAATATATTTGAACAAGAAACATTTAAGATTTTGAGAGAAAATATAAATAAAAAGCTTGAAAACGATTGTAGATTGGCAATCGAAACGTAGCGTATTCAAATTCAATTAAAAGATAAGTGGTTTAGGTTTTACTAGGCAATTACAAATTAGTGATTTTTATTTTTCTAGGAGAAACGCAGTGGTTTTTTTAATTTTTTAAAATAATTTTTCCTTACTAGTGGCGTAATACCCAGAAAAAGTTGTGTTTGTAAAATGAATCCGCCACAAACATATAAAAGTTGATAACGAGAACAACTACCTGATTTAACAAAAATATAACACTTATCATCTATAAAATCTTAGATATGTCTGCTATCATTAGAAGCCACGCTTCTCAGCAAATTTTTTTGATAATTTTTGGACCGTGCGAAATGTCGATAAAATCTATAATGTGATGAACCACAGCGGGGATTTCAGGTGTATAATTGATTCCAGCGTCTCGAATTTTTTCCAAAGCAGCTGCCTACTACAACATTGAAGGCTGCTAATACCTCAATATATTTGTTACCTAAAAAAACGAATAATACAATTTAGAAAACAAACAAAGCACCAAGCAAAAACAGTTCCTATGAGCTTATACTTGTTGTTGCCAACAAAATTCAAGTCATACCAGGATCTAGAGCTTTGAGAACATCCACTCTCTTCAGTAAGTTCTGGCGTTGTTTCCATTGAATCTGCTATAATGATCCAGCTGTACTCCAGAATTTTTAAGCCAAGTTTCCGCAGTGCCTGGATGGTGTCTCTCAACAGAATCGAATATTTTTTGGACAACACCCATTAACAGATGTAGTTCTGGAGGTGGAATGAAGTTTACAACAGCTATTGTATCCTCATTAGTTATAAGAGGGACATTGATGCAGTTTTTTGAAAAATAATTTTTTTTAAAGAGATGGGTTGGTACTATACATTTTATATTTCTATGTAGAGTTTTAATATTCTTATCTAAAAGAACACTCACTGTAATTCTTTGTTTTGCTCATATTTCCACCAGCTTTGGTAAGCACATTGTGCTCCATTTTGTAATACCTTCAATGGTCCTGAGTTCACCTTTCTTTTTGTAAATCCTTGGAACTTATATCGCATCACGCACAGGGATGGCATGAAGATGAGGATTGGAGTCCCAAGACAATCATAATAAGCTTTATGTCTGCAGCAATGGTGTATGGGCTCAATCCACAAATTGTTTGAAGATTTAAAATTTCGAATATTAATTTGATATTTTTATAGCTTTCAATCATTTTAGGAGCCAAGCCTATTATCACAAGTTTATTTATTCAGTGCTTTTTGACTGCTGCTATTGCTGATTTTTTTCTTGAACACATACAGACACACTAACTTTCAAGGATCCGCTACCAGTATCTATTCCTAGTTTCAGGTGGAAATCATGTGTTATCTTGCGTTCTTGAAATAAATAAGCAAACAATCCAGGGAGGTCCGAACAATAAATGAAAGGGACAGAAAGAAACTTGTCCAAAGAAAAGCTCAAACTTTTTAAATTTTTAATGACGTTTGGCTCTACAATTTTCCGATTTAAAGTGCGTAGATGTTGTGTGATTTTTTCCATTGTATTTGTGGGCAAGTTGCAGTCTTACTGAATCTTTTTGAGGTTTTCTGTAGTAATTAAAGGCGTGCTTTTCAATGTTTCTGCCTGCTGAATTTTCACTTGCATATTGATGCCTCGGCCTTTGTTAAGATTAACAATTTCTCCTGCAGAAGTACTTTCTCTCTCATATATTTTTTCGAAATTTCCAGTGTATTAGTTACTTTTTTTCTCAGTCCACAAATGTGTCACACTTTTGTGAATTTTTCCGTGACATTTAGAACACAGTTTCACAGACGGTAACTTTTCTTCAATTCTAGGCCTACCAACATGTGATTTTTTATTGGGCAAAGCGCTGGCGGCATGGTACTATAATGAGTTTTTCGATTAGGCTTAAACCTAGCTACTTCACATATCTTGCAGCTTCACAAATTTTCTTTGCGTTGTATTCTGAAATTTCTTATAATAAACAATTTGAAACTGTTTTTTTGTACTCAATTTTATGTAACAGCTTCGGCACACCACACTAGGCAAACAATTGTCATCAGCGCTGTAATTTGGCGAAATATCCAGAATTAAACCAAGCAATTTACCTGTTATTTTGACGTGCCTTTTAGTTTTGGAAAAGCATGTATAGCACACAACGGATCTCGCAGCTTCATGACTTCTTCTTTGAGTAACAGACAAACTAACACAATCCGTAATATCTTCTTCGGAACACTTAGATGTTACCTCCATCATTTCAAAAACTTCAAAAACCAATGCATGAAATTAGAGACAACTGAAAATTTGACAGTAATTGTTTTGTTTTGTGACGTAGTTGTTTATAAATGCACAGCCTACTTAGACAACTGAATTCGAGAATAAACTATTTTGTCTGTTTTTATAATTTGTAGAAGCCTATTTAAATAATTTCTATCTATGAATTGTAAGGGTAGGGAGCGCGGGTTTTATTCATCTGGCAAATCCTATGTTTTGAGTTTTAACACTCAGAGAGGGGATGATAATTAATCGTAAAATATTTAAATATTAGAAAAAGCAAAGAAAACAAGCTCGACTTACCAAATGTATTTGGAGATCCATTGGTAGGAGAGTCACGCTTGTTCCATAAAAAGCACTTCAATGTCCAAACACGCATGTGTTTTATAACGCAAAAATGTAAATTAATTATTATAATTGATTAGGTTGCACCGCACGGCACGCAAATTGTCGCCTTTTCGCAGCAGCGAATTCGTCTGTTGTCCGATGCTTCTTGCTCTCTTTTCAGCAGAACCGCGCGCGCATCTCGCTCACATCTCCAGTGGTGGCGTGTGTTCCTGCGTGAGGAAATCGGGAAAAGCGTAGGAAAGGAGTTAAATGGGGGTTCATGTAAGGGATGAAAAGGAGAGCAGCATCGAGCTTGTATAAAAACTAAAGTAGCAAAGTAGTTATTAATTCTACTTAATTTGAATTAAATTAGTAATATATTAAGTAAGTAACTTTTAATCATTATTAAAATAAAATCGCGTATTTTCTACTTACATAGCGACGTAATGAAAATAATACCAAAAAAAAAGAAAAAATGTTCGTTCTAAAATATTCCCAAAGTATTATTAATTATATACAAAAGGGCGAAAACGGACCATTCCCGCCCCCATGAAATGCCCAAGCATTTCATTCATTAGAAATTGGGGGTGGCAAAGGGCAGAGCTTTACCAAGGGCCTTTTATAACTACCCTTGGTAGTCTTTACTACCGCAACCCGAGGCACCTTGTCGGCACCGTAAATTACTTGAGTTATACGGCCAAGGGGCCACTCTAAGGGAGGTGAATTTTCATCTCTTAATAATACTAGAGTACCTTCAGTCACAGACCCCATTTCCGTATGCCATTTGGCTCTTTGCCTCAAGGTATGCAAGTATTCAGCTTTCCAACGCTTCCAGAAATCTTGTTGCAAACGCACTAAAAGTTGCCACCTGTCCAATTTATTTAACTGGATTTCCGTAAAGTCAGGGTCAGGCAGAGCCGTCAGGGGCTCCAAACATAAAAAATGCCCTGGCGTTAAGACAGCGAGGTCATTAGGGTCATTTGAAATTTCACACAAAGGACGAGAATTCAGTACCGCCTCTACCTGAGTCAACACGGTCGCCAACTCTTCATAAGTAAGTACTTGCTTGCCAATAACCCTTGTTAAATGAGTTTTAGTGGATTTTATATTAGATTCCCATAGGCCACCCATATGAGGCGCTCCCGGGGGATTAAAATGCCACATAATTGACTCTTGCTTAGCACAGTCCTCTAAAATGTTACGTAAGTACCTATTCGAGCCTACAAAGTTACTGCCGCAGTCAGTATAAAAATGTTGGAGCCGGCCTCTTCGGGCCATAAAGCGCCGAAGGGCGGCTAAAAAAGCGTCTGTAGACATCTCGGAAACTAAATCAAGATAGACGCATTTTACAACGCAACAAATAAATAAGCAAACATAAGATTTAGTAGTTTTTGCCTTGCGCAATTTACTCGTTTTAATTTCAAATGGACCACACAAGTCCATTCCGACATGCAAAAAGGGCTTGGCTTGTAGCAATCGAAATTTGGGTAGATTACCCATGGGGGGTTGAAAAGAAACTGGCTTAGTTTTCCAACAATCTAAGCAATGATGCAATATTTTTCGTATAGTACGTTTGACAGAAACAATCCAAAAGTTTTGGAAAAATAAGAACATAGTGGTTTGTATACCACAGTGGAGGTGAATAATATGTATTTCTTTAATAAGCAAAGTTGTAAGCAAGCAATTGTTCGGTAAAAGCAAGGGAAATTTTTTATCAAAAGATAAATCTGAGTAAGTAAGACGTCCACCGACGCGTAAAAGACCTGTGCTTGCTTCCAAAAAAGGATTCAATTTTATTAAGGCCTTATTGGTCATTGGGCTATTTTTTTGCAATAAGTTAATTTCTTGTTTAAAATAAATCGATTACACGTGTTTTATGATAAAAAGCAATGCACGGTGTAGCTCAACATTAGTTAAGTACGAGAAATAATTTTTATTTTTATTTTTAAAAATATCAATAGCAAGCAAAACTTGTTGCGTCAAAAACTACCCTTAAGGGCGTGGTCGTTGACTCTTTTTTAAAGACAGCATGATGACTAATATAGAAAAAATTATGTAAATCGGAATCTAAGGGCTTTTCGACTTTGGTCATATGCCCTTGATCTAAATAGTTTTGCATGACTTCCGAATATGTGGCATAATAGAAATTATTGTTTATTAAACGTTTTTCTAGCGAGAAAAACCTTCTTAAAGCTAAGGTCCTAGTATCCCCAAAATCAAGAGAATTTATTTTAAATGGCATCGATACGATGTAGCGACCCGACTCTTCCCGTTTAGTGGTTTTTAGAAAGTAGTTTTCGCAAAATTCGTCATCAGGTGAAATATGTTTTTTATCGGGCACTTCTTCGACCTGCCAAAATCTTTGCAAAGTGGCATCTAAAGATTCACTTTCCGATAAAGTTAAAAAATTCCTGATTACGGAGGTGTAAGAAGGGGTTTCCCTGACCTTGCCTAACAAAGTCCAACCAAATCACGTAATAATGCATACGGGCATATCAAGACCGCTATTTATTACACCTTCTTGTAAAACATAGGGGTAAATGTCACTTCCAAGCAACATATCAATTTTGGAGCAACTATTAAAACCAGGATCGGCCAAAGTCAGATTATCTAAGCAAGGCAAATTATTAAAATTATAAGCACTAGTAGGTTTATCTTTGCAAATCTGATTAACCAAGTAAAAGTTAGAATTAAGGCAAAACTTAGGATCAACTAAAGAACCAATTGTACAGTTTACGCCAGTATTGACGTTAGAACTCATATGTTCGAGTCCTTGTAAAGTCAATTCGACTTTGAATCTAGGTAAACCTAATTTATTTGCAAACCCCTTTGTAATAAAGCTACTTTCAGCCCCAGAATCCGAAATTCCCCGCCCAGTGTGCCAATTATTAAAGGCATCTTTAACTTTTTATCATTCAACAACATGGCTACCGTTGAGGTTTTGGCGCCGTTTGAGTGCTGCTGATCTGAGCGGAAGGTTGCCCCGACGAATTTTGAGAATGTGACTGGGACATTAAATTTTGATTTTGCATAAAAGCACTGCTGGGACCCGCCATAGACGGCGAAAAGGGGTTATTATTAATATTAGTAGAAGGTAACATTTGAGCAGGCGACATTTGGCCATAATTAATTTGTGGCATCAGTTGTGCCGGTGGCATTTGAGAAGGTGACATTTGACCTTGAAAAGCAGAAGGGCATTTGGGTCCCTGAGGGTTATTAGCAAAGCATAATAATGAGTGGTGGGGTTGAGAACAATAACGACACCGTTTTTCGCTAGTACAGCGTGTTTGAGTGTGCAGTGTTGCCAAACAGTTGATGCAAGCTTTTTTATTTTTAACTATGTCAAATCTTTCACTTGGATTTTTTTGTAAAAACAAAGGACATTGATAAATAAGATGCTTATTGTTTTTGCAAAAAAAGCACGAAATAGAAGCGCTGTTGCCACTTTTAACCTTGTCTTCGGAATTTACAGCAAATATTGAAGCCGCACGGCTGTATTTGTGACCTTGATAGTTAGATTGATTATGATTAAGGGGCCCACGGGGGGCTTTAGATTGATTTCCACTAGGTTGAGAAATGGAGGGCTCCTTCTGAGGAAGGGCCTCTAGAGCGGTGCATTGTTTCATGACAAAATCTTTGACAATTTCGTATTTAGGGATTTCAGTGGACGCATGCTTTTTGTCTAAGAACATCATAGTCAAAATAAAATCAGCTAGGATATTATTATCCAATTTTAGATTTTTTAAAGCAGATACATTTTTCGTAAAAGTATCGATAAGATTACTTAAAGCAGTAACGTTCTCCAATTTAAGGGGGGTCACATTTTCTATTTTTTTCCAGTGAGTAGCTGCCCTTAATCGTATATTATTGTAACGCTCAAAAAGGGTAGTGTATGCAAGATGATAGTTTTCATTGGTGATAGGAATATCTGAGATTAAATCAAGGGGTGGTCCCTCCAAATATGATACCAAAATATTAAATTTTTCAAGGTTGGTAGCTCTGGAAGTATGCACCATGGTATTAAAAGTTTGCTGAAATGTAGCAAATTGCTGCATATCACCTTTAAAAACCACTAACTTCATTTTTGGAATTATATGATTTTCCGAGTGGCACATGAAAGTACTATTATGATCGGGAGACGCCATGGAGAGTTCTTCCATGGGTTTCTCAAATATTTCATTCGGTGACCTTTGCTGAGTCCGAGGCAATCAAAGTTAAAATAGCATTGTGGTGTTTTTCGAAGTCTTTTTCAATCTTTTTTAAAGACCTCAATCCGATTTTTAATTTATTATGTAAAGCACGATTATTTCTAGCTCCTGTGGCAGTATTAAAAAGATACTTCATTTGCTCTATTGCAGTATTACGCAACACAGTAGACCGTGTAATCTTTTCTTCAAGAGTAGGCATTTTTAATAATTATTAATTATTATTAATGAAAATTAATTAAAATTTAAAAAAGTCGCAAATAAAAATTGGACAAGTAGGTCAGCAACAAGATTTCGGAAAATATCCAAAAATAAATAGCAAAAAACGTCGACCGTATAGCCGCAAAAAAGTAAACAAAAAAAGTTCGTTCACAGACACCGTTAATGGAACGTTTTTTTATGCACGCATTAAAAATTCTCGAAGTAGAGAATAAAATAATTTTATTGCAAATATTATTTTTAATTATTAACTCCCCATTAATACTAGTACACTTTGCAAGTAGAAAACCACCCCAATGAGTTTCAACGTCTCAAAAACAGGATTTTTTTGAAGCCAAATGAAACTAAATCAGGTTCGAAGGGCCAATAAATAATTTCTATCTATGAATTGTAAGGGTAGGGAGCGCGGGTTTTATTCATCTGGCAAATCCTATGTTTTGAGTTTTAACACTCAGAGAGGGGATGATAATTAATCGTAAAATATTTAAATATTAGAAAAAGCAAAGAAAACAAGCTCGATTTACCAAATGTATTTGGAGATCCAATGGTAGGAGAGTCACGCTTGTTCCATAAAAAGCACTTCAATGTCCAAACACGCATGTGTTTTATAACGCAAAAATGTAAATTAATTATTATAATTGATTAGGTTGTACCGCACGGCACGCAAATTGTCGCCTTTTCGCAGCAGCGAATTCGTCTGTTGTCCGATGCTTCTTGCTCTCTTTTCAGCAGAACCGCGCGCGCATCTCGCTCACATCTCCAGTGGTGGCGTGTGTTCCTGCGTGAGGAAATCAGGAAAAGCGTAGGAAAGGAGTTAAATGAGGGGTTCATGTAAGGGATGAAAAGGAGAGCAGCATCGAGCTTGTATAAAAACTAAAGTAGCAAAGTAGTTATTAATTCTACTTAATTTGAATTAAATTAGTAATATATTAAGTAAGTAATTTTTAATCATTATTAAAATAAAATCGCGTATTTTCTACTTGCATAGCGATGTAATGAAAATAATACCAAAAAAAAAGAAAAAATGTTAGTTCTAAAATATTCCCAAAGTATTATTAATTATATACAAAAGGGCGAAAACGGACCACTATTTTTACCATGTAACTTTTAAATAAATGAATTGGAGCTTTAATAAAAATTTAAAAACATGGAAATATTTCAAGCACCTAACTGAAAGGTTGATAGATTGCATATATTTATCAATATAATCTCATACAAAGCCCTGCAAATATATTTAATTTTGTGCAAAGACCACAATTGTACGTAGGCGATTTTAAGTGATATATTTTCTTGAAGGTATGACCATTTCAAAAATATAGGACTCAAAGTTTATATATTTTTTTTCTTGATAACTTGCTCCATGTCTACTGTGATAAACTTAACACTGTTAAATTTTCTCTAAAATGTATGTCTTTAGTACTTTTTAAAGAAAATGATTCAGGTATAAATTACAGGACTGAGCAAGACCAACAATCTGCTAAAGTAAAAAAGATTTTTTAAAACTACCCTTAATCGAATGTTTGCCTGCCTCCAATTTGAGTGGGAAGGCCTGTGTGACGTCATAACTCCAAGATGGCGGCTTTTTTCACGTTTTTTTCACAAACTTTGGCTTATAACTTTCGCTAAGCTAGTTTTACAGAAAAACTGTGAAAATTCTTTATGTCTGCAAAAGAACATTAATTAATATAGTGAAGAAATTAGCTTTATGTCTGAAAAACTAACAAAGATATTAATTTTTTTAAAAATAATAGTAACTTTATATTAACCCAAAAAAAAATTGAAGAAGGATCACTTAAGTTTATAGTAGGGCAGATTTTCCATATTCTCGTGCGATCTTTGAAGTGGCAAAACGCCCTTTTAACTGTAGATCTAGGGGCTTAAGGTAAGTTTAAAAAGTAGTTTTTTTTCTCCAAACCCGCGCAGGGAGGTGGGGGGGGCGCCATCTTGAATTTTATCGGCATTAGTTTAGATTATTTTTTTTTTTGCCAAAATTTCCTAACCAAATTCGAAAAAAAGTGTCGTTATTAGGCAAATGCCTTGTGTTATTAAACCAAAAAAAAACTGGCAACCAGGCGCAAACAGCCGATGAGCAAAAAATTTACAAAATTCTTGTAATCATTTTTTTATTTTGCAAATTTTTTTTTTTTTTGAGGCCACCTAAAATCTTGACTGGGTAAGGTATGCATTTAAGATATAGCTTTTTGTAATGGCACATTTATTGTGCTTTTGACCATGTATTCAGCTGTGGTTAATAACTCGTTGCTATTTTTTAAATTAATATGTTTTATCATGGGAACACATCATTTTTCAAATTTTGGATGAACCGGATTCAAAAAACATTATTTTTTTTTCTAGCAAAATGCATCACAGAATTACCGACTTATTTACTGCACATTACTTTTGAAATGTGTGGCTATTAAATGTTGGAAAACATTTTTCAGTCCTATGACCTTGAAACATTGCACAAGCCGCTAAACATAAAAAATAGAAATAATTAATTTTTGATCAAAAAAGACTATTTTAAAAACTCGCCTTTTTAACCTGATTTTTTTGTGGTGATTTTGGTTTCGTATATTACACGTTAAACTACGGTTCTTAGGCTTTTAAACTGTGTATCTCAGATATGTGAGTTCTGTGAAGAAATTTTGAGATAGAGAGGCATATTCCCATATTTATTTATATAATGTCCTACTATAATTCTCATTTTTATGCTAGGCGTTATTCTCGATTAAAAAAGCTATCAACTGGTGAAAAAAAAACTAGCATTTTAAAAACTCGCCTTTTTAACCTGAATTTTTTGTGGTGATTTTGGTTTCCTGTACCACATATTAATCTATGGTTCATAGGCTTTTAAACTGTGTATCTCAGATATGTGGGTTCTGTGAAGAAATTTTGAGTTAAAGAGGCATATTCTCAGGCATAAACACTTTAGGTTTTCATCGACGGTATATTATTATATTATAATATTTATTTATAAAATGCCCTACCACAATTCTAATGTTTATGCTAGGCGTTATTTCCAAATAAAGTGGCTAGTTACAAGTTAAATTTATTTTGACCTTAATGACCTTTAAGCACGTCAAATGTAAAAAAATATTGATAATTATATATTAGTAGGGAAGGCAGCCTATGTAGAAATGGTTTTATCGTGCGATCTTTGAGGTGGCAAAACGTACTTTTATTTGTAGATCTGCCGGCTTAAGCTACGTTTAAAAAGTGATTTTTTTTTCCTCAAACCCGCGAAGGGTGGTGGGAGGGCGCCATCTTGGATTTTATCGACATTAGTTTATATTATATTAAATTTCTTAAAAATATATATTACAATTTTAAAAAAGAATGTGTTGTTTCTAAGCGAATGGCTCAGTACTAAGGAGCAAAGAGACCTAGAAATCTACAGGGAACCCAGAAGACAGCTAAGAAATTTGATACGCACAGAAAAAAATGAAATGTTCGAGCGCAAGTGCCACGACATAAATACACACGTAGGAGGTAGGCAGAGTTCTGAAGTATGGAAATTCATTTCTACAGTAAAAAACCCAACAAAAGAAAAAGTAAACATCCAGATAATCAAACCAGAACAATGGACAGAACACTACAAGGGACTGCTGCAGGAGACGAGACCCGAATATCTGGCAGCCTCTCCGAGGAGAGACATAGAAGTACATAAAGAATAATATTAAAAAGCTTAAATCCGGAATCCGGGGGAATATATGCTGAAATGCTCAAATATGGATCAGAGAAACTACTCGAAAATCTCACATATATTACTAACCAATGCATAAACGGACATCCAGTACCTAATGATTCAAAAATTGCATTCATATCCTCAATACATAAAAAAGGAAACAAGCTGGAGTACTCTAAGTAGATTGTACGGTAGGATTCTTAGAGATCTAATAGAGAATGATTTTCATGAACAAGAAGAAGAAGAGCAAAGTGGGTTTCAAGCAGGCAGATCTTGTAGTGATAATGTTTTTGTCTTAAACAAGTAATTGAGAAAAGGAGCGCCAGAAATATAGAGACTCATGTTACCTTTGTGAACCTACAAAAAGCATATGATACCGTTCCAGTAGAAAAATTATGGACAGTGTTAGAGCAAACTAATATCAATCATACATACATAAAAGCGATAAAAGAACTATACAAAGGGTCAAAATCTAAAATTAAAATTGGAAATCGACTTTCAAAAGAATTCCTGGTAACAAAAGGCTTAAGACAGGGATGTTGTATCTCTCCAACTCTTTATAAAATATATATCGCAGTTGCTCTAAAAAACTGGAAACGTAAAGTGCACGGCATGGGAAGACAACTTAACGACCGATTTACCATATACACACTACAGTTTGCAGACGACGAAGTAATTGTGGCTAATGATAAAGAAGACATGGAGTATATGATGAGAAAGTTAACAGAAGAATACCAAAAGTGGGAATTAACAGTGAACGTGGACAAGACACAGTAGTGGTATTGGAAACGAATCCAGTGAGTTAGTACTAGAAAATGGACAAACAATATCTCCATGCAATGAGTATGTATACTTGGATGTCACATTTGATAAGACAGGTACAGACTGTAAAGAATTGGAAAAAAGAATAGTAAAAGCAAAAAAAGTTATTGGATGTCTTAACAGTATTTTATGGAGCAGAGAGATAAAAAAGAATGTAAAATTTAACATATATGAAACAATGGCACAAAAGCACGCTGTTGTATGGAATAGCGACTTGTCGCGTAACAGAAAAATACAAAACAAAAATGGAAAGTGTCGAAATGGATGCAATAAGAAGATCAATGAGAATATCTAGAATAGATCACATAAGAAATGAGATCATAAAAGAAAGAATGGGAATCGAGGGAAGCATAACGGATGACATCACTAGAAGGCAACTGATATGGTACGGCCATGTACAACGGATGAACGACGAAAGATTACCAAAGCAGGTCCTAGAATGGCAACCAATAGGGCGCAGAAAAAGAGGGCGTCCTAAACTAGAATGGCAACAGTCAATCCAAAGATCAATGAGTCAAAAAAATCTGACAGAGGATGATTGTCAGGATCGAAGGAGGTGGAGAATAGGCGTCGGGCAACGTAGAAAAACGTTCTAAACCGACATAGTAGTAGTGATAACCTTGTAATGCATTTTTCTAGTAAAAAACATGTTATTTGAACCCGGTTTATCCAAAATTTGAAAAATTATGTATTCCCAAGATGAAAAATAATAATTTAAAAAATACCAACGAATTAATAGCTAAAGCTGAATACTCAGTCAAAAGCACAATAAACGTGCCATTACAAAAAATTATATCTTAAACGCATAGGTTACGTCATAAAGATTTCAGGTGGCTCCATACAGAAATTTTTCAAAATAAAAAAGGAATAAAAAAAAATATTACAAATTTGTAAATTATTTACTCATCGGCAGGTTGCGCCTGACAACCATTTATTTTTATTTATTAACGGAAGGCATTCGCTTAAAAACAACACCTTCTTTTTTAAAATTGGTGTATACATTTAAAAAAATATTAAATATAATTTAAACTAATGTCGATAAAATCCACGTTGCGTAGGAATATGCCTCATTATCTCAAAATTTCTTCACAAAACTCAAATATATGAGATAGACAGTTTAAAAGCCTAATAATCATAGATTAACGTGTGGTATAGGAAACCAAAATCATCACAAAAAATTAAAGTTAAAAAGGTGAGTATTTAAGATAATCGGTTTTGACCAAAAATTATTTCTATTTTTTATGTTTAGAGGCTTTTAAAATGTTTCAAGGTCATCGGCGTAAAAAATGTTTGGTACAGACAGGGACTAACTAAATGGCCGCTACCAAGTTGGGATGAGAATTTCGGACTTTTTATTTAGTCCTTTTAATTTAAAAGCATGAATGGATCCATTTGGCGCTATACTATATTACTATACCATACTATACAGCCTAAAAATATTAGTGATTTTGCATTTATCAATGAAAGTTGAAGGCTCTGCGATCAAGAATAGGCTGCTCGGTGATACCTATTATGTTCTTCTTTATTTGTTTCACACGGTTTAATATTCAGTGGTCAGTCTGAGACAATTTACGTAATTTCGAACGTTACGCTTTGCGCTCAAGAATCACCCTTCTTTGTGAGTTTGGGGTTTTTTCTTTATTTGTTTCACGCAGGTAAGGCTTCAGTGCAGTCTGCGGGGTGCATTTTTACGTAATTTCGAACGTCGCCCGCTTATTTTTTCATTAGTTTGATCATGGCTGGATATGACTGTGTATACAGGGCGGGGCAACCGGCCTGCAGGACGCATCTAAACGTGTTTGGTCTGCAGGCTGCCTGCATGTAAATTGAGAACATATTGAAACGAACGTTAAATTAAATTTTTATTTGCTATTATTAAGAACACCGGCGTATACAAAGGGAGGTAATAGAGTACTTAATCTTCCCAAGTTTGGTAAATTGCAAAGAAACCAAGTAATAGTTTATCGGACAAGAACATCTTTTCAACTGAAAAAGCAAAAATTATGCCTGCGGTCTTATTACCAAAATTGAATCAGTATTTAGTAATATCTTCTGAAAAATATACACGATTTACCCTCAGATGCACTTAAGCGCAATTTTGGTTTTAATCGCGATTAAGTCCTAGTTCTTCACATACAACAGAACAAAGAGGGAGAATGGATTAGCTAAGCCTTTTAACGGTGGATCTGAAGGTTAAAAGCAAATTTGTGCGAGAAGATCGTGTTTAATATTTGTCTTGTTTCAAGTACGTGTAACTGAGCAATAGCGCACCCAGGAATACGTTTTAGGGGGAGGCTCAAAACCCGATAATGCCGTATCTTTTGCTATTTTTATTAAACATGCAAAAAATATCCAAAAAATCCGAAGGTTTTGGAGGGGCCCGGGCCCCGAGCGTCCCACCTTGGGTGCGCCCATGACTGAGAGAGATGGTTTGGATAAAGCATATAAAAGTTTGAGTTTTTTATGTTGGTGTTAAAGGTGTTAGTGGTAGCTGTTTCCTTTTAAATAAATATTAAACACTTAAAAAGACAGGAAAAATATATTATTTTTTATATTGTTCTAGTGCGTTTTGGGGTGACGAACAAAACATTTAAACACAAAATGACGAAAGTATAAAATTACGAAGTTATTAAAAAAACCTGTTCTGGTTAGGTTATTATAATTAAAAAAAACTAACCTGACCCGATCAGGTTAGTTTTTTTGTATAATATTAATAGGTTTTAAACCTGACCTGCTTACGTTAGTAAACAAAAAGTACTAACATGTTCTGGTTAGGTTATTACACAAAATCTAACCTGACCAGATCGTGTTAGGTTGGATTTTATTTTGTATTTTGTATTTCGACATTTTGTCTTTTCGGTGTTTTGTAATTTTGATTTTTTGTGTTTTCGACATTTTGAACTGTCGATATTTTGTGTTTCGATGCTTTGTTCGCAACGCTTAAAATTTTTAAACTATAAAACAAATAAATAATTTTTTCTATAAGCGTGCGGAAAAGTCCACTTTTCCGCACGCATTTTAGTGTGGAAAGTGCCACTTTTCCGCACTAGTGCGGAAAAATATTTTTTTCCGCACTAGTGCGGAAAAGTAAATTTGTTACGATTTTGAGGTGTTCTATAACATTTAGACCGTTCAAAATACATTTGTATCTTTCCTAGCACACGAAATATCCTAAAAATATTCAAATTGACTAAAATTCTGCTATATTTTCAATATTTTCGATAAAATAAAGTTTTCAGTAAAATAGGTTCAAATTATAAGTTTTAAACCTCCCCGGTATAAATATCGTCATTGTCAATGTCAAACAACAATGAACACTAGTGGTTTTAGATTTGGCATCTTAAATCACCATAGCAACAAAGTACAAACAAACTGTCAAAACAAAGCCAATTTTGCAGATACAAGCGTCTTTTGAATTTTTCAAACAAAAAAATCAGATTTTCAATGGATTCTTCGGACGAAGATCTACCCCAGTCAGTTCTAGAAGCCGCTAGAATGTGAATAATAATAATTGATTTGATTAAAACGTTTTGAATATAAATAATTTTCTGATTAATTTTTAGTCTTTTCCTCACGCTTATAGAAAAAATAGTGTACCTAACTCGTGTGTAAAGTGTCTTTTCCGCACTTGATTGCTGGCCAAACTCCGCTATCGCGTCGTTTGACCATCTGCAATCGCGTGCGGAAAAGAGGCACTTTCCGCACTAGTTAGGTAAACTACTATTTCCTCGAATTTACCTTTGCCCGACTCCAGTTTTATCTGCAAAAAAGTCATAATTTAGTTTTATTTTAGGGCTCCACCAACTTTAAGGGCCTAGATAGGCCACTGCTTGGGAACAAATAGGTTAAAGAGGTTACTCAGTAGCGCACCGACGAATATGTCTGAGGGGGGCGAGACCCCATGATGTCGGATTTTATGGAATTTAAGTTTTTTGTTCATGTAATATGTGGCACAAAAATCTTAGCGTTAGGGAAGGGGCCGGGCCCCCCTCATGGTTCGTCCATGGCTCTCTATTTTTTGTTAAAAATGGTCACTAATGAAACATAATTACCTTGGAACTATATCACCGATTTTAAAATCTTTATTAATTAAATTAATTGCCGCTTATCCTACTAAAATCGGTAGTATAGTTCGAACATTATAACAAAAATAATTTTGTCCTGTTTTTTGGCTTACCTGGTATATACTTTCATGAATTAACTAATAGTACATAACAAATTTGCAAAAAGTAATAATTAAATATTATTTTTGGGCAACCCCAATTTTCGGGGTCTAGATCCGTCACTGATTATATCTGAGGGCACGGCAAGGTCGCGCTGCCTTACCGTCTTTTCTTGAAACCACAGAAGAGCTCGGATCGGTCCGCTTTCAATATGTTATGCTTGAAACATTTCCGCAACATAGCCGCCAGTCAGAGAGACGATTTTTAAATTTTATGAATTAAGAAATATACTGCTATTTAATTTACTGAAGTCAGTTCATTCGGCGTTGGTGGAATCCCTTATTCGTTATGGGATAGTTTGTTGGGGAACTACGTTGGATCCTTTGCTTATTGCACAGAAATATATAGGTATTAAAAGTGATGTATTACAAACCAAGAATGTATCCGTCTGAACAACTATTTCAAGGTACTAAAAAGCTTAAAATTAGAGAGCTTTTTGTATATAGATCTGCATTATTCTCCCTTAAAAATAAATTTTTCCCCCAATCTGTGACACATACTATAGTCACTAGGGCGGTTACCAGTTCAGAACGTTATGTCCCTTTCCAAAACTTCAGCGCAACACAAAGGCATATAAATTATATTGGACCTATTATTATTAATTTTCTGACACCAAAACTCTATAAACAAAAACCGTCACATTCGCAAAAATTTGAGATCAAGTCATTCATAAAGGCCGCTTGACATGGTGCATGACGCGCTGCAAATATTTGCAAGCAAAAAATTTCGGTCAAATTGTTGCCTGCAAAAAATCTTCTTTTCGTTTGACATTGTGCATGGCCATGCATTGATTCCCCAGAATCTAGGTAAAAATTCCCCAGTTTGCATGCAAGTACAGTTTGCATGCAAAAAAATGGCACCGGATCGATAAAAATGGATTGCCTGCAACAATCAGCTGGATTTGTACTGCGCATGCTCCTGCAGCGGCGTAGTGAGGGTTTCATGCGCCCGGGGCAAGGTTAAAATTTGGCGCCCCCCCATATAAAATCTTACAAACATGTTTTAAAATCAATGCAAGAGGCAGTGGCGCACCCAGGAATGTGTCTTGGGGGGGGGGGGGCCGAAACCTCTCGGGGGCCGACAGCTAAAACAAACGCCTCGCAAAAATCGTGCAACCAAAAAAAAAAGGTCATTGTGTGTTGGAGCGGTCCGGCAGCTCCAAAGGACGCCCCTCAAAAATCTTGCGACCAAAAAAAAACAAAAAAAGGTCTTCTTGTTTTTCGCGGGCACGCGACGAACTACGCCGCTGCTTGGGGGGGGCCCAAGTCCTCATTATGTCAACTTTGAAACTATTTTTTCTGTTTTATCATGAAATATGTAGAAAATATGTAAAAAATCTAAGGGCTGGGGGTGGGCCCCCTATACATGTAAAGTCACTGGCGTATATAAGGGGGGCCTGGGGGGCCCAGGCCCCCCCCGAAGCTAAGATTTTTTTAGATATTTTCCACATATTTCATGAATACAAACATAAAATAGCATAAAATACGGCCTCATGGGGTCTCGGGCCCCCCAAAACTGTCTCGGGCCCACCCGGAAACTTTTTTCTATATACGCCACTGTTTAAATTTATGTAAAAGTAACATTGTGCACTTTTAGAAACGCTAGAGAGCTGAGCTTTGGAAGGCTGATAGGAACTATGATAAAACCATGGAAAAAAATTTAAAAACCTCAAAATTTTAAGTAAGGCATTGCAAAAGTTTTGAACAATATTCCGCATATTTTACTAATTTAAAAATTAAATATTATCCAATTCCTTTAAAAAGGAAGTAAAGTCATAACAAAAACATTTCACGTAAAAAAAAGCCAAGTACGCCAAAATGGCATTCCGTAAAAAGAATTGAGAGAAAAGTAAAGCCAAGTTCTCCAATACAAATTTCAAAACGAAAGGTTCTTACCAGTTTGGAAATGTTTTTCTAAACTAAACTAAACTAATTATATTTTTGTAACCTAACCTAAAAAAGATATATATTTTAATGATCATCATTTTCCTAAATAGGTAAATTACCTTGTATCTTGTAGTCAGTTTGATTACTGTAGTCAGGCAAGCCACGCTGACGATGGAAATTCCTTTTTCCTTTACCCCTTTGAAATTGCCTTTTATACTTTTTTGCAAACATATTGCCTAATTACTAAAAATATTTGGTTTTATTTTTTTTTAAATATGAATTCTTCTGAAACTATTTCTTATTAACTATACTATTAAGTTAAAAATTCCTTTTTGCGAAACACCCGTGTCCGTGGTTGACTTTACCCCTTTGAAATTGCCTTTTATACTTTGTTGCAAACATTGCCTAATTACTAAAAATATTTAATTTTATTTTTAAAAAAACTATGAATTCCTCTGAAACTATTTGTTGTTAACTATACTATTAAGTGTTGTAAAATGGGAACGTTGACAGTTAAGCGACTAAAATATATTTCTTAATTTTTGAGTTATCGTGCCCCAGACAATCGACGCGACGCGTCGCTATCAAAAATTTTGGTGATTAGGTTACATTATTTTGATGAAAAATAAAAAAAAGTTTTTTTGACGATCCTAATAACCTTCCTACCTATGGATGGCTAAAAAATAAGTCAACGCAGCATACTTTTTTAGTCAAATTTATATTTGTCAGGCAAAAACTATCCTTGACTAACTATTTTTCAACAACTGCTCTAATCCTGGATTAATTTCGCAGTCAAGTCAATTAATATTATTTAAAACACAACTGTTTATTTATTAATAAAGCTATTTGGTATTATTAAGAAGTACGGGCTTTTTTAGAAATTGAACAAAAATAATTTGTTACGCATTTTGCAAGCATTTATCTATAAAATACGCTTAAGATTTTAGTTTTTTTAGAAAATAGAATGCTTAACCAAACTGTAGTTTATAGTCTAAGAGCCCAGTAGGATTTTGGGCTTGAATTGCAAACCGATACTCACATATATTAGTCGATTCGTCATAAGACCATGTACAAAAAAAAATGAAGATACCTGCGAAAATCCTGCATAAACAACCCGCCATCTTTGTTTAAAGATGGCGAAAATGAGTTTGAATCAAATGTACGTAACTTTCTTATTATTTCATCGATTTTACTCAAACAAATTGTGATTAGCTTCTACTATAATGGTCTTTCGAAAACACTATCAATACTTTGATTTTTATTGGTCTCTATACTGTAAATTCTGTAATTTCCTCAAATACACTGTTTTTTTTAAGGTTTTTTGATTTTTTAAAGAAAACTATTGGTTTTACAAAAAAAACATATTGCAGATTGTTAAGGTGTATTCATGGTGGGTCTAATATTTCCCGTAGGTTAAGCGGTTTTTGAGTTACATTCAAAAAACCACGAAATTGGCCTATACCTACCCCTGGGTACAAAATTTTCAGGTTTTCACCAAAGTCATGAAAGTTACTAAAAAACTATACGGATCGAAAAAGGATGTCAAGCTACATAAGAAACGGCTATTAGTTTTAAACAGAAACTAATACTGAGGTAGATATGGCGGCTTAAACATGGCCGAAGCGTAATTTACAGTTTAATTTTTGACAGTAATTTTTTTATGTAAAACGAACACGTATGGAGTCAAAATGTACCCCCGCTAAAAGACCATTTAATTATCGTCAAAAAAGGATAGTACACTTTTTGTCGTAAAGTTAATAGTTTTCCTGAAAAAAACAAAAAATATGCGGCATACATAATTCGATGTTTTCGCTCCATATAAGTACGGCATGGGTCCATTAAGGGAAAAAATAATTTTTGCAATTCAGGGACTAAAAACGCATTTTATGGACTAAAATAGTACTTTTTATCCCGGGGACTAAAATATTTTACTCGCGGGGACTAAAATATTTTAGTCCCTGGACCCGAATTCATGGTTTTTTCAAATTTTGTATTTTTGTATTTGGGAGCATCTAAAAATAGGCCTATACACTATCAAAATAAACTACCTAGCCTAATCTATACATTCCTACGTTATTTGACATTATTATTGTTTGTTATAATGATATTCAAAATAGCGCCGCTACAGCCAACTAAATGAATCAATGATCGTGGATCTGAATCGATTTCGCTTCGCTGTTGGTAGAGGTTGATGTTTTGCAGTGGAGATCCGAAAATTGCTGGTTCGGTGTGATCAGTGCTGCTGTCTTCGTTGATTGTGGGTTCTGGAAAATTGCATACTGTTACGGTACGTGATTGACCTTGACTTTTATGACTCTTGACATCTGTCCTCAAGTTTTGACTGAATATTTTATCCGCCACATTTTTTTGTTTTCGATTGATTGCTCAACATACCCTTCAGCAACGGTAGCACTTTTCCAACCACCGTGTCTTTTGAGCTGGTCAATATTCGCTCCAGAATCTGCTAAAAGGGAAGCAGAGGTACGCCTGAAGCAGTGTCCTGTGTATGAAACGGCCTCTGGCAGGTTCAGGAAGGCAGCTATTTTTCGCGGGAAAAGCCCAAAAGTATTCTTTCCAACAGGTTGTGATAAACATTTGCAGTCTTTATAGCCAATGAAATATCTCGATATTGTCAAATTTGTTGGTCTCAGAGCCATGTAGGATTTACAGATTTTCACTACGTCTGTAGCGTTGCTTTCTTTGGAGTTCTTCACTATGAAGCATCGGTCAGTTTGATTTTTCGTGTTTCGAACTGTGACAACAAGATGAAAATCTTGGACTTGAACATCTTCATTCTGTAGCTGGCACAGTTCAACACCCCTGCATGCACCGGCAACTCCCATTATCAACGCCACCTGGAAAAAAAAGATTTTTCAGTTACTAAGTAGCAATACAATTTTTTGTACAAACTACGTAACCTGATAGCAACAAATGATATTTCGAATCAGTGACGTTAACATGGTTCAAAATAATGTAAAAACAGTTCACTTTACCTTGATCATCAAATAATCTTGATTTGGTGCTTCCTGGAGGAACTGCTGGATATGATCCATGTCCAGTATTCGAGACTTCTTTGGGCGGTAGCCATCCCCATTTCTTTTCAAAAATGCCTTCAATTTTGAATATTTTCCAATGTCCAAACTTTTTTCAACGATCAGCTTTGATTTAATCATTGAATAATGTGACCAAACCGTTGAAGCCTTCAAATTTTTCGCATGATGGAAGAAATATGCAAGAAGTACCTTCTCCTGTGTAACATCAGCAACATCCTTAGCTTGACACCAATCCAGGAAATGTTTGTATTGTTTTTCATATATTTTCTCCGATTTAGCGGGCAGCAGTGCCTTCACTGCCTCTGCGGCAGCTGTATCAATATCAATATCCATTTTTTTTACTTTTGGGAACGCACTAGCAAACCGCAGAAATCTCCACGGCGTTGTTTGTATTTTAACAGTTATTTTATGGTACCTTGACAACACCCTGACAACCAAGTATTATCCAAGGCTATCTAAGAAATATCAACTGACTTAACGTCAGAGAATGAATGGTACTTTATTGGTTGTCACATTTTATAGGCCAATCAATAGTGCAGTGGAGATGACTTTCTTTTCGAAAAATTTAATTAAAAATTTGAATGAAACTATGCCCAGAATTGCAAAAAATAGTATATATACCACTTGACTAAAGTGTCTTTTTATCCCTCAGCGAATTGTAGCCCTCCCTGCGGTCGGGCTACAAACATTTCGCCTCGGGATAAAAAGTATCAGTTTAGTCCCTGGGTATATAATGTACTATTATGCACAGATAAAAGAACCCGCAGTTACATATTAAAACTCAGCATCAAAAATCTTACTAAAGACATATTTGATAATTTTCTGTTAAATTGACAGGTGGTCACGTGATTTTGACAACTTCTTAGCGGTTTGAGCTAGAGACTTGGTTCTTTTTTTGAATTGTAGACAAAAATATCCGATCAAAATTAATCACCACTGGGATGTTTTTAAATTGCAAAAATATATACAGGGTACCCCAAAAGTCCGGGTCCACCCAAATATCTGCTAAACTATTGAAGATAACTGAACCATATTTGGCAATGATCGATGACATTGAAAGATATATTTTTGTGAAGGGAAAATCTGTAAAAAACTTAACTTTTTCAGTTTTTGTCAAAATTGACAAGTTTGTTGTTTAAACAAAAACCCTAATGAGAGATATTGTCAGGATAGAAAATAATGTCCTATTAAGTGAATGACACAAGTTACGTTTATAAGCAAGTGCACATTAACCCTAAACATTCTAAGGAAATGAACTTCTGTATATAGTTCAAATTGTATTAAAAGTAATAAATTGTATATAGAAGTATTATAAACAACGTGGCTAATGGGATTTCGATGATGTTTATACAGGAAACAAAACACATCTCGATATCCTATCAATGGCAAACGGTTTGTAATAAAAGCATCTCCAAAAGAGTTTAGCAGTTAGTTGTACGCTGAGAACCTAACGCCCAGGCTTAGTTAATAGTGAACAAGTAGTACTTTAGTCAAGCATAAGAAGTTAAGCCTATCAAAGAAGATTTGTAGACAAGATGTATTTAAGTACAATGTAAGTAGTAAATATAAGTATTATAATAAAACCATTACACCTAACTTAAACTGTGTGCCGCTGTCTTTTTTGAAAGACATATAGGCATATAGTGGAAAAAATGTACTTTTCAAATTATTTTTAATTTTTTTTATTTTTCTTAATTTCACTCTTTTCACTATTTGTTATTTCATTTTAATTTTTTTAATTATTTTAAGGAGTATCGAAAATTATTATGACGCTCCAGCCGAAACAATCGATTCCGGCATGCATTAACTAAATATTGAATATTACATTTATTTATTTTTTATAATTTTTTTTCATATTTTTCTGTCATTAGAATTATTTCTCCTATATAAATACCATTTTCATAAAATTTTCAAACTAGATGGACAGAAAAAATAATATATTTTTTTTTAAATCAAAAAACGCAGTTTAAGTGTGGTGACATGTTACCTATTATTAGTGTATATTTTTTCGCATATTAGTTTAATTCATTTTGTCTCGACATTTTCAATTCGGTATTTTCATACGTTTTTTTTTCTCTTAAAAAGATGGTTTCTATAATTAATGGGTACCCCAGCCAGAGTCACTAGAAGCGTCACAAAAAGTCTTAGTGAAGACGATAAAAATAACGTCTTCGCCTCTAGTTCGCAATCTGCGAGCAGTCCCTTTTTAAAAAGCACCAAACTCTCAAGAAGTCCTGTCAGAAAGACAGTAAATTTCGACTTATCCTTCGTCGATCCGAGTGCCGAAAATCACTCAACCCCTAAAAAAGTTTTACAAATTTCAAAACAAGATTTTAAATTATCCCGTGGGCAAAATTTATCTTTTGAAGATTCAAATAATTTAACGGTCATTTCCAATAAAACGGAAATTCCTTCGACCGAAGAAACGTTGCAAGACGAAAAAAGTCAAACCATAATTAACCAAGGGTTGAATACAAAATCTAGCTTCAATAAAAAACAGGACTCAGCCATCACAAAAATTTTTAAAATGACAAATACAACGCTAAGTGACGCTCTGACGGGTACGACCAGTAATCCGGCATCACCCAAATTTATAGACCCACCTTACTTTAACCCAGGGTTAGACTCCCCGGTGAATTTCATTACAAAATACGAGAAAGTATCTCAAGTAAACGGTTGGACCGAAACGCATAAGATAGCATATTTTAAAAATTATTTGGAAGGCGCCGCCTTCAGATGGTTTTTAGAATATAGTAGCAAAACCGAGAATGCAAATAAAACTTGGGCTCACTTAAAACAAGATTTTTTAAAGAATTTGGGGGTGACCAACCTCTAAAAAATCTCAAAATTAAATTTAAAAATAGAAAACAGGGAAGTGCTGAGGATATTAAACAATATTATTATGATTTATTCAATATGGCGTATGAAATTGACGAAAAAATGCCATTTGACCAATTTAGAGAACATTTTGAAAGTGGGCTACATAGCTCCTATACAGAGTCATACGAATTAATAACCTCATCCGACCTGGATCACAAAAAACTAAGAGAAACAGTTTTGAAATTAAGTGCTATTAGACAAAACGTTTTAATAGACAAAATGACAAGACAAACAGAAGTTTTGACAATCGAACAAAATGAGGGAAGCTATCCTAGGCGAAACGGTCCTAATTTTGTAAGGCAAAATGGCCCAAATTACACGCGACAAAATGAAACAAACTATTTTAGGCAAAACGCGTCCAACTATCATCAAAATGGTAGAGGTAGGTCGAGGTTTCGCGAATTTAGAGGTAGATCAAACAATTATAGAGGTAATCTAAACAGGCCGATAGGTCAATATCATAATCGAAATACGGGAAATTATAATCAAAACTCAAATCATGGGTATAATAGGAGGAATTTTGGCCAAAATATAAATAATTTTGGACAAAACAACAGGAATGAACAAAGAAGGCCGCAAAATAGTCACGTAGAGTCACCCAGAAGGGATCACTCAGGAAGCAGGGATCTTCCAAATACGAGGTGTCACGACGGCAGGCCGAGATGCAACGATTGCAATAGGTGTGGGCATTATGCATGTAGCAGGGAGCGTAGCAGCGAAAGGGGACCACAAAGAAGAGTATCGTTTAGTAGAGCGAGTAGGTCGCCATCCCCAAATGTGCAAGGACGACTCAATTAGAGTGCCCCAACGGCGTCGTCCTCCAAACAGGGGCAAGCAATAAAATTCTGGTAGTTAAGGGTGTCGTCAATAATTTTAAGGGGGTAGACATAGTCCTCGATACCGGCTCTGGAAAATGCATTATAGAGAAATCTCTATGTAGAGACATAGAGCCTTTAAAACAACAATTTGCTTTATCAACTGCCGGTGGAAATAAAGTAATGCCACTCGGCCTAACAGAATTTAAAATTAAAATCGGCGAAATGTGTGGTTACATTGAAGCCATAGTCGTAGAAAAATTACCAAAACCTTTAATTTTGGGAATGGACTTTTTAGAAAAAAATAACGCCCAAATTAATCTCACCGACAAGACTGTACGACTAACGAACGGTTACATAACAACAACACTTTCGTTTCATAAAGACGAAAATTATCAATTGGGCACTTATGAAAATTTTATTTCACCTTCTTTACCTTTAGTACAGGAGGAAAGCCAGGATTTAAGGGATATTTTCAAAGTAACTTGTTTAAATGATTATTTTATTATACCGAGTGAGCATACAACAATTAAATTAAAAATAGAAAAATTCGGTTCAGTTGATTTAAAAAATTTTATTTTTGAAGAGAATGACGCATTTTTAAGACCTAAAGGAATTATTTGCTCTCCCCCTGAATTTGATGACGACACTTGTACAATGCAATTAACCACCAAAAAACATAACCCAATAAAAATTTTCAAGGAATCGACCTTAGGCTACCTTAAAAAGGGGTTTAGGTACGATATAGACACCTTACCCGTCCTTAACATTGAAGAGACACAAGAGATACAGGATGAAGAGAGAGTGACAATGGCGGACCACAAAATTAACCACATAAAAGATGAAAAAATTAAATCGCATTTATACAATTTATTAGAGGAGTACAGCGATGTTTTCGCAAAAAGTCCAAAATATATGGGCCAGACGGACCTTGTAGAACACGTGATTGACGTGGGTGACGCGAAACCCATACGTCAAAAGCCATATAGGGTATCTCATAAGGAAAAGGAAATTATAGACAAACAAGTAAATGAAATGCTTCAGGCAGGCGTTATAAGCGAAGCGGAGTCAGAATGGGCAAGTCCGGTGGTACTGGTGAAAAAGAAGAGTGGAGAGACGCGGTTCTGTTGCGATTTTCGCCGCGTAAATCATGTTTCACGTAGAGCTAACTACCCAATGCCAGTCATAGACGACCTTTTGACCTATTTAGGGAAGGCCAAATACTTCACAACACTCGATATGTTCAGCGGATTTTGGCAAATAAAGCTTAGCGACGATTCTAAACAGTATACAGCCTTTTGTTGCCCCGGGCAAGGTGGTACATACGTTTGGAACAAGCTATGCTTTGGATTATCTGGAGCTCCTGGAACATTTCAAAGATTGGCAGATATGGTTTTTCGTGATCTAAAATGGAAAACACTCCTGGTCTATTGTGACGACATCTGTATATTTTCAGAAACACTCTCTGACCATTTAGAAAAATTGCGCACCGTTTTTCAAAGACTACGGGATGCAGGGCTAACACTAAAACCCTCAAAATGCGAATATATAAAAGAAGAACTAGATCTGCTCGGTTATACTGTATCGAGCCAAGGCCTAAAACCCGACAAAAAGAAATTAGTTTGTATTGAAAATTTTCCAAAAATTAAAACACAAAAAAATGTCATGCAATTTTTAGGCCTTGCAAATTTTTATCGAAAATTCATAAAAAACTTTTCCGCTATAGCCAGACCGCTTCATGATTTAACCAAAAAAGACACACCTTTCTTTTGGGAAGAAAAACATCAAAAAGCATTTGAGGAGCTAAAACGAAGGCTGATCACATCACCAGTTTTAGCGCATTATCAACCCGAAAAAGAATGCGTTTTACACGTCGATGCAAGCAGGCAAGGCCTAGGCGCCATACTTTTGCAAGAGGGGGAAGACACCTATCTTCACCCCGTTGCCTATGCCAGTCGAAGTTTAACAAACGCAGAAAAAAATATGTCAATCTCAGAATTAGAGCTAGCAGGAATAATATACAGTTTAGGCTATTTTAGAACATTGGTATATGGTAAGCATGTGCGAATCGTAACCGATCATCACGCACTGTGCTGGTTAAAATCAGTTAAAGATCCCGTAGGAAGATTAGCCAGATGGGCAATAAAATTGTCAGAATTTGACTACACAATAGAACACAAAAGTGGAGCAAAACACAGAGATGCCGACTGCATGAGTAGAAATCCCGTGCTAAAACCGAGCGAAAATGAAGAGGAACAATTAGAGGAGATACCTACGTTCATCATTGAACCCGAAGATATGGGAAAATTACAGAGAGAAGACGAAAGTTTGCGAGAGATCATAGACGGTTTACAAGATCCTGACAAAATTGGCAGTATTGGACTAAGAAAAAGAATAAAAAATTTTAGGCTTATAGACACAGTTTTACACAAAATAAATCCCAGGCCAGAAGGGCGAGAATTTTTACTAGCCATACCAAAAAATTTAATTGGAGAGATTTTATTTACACATCATAACGAGCCGTTAGGAGGCGCCCACCTAGGAGTGGCCAAAACAACAGAAAAAATTAAAAATCGATATTTTTGGGACCATCAACAAAAACATATCGAAGATTTTATTAAAAGATGCCCCGACTGCCAAGCCAGAAAAGGACAACAGAATAGAATTCCCATAGGGCTATTACAACCTATGCCGATAGGCGTTCCTTTTGAGAGAGTGTCTATAGACCTTCTCGGACCATTCCCATTATCAAAACAAAAAAATACAATGATTGTAGTCGCGACAGATTTGCGACAAGATGGGCCGAAACAGCGCCATTGCCGGACGGAAAAGCAAATTCTGTCGCAAAATTTATGGTCGAAAAAATAATCACAAGACACGGATCGCCCAAGTACCTACTGAGTGACAGAGGTCAAATATTTAGATCCGAACTAATAAGAGAGATGTTAAAAATGATGTGCGTCACAAGCCAGTTTACTACGTCATACCATCCACAGTGCAACGGACTAGTAGAAAGAATGAATAAAACTATCGCAGATATGTTATCAATGTACACAAACACGTCACATACAGACTGGGATACATTTTTACCTTTAGTGACATCAACCTATAATTGTTCAAAACAAGCAACGACCCAGTACTCGCCATTTATGCTGGTCTATGGTAGGGAACCAATATTACCTATAGAAGCAAATATCATGATGAGTCCACCACCAAGTAACACGGAAGAAATCCGAAAACGGGCACTCGCAGTGCGAAATGCCGCAGCGGAAAATATAAAAAATCAGCAGCAAAAAGACAAAATTCACTATGACGCAAAACACAGACACGTAGAATATGAAGAAGGCGAGAAAGTGAAAGTTTTTACTCCCGTCAGAAAAGTAGGAAGAAGTGAAAAATTATTGCTCAGATGGTTCGGCCCATATTACGTTACACGCAGAATGTCGGATGTGGATTACGAAATAAGAAAAGGACCATCAAACAAATGCAAAAAAGAAGTGGTTCATGTCAGCAGGATGCTACCTTACTATGACCCACGGACACCGGAAGTAGTCCCAGTGACAGAAAATTAAGCTGCCCAAAAAATGTTTTTTAAGGCCCTTATGGCAAGGCCCTTAGGGCAAAGCCCTTATAACAAGACCTTGTGTCACAAATATTCCCTGTATATAAAGACACTATTTAAAGTGAAGTGAAATAAAATAAAGGACGCTATGTTAGTGAAGTGAAAAAGACATTTTTGTTCAATGCAAAATTTAAATTTTAAAAAAGATACCTACCTATAATTAAATTAGACTTTTATTTTTTATTTTCGGTGCAAGTATAAATAAAACAATTAAAAACCGATTAGGAGGTGTACGGTATCATGTTATTAAAACACTACACCAGATAATATAACAAAGTGTCAAGCAACGACCGCTTTGAAATCTTTACATACATAAATATAAACTGTTTGTAGGAAATATAATATCAATGGTACACGACCGACTAATTAGTGTTCACCAACCTAAGTTTAGAAAACAATTAGGTAGTAATAATAATAAATTAAATTAAATGTTGGGATAACACTCCCGCAAAGTTTAAAAATAAGTTAAAAATTATTGAAATATTTAACTTATAAGTATCAACTAATTAGATAAATTGTTTTAAAAAACATTTAAGGAATATAAAAATTTTTGATTAAATTTGTTGAGACAACTCGGAGTTTGTTTAATAATATCCAAGCCGGTTGTTACTGCAATTTTCTTTAGTTTTATTTTATTTATAATTTATCTATTTCGCCTCAAAAATAATTAGCCATACAAATTCAAATAGTGGCACCTTGCGCCGTCGAAACAACGCAGGTGTTAAGGACATGCGCAAACGGCGCATGAAGAGACACATTCTGTCAAGCGAAAAAACACGTGAACTAGTGAAAATTCATTCTCTTCTTTCGAAGACTAATTTTCTTTCGAAAATTAACTATAAAACATAAAAACCTTAGTTATTAAGTGCTACCATCCTCAATCCAAAGACTGAACGTGAGACTACTTGGAGAGCGGGCCCGCAAGCCGAGAAATAACCATCAAAAGGTAGGTGCCATTTTTTCTATTGCTTTTGTATGGTTGCGCGATCAAGAAATATTAAATTAGAAAATTACACCTAAAGAAAGTTACAGTCCACTATGAATTAAAGAAGAAAATCTATTCACCCTGTCCATTACATTTTATGGACCTCCGAGCCGCATCTAGGCTATGAAAAAGCGTTTTTAAAAATATTCTAATTTTTCTTGAACGCCATATTGGGCTTCATTCTTATCAAACGGAGCACAGTTTAGTTGTAGGTAATCAAGTTTCCTTGATACCTACGTATGTGTGCGTGTGTGTGTGGCCTTCTAAATTTAAAATAAAAACTTCACGGTCAGTCTTGTTTACTACCTACTATCGATAGATAAATTTAATGCATTTATTTATTCCGGAATTTTGTGTTTTCAAAATTTGATTTAATGCAAAAATAAAATACAAATCTTATATCAAATATCGCCTTTCGGTTTCGCGTTTCCGCGATTTTAAACATATTTAGTGCGCTAAAGTGCAAAAAAATAAAAGTGTTTAAATAAATCAAAATCCAAGTAACCAATTACAAAAAATCAAAAACTCAAAAACTGTTTTAAAATAGATACCTTTTTTTTCAATAATTTAAAACCAAGTCAATACAAAAAAAATACTTACCAATCAAAATGGGGGATGCAGAACTAAAAACATTTACTAGAAAAAGAAAAATCGCTTTGACTAGGATCACTGAAATCTATACTTTGGCGGTAAAAGCCAAGGATGATGAAGCCGAGCGCCCTATCTTTCAAATTGCTTTTGAAACTTTGGAAGATCAATATTTTGAGTTTAAACATCTCCATAACGAATTGATGGGGTTGCTGACCGACGATAAAAATTTCGATGCGGAAGATGCAATTAGAAAAAATTGTGACACTTTTTATTTTCAAGCAAAAGCAATATTTTGTAAGTTATTTCCAATTCCAGGCACTTCTAGGCCGCAGTCCTCTGCGCCTACTCCCACCAGTCATAGTTTTGAAAGTTTTAAACCTTCAATTCCGGTTTTTACGGGCTCAATGCTAAAATGGCCGACTTTTCTAGATCTTTTTTCAAGTATAATAGACAAAAATCCTGCACTATCGAATGCCTCAAAATTTCGGTATTTAATTACTTTATTGCAGGGTGAACCATTAAATTTGGTAAAGTCGTTACCAGTTACGGATAGTAACTATTTAATTGCCTTTTCAAATCTACAAAAAAGGTACAACAATAAGCGCCTTTTAGCTACGTCATATTGGAATTCCATTGTGCATGTTTCCTCCATGAAATCAAATCAGAGCTCTAAAGATCTTAGAAATATTTTGGACACGTTTACTGAAAATCTAGAGGCCCTGAATGCCTTAGAATTTAATACAAAAGATTGGCAGTTTCCGTTGTTTAATTTATTGCTGGGAAAAATAGATACTCCCACTAGATCAGCCTTTGAGGTTTGCCATACTGAAAAGGAAATTCCTAGTTACACCGATCTATATGAGTTTTTAGAAAAACAGTGCCAAGCACTAGAATCGGTTCAGTACTTTCAGCCTTCAGTATCAAATATGGAAAAAAAATCTAAAAGTTTTGGATCTGGTAACTACAATAGTTCAAAACCAAATTCATATAATAACAATAATTTCAAAAACTCCTTTATGACAGGCATACCACAAAAACAACAAATTTTACCAAACTTTAATAATCATAATCAAAGCAACTTTCAAACAAAAATATCAAAACAATGCAAGTTATGTAACCTTTCGGTACATCCTTTTTCTCAATGCCAAGTTTTTTTACAAAAAACTCCAGCTGATCGTCTCGCTTTCGTGAGACAAAATAATATATGTGGCAACTGTTTAAGATCAAATCATTTTCTTTTAAAAGATTGCTTATCGCCTTTTAATTGCAAATCCTGCGGGTTACGTCACCATAGTTTATTATGTGACGTCACAACTCGATTTAACCCAGCCCAACCTAACATGCAAACTTCTTCATTTATTTCAAGTATTCAGTCACCAACGCAAAATCAACAATCAAATTATAGTTTATATCCTAATAATATCGATTCAAATCAAATACCTTTCTATGATAAAAATATTCAGCAGAATATTAACCCAACCTTAACTAGCATGCAGCATTCTAATCAATCTAATTTTAAGTCACAAATGCAACCAATTCAAGATCAATCTCAACAACAAATCAATCAAAGTCAATATCCTTCTACTTCGCAACAAAATCAACAATTAACGCAAAATACATCTCGACAACAACCTAACCAAACCAACTGTTATACCTCATTCACCCCAAACTGTCAAAGCACAGTACTATTGTCTACCACAATTGTAGAAATCCTCGATGCACGCGGGAACTATCAAGTAGTGAGAGCCGTCCTAGACAACGCCAGCGAAGCCTCTTTTATCAGCGAAAACTGCTTAAATAGGTTAGGTTTATCTAGGAAAAAATTATCTGTTCCTATTCTAGGAATAAATCAATCTTCTTCTTCAACAAAAGGTATGACGCAATGCACTATTCGTCCAGTTGGAAAAACTGATCCCACATTTTCCTTTAACGGTTTAGTCGTTCAAAGATTATGCTCTTCTTTACCTAGTGTCCAAATTAATCCAAGAAATTGGAATTATCTTTCAAACATTAAACTAGGCGACCCCTTCTTCTACAAACCGGCCCCTGTTGATCTACTTCTAGGCGCCGAGATTTATTCCCAAATTATTAAATCAGGTCGTATTTCTGGGTGTCAAGGTCAACCAGTCGCCCTAGAGACGGAGCTGGGATGGGTGTTGTTAGGCAGGGTCGAACAAAACATATCTTATCAATCCAATCCCTTAAAAATCGAAAACTACTTTACCGCTTTCGATAACTCTCTAGACTTGACTCTTAGGAAGTTCTGGGAGCTTGAATCGATTCCTCAAAAAAGCTATTTATCCCCAGATGAGAAAAAAGCTGAGGAAATTTATCAAAATACGGTATCACGTGATAGCACGGGACGATTCATGGTAGCTTTACCTTTTAGGCACTCTGAACCCGACTTAGGTGACACGTTTTCTAGAGCTTACCGTTGTTTCATTTCATTAGAATCTAGACTTCTTAAAAATCCTGAAATGTATTCCATGTATTCAGATTTTATGCTAGAATATTTAAAAAACGGACACATGAGCCTTATTTCAAATAATGAACCGAAATCAATGAATGTTTCATATTTACCACATCACGGGGTACTAAAACCCGATAGTACAAGCACGCGTTTGAGAATTGTATTTAATGGATCTTCAATTGGAAGTAAGAATTATAGCTTAAATGAGACCCTTTTACCAGGCCCTAAACTTCATGCAGATATTACAACTATTTTATTAAGGTTTCGTTTTCATTCTATAGCAATTCTTAGTGATGTTCAAAAAATGTTTTTGCAAATCAATTTAGTACCCGAACATAGAGATTATCAGCGTTTATTGTGGCGTTTCCACCCCAATGAACCCCTAAAAGAATATCGTTTAAATACTGTTGTTTTCGGACTCACTTCAAGCCCTTTCTTAGCAATCAGAACCTTACGAGAGTTAGCCTTTCAAGAGAAAAATAAGTATCCAAATGCTGCAAAAGTAGTTCTTCAAGACGTTTTCATGGACGATGTCTGTACGGGCAGTTCTGATTTGTCTTCTGCGCAAGCGCTACAAAAAGAGCTGATTGGCTTGCTAAAATCCGGTGGGTTTGAACTACGTAAGTGGGCAAGCAATGACCCAAGATTGCTATCATCATTGTCTCCTTCAGATTGTCAAGTTCCAATATCTTTCGATAAGGAACAACCTTCTAGTATTAAGGTCTTAGGGCTGCAGTGGAACCCTTCGTCAGACACATTTTCATATAAATGCAATCAAGATAATAGTCCGTTAACAAAACGTAAAATCCTCTCTGTAATTGCTAAAATATACGATCCTTGCGGATACATATCGCCAGTAACTCTTCTCGCAAAATCAATAATGCAAGAACTCTGGAAGCAAAAAATCAATTGGGATGATCAACCCCCACCCCACATCTGCGAAACTTGGTTACAATTTAATTCACAGTTTTCTAGTTTATCGGAGATTTCTCTCCCTAGATACATTTTTTCATCTAACATACAACGTTGCCAAATTTTAGCATTTTGCGACGCTTCAGAGCGCGGCTACGCATGCGCTATATATCTACGTATCGAATTATTAAACGAAATCAAATCTTCCCTTGTTATTGCAAAAAGCAAGGTAGCCCCACTCAAAACAGTTTCGATTCCTCGACTGGAGCTATTGGGAGCTACGCTCCTTGCTGATTTACTTCGATTTGTCCTAGACATTTATTCGTCAATGATAACAATCGATGAGATCTTAGCATTTTCTGACTCAGAGGTAGTCCTGGCTTGGATTTCTAACTCTCCGCATAGGTGGAAAACTTTTGTGGCTAATAGAGTCAGTCACATCCAGGAAACCATTCCAGATATTCCCTGGTATCATATCCGAACTCTGGAGAACCCAGCCGACTGCGCCAGTCGCGGCCTAACTCCAGATAATTTACTTAATCATTGTTTATGGTTTACCGGTCCCCCCTGGATATGTTCTCCTCGCTCTGAATGGAATTTAGCTTCCCTGTCAGAATCGAATATTACTAGTTCTGTTTTAGAGGAAGAGAAAATACAGGTTTTGGCCACAATTCTGAATAATGATATTTTAAACGATCTTTTACATAATTATTCATCTATTTTACAAATTCAACGTATTATTGCTATTTGGCACAGATACTTTTTCAACATTAAGCAGCAGGACACTAAACGCACTGGTTTTATTACGCTTTTTGAATTACAAGAATCATTACTTGTACTTGTCAAGTACGTGCAAAATCAACATTTTTCTGATATCTTCTTAAAAATTCAAAATAATGAACTTTTACCAAAACCATATCGCAAATTAGCGCCTTTTCTCGACCCCCAAAATCGTATTCGAGTTGGCGGGCGGATTAGAAATTCAATCACATTATCATATGATGTAAAACACCCCCTACTATTACCAAGTGATAGCACCCTTACCAAGCTGCTCATTCAAAATATTCATTTAACCTACTTGCACCCAGGATTTAATACAACTATGTATTTACTTAGACAACAGTTTTGGGTACTTTCAGCACGTAGAGTTATTCAAAAGGTTTTATCATCTTGCGTTAAGTGCTATCGCACTCAACCCAAAGCTCTTACCCCCTACATGGGTGACCTTCCAAGCTTCAGAATATCACAGCTGAAATGTTTTTCAAATGTTTGCATTGACTACGCTGGACCTATAAAATTAGCTCAAGGGCGTAAATTAGTCATTCATAAGGCTTACATTTTAGTGATTGTGTGCACAGCTTCTAAAGCTATTCATCTCGAACTAGTTTCTAACCTAACTTCAGAGGCTTTCATTGCTGCTTTTCGGAGATTTGTCAATCGAAGAGGAGTTTGCACCAATATTTATTCTGACTGCGCAACTACATACAAGGGAGCTTACAAGGAGCTTACCGAGCTTTCAAAGCACGCCGCAGATCATTTAAAAATTTCTTGGTTTTTCAATGTACCTGCTGCCCCACATTTCAATGGGCTTGCGGAAGCTGGAGTAAAATCCGTTAAAAGCCATTTACTTCGTGTTATCGGTGATCAAATATTTAACTTTGAGGAGTACTATACTCTTTTAACCGATGTTGAAGCATTGCTAAACAGCAGACCCTTATGGGCGCAAAGCTCTGACCCGAACGACTTAGCTCCTTTGACTGAAGGGCATTTTCTTACGTTATCTGCACTAAATTCAGTTCCTGATCCAGATCTTTCTCATTTAAAACTAAATTCCTTATCTCGTTGGCAACTTATACAAAGGTTGAACACAGATTTCTGGAAGAGATGGAAATCAGAATATTTGAACACCCTGCAACAAAGGTCAAAATGGCACGAGCCAAACCCCAACATTGAATTGAATACATTGGTACTCATTAAAAATGAAAATGAGCCACCAATTCATTGGTTACTTGGACGCATAGTCGAGTTACACCCCGGCCGAGATGGGCATGTAAGGGTTGTTACGGTGAAAACTAAAACCGGGTTATTTAAGCGACCTATAGTTAAACTGTGCCCTTTGCCTATGGCTTCAGATTAAAATTAAAATATTAAATTTTAATTTCTTTAGTTTAATTGTAAATATAAATTTCTTTTCAAAATAGGAAATAAATTATTATTTTTTTTTCTGTTCAAACAATGTTTGGAATCATCTTTTTGTTTTTCTATTTTTTACTAAAAAACGCATAAACACGTTTTTTTTGCTACTAAAGTACTATAATTGAAAACATTCGTTTTCGGTGGCGGGAAATGTTACTGCAATTTTCTTTAGTTTTATTTTATTTATAATTTATCTATTTCGCCTCAAAAATAATTAGCCATACAAATTCAAATAGTGGCACCTTGCGCCGTCGAAACAACGCAGGTGTTAAGGACATGCGCAAACGGCGCATGAAGAGACACATTCTGTCAAGCGAAAAAACACGTGAACTAGTGAAAATTCATTCTCTTCTTTCGAAGACTAATTTTCTTTCGAAAATTAACTATAAAACATAAAAACCTTAGTTATTAAGTGCTACCATCCTCAATCCAAAGACTGAACGTGAGACTACTTGGAGAGCGGGCCCGCAAGCCGAGAAATAACCATCAAAAGGTAGGTGCCATTTTTTCTATTGCTTTTGTATGGTTGCGCGATCAAGAAATATTAAATTAGAAAATTACACCTAAAGAAAGTTACAGTCCACTATGAATTAAAGAAGAAAATCTATTCACCCTGTCCATTACACCGGTTGTTTTAAAAACACTTAGAAGTTTAATATTTTTCGTTAAACATTTATATTAACGATCAAAACTTTATAAATAATTAAAGTATTTTTTTTAAATAAATTAAGATGTTGTGGAAATAAACCACAACTTTATTTTGATAACTTTTAATATTTTGCTAACAAGGAACAGACGGCAATAAAACAAATAAAATGCAAAATAAATATCGTAGCCAAACACCATGAATGCTATTATTTATTATTTTATTAAAGTAAATTTTAATTTTAAAAAGAGACATTTAATTTTTTAAAAACACATCTAATGGCATGTAAATAACATATATTTGCAAAGAATTTTTTTAGATGGAACTTCATATTGTGCATCATAGCAATTAAGGTCACAGAAGCCGAAAACAACCAATCCTACCTAGTAGAAGTCAGTGCCGGAGCATTTTGGAAGGCACTACCGCAAACTGTAGCATACGAAGCTACGATTCCGATTACATATAAAATGGACTGGTCAGAAGAGATCATGACAGAACCAGAGTTACCAAGATATATCTGCGAGTCATATGGCGACAATTGTAACTTGGTATCACACACACATGAGTTAGGGAAGGCATTCAAAAAAGAATTCGATTTGTTAAACGGTAACTGGGGCGCATCTTCGATGAGGACACGAAAATCTAAACAAAATTTAAGGCCAAAAAGGGCACTAGGCTTCATCGGAGACGCTCTAAATTGGTGTTGTGGGGTCGCGACCGAAGAAAAACTCGATATAATCTCTGAGGATGACGAAACAGTAAAAAGGCAACTTAACACAATCAGTAAAGGGCTAGGCGAAACCCTTCACAGTATCGGGGAACAGTCAAAACATTTTTCCGATTACACTACAAAAATTGGCGATACTTTTAAAGATACAGAACGTAAAATAAAATTTATCGACTCAAAAGTTTCAACTTTAAATAAAGAGGTTAAAGTAATCCTGAGGGATGAAGAAAGTTTTGCTAGCACGTCTCTGGTCAATCAGTATCAAAATTTAAGGCGAATAATATCTCTAACTCGCGCACTAAGAAAACAAAAAATTATTGAATCATGCAATGCAATGCAATCCCTATTGAAATAGTCAATCCAGAGGTTCTACGAAAGGATTTAGATAATCTGGAAAAACAAATCTATTCGTCAAATCAAGGTTTGGCAATTTCAAAAGAAAAAATTTCAAAATTTTACGAACTTCCAATATGCGACTGCAGCATCACGGAAAATAAAATTTTTATTCACATTAAAATACCGATTATACAACACAGACAAAAGTGGGACCTTTATGAACTGACCACCACACCCTTCGCATGGTTCAATCAAACATGTACAATACCACACCAGGCATTGTACATCGCTGTCTCAAAAAATAATTACGGAAAAGAAGAGATTAGACAAATTTCAGGTACAGGGCTACATTTATGTAGACCTTATCACGACAAATTATGTTTTATTCCTAGGTTTTCTGCCGATAATATACAGGGACCAGAGTGCGCCAAAAAATTGTATCACGGCGCGTCTGTAGAAGAAATAAGTTCATATTGCCCGATGAATTGCCACTCGGGTAACTCGTTGATCATCTCAGAAATAAATGACATAACATACATACTTACACATCTGCAAGAAAAAACCTATCTCTCATGCGGTAGTGAAAAAACCGAGCTAAAAAACGTTTATAACAAAAAAGGAGCTTTAAAAATTAAAATCCCATGCAACTGCCAGTTAGAGTCATCCGGAGAAATTATTATCCCACAAAAATTCCCATGTAACAATAAAATCGAGACAGCGAGCATAGTTCACATTATACCTGCAGTTTGGTCAAATCTAAAATCATTTATTTTAAGACCAAAAATGCAACACATGCAACCCACATATAAAGATATGCAAGAGTGCCTTAACTCAAATTGGACACTAAATATACCTCATTTAAATTTGACGTCATCAGAGACAACATTAAAACAAATTGAAAATTCAGTAGACACTATCATACCGCAAACATACGGTTTCAGCGATAAATACGGTATGGGAAGTCACGGAATTTTTCTGCTATGGAATTTTCTGCTCTCAGTGTCGACTGCATACCTATTTTTTCATCATCCGATTGTGAGTCTGGCAGCATCACCAGTTCAAGTTGCTAACGCACAAAATATTTTAAACACAACACAGATACACTACGAATATGACATATTATTCGGTGTCACGTGCCTTGCCCTGCTTTTGTTTTTAACCTATGTAAGTATAAAACTTCTCAAAAAACATTCAAAAAAATCGGCGTCACTAAATTTAAAAGAAAATACACCCGAAATCGTAATCAACTACGGTCACACAAAGTTTCAAATCGAATTGAAAGAACAAAAAGATTTATTCTCCCTTCAAATCGGCGAAAAAGTTAATGCAAACATTGTCAATTGTGGCTCCGGCGAATAAAAAATTCGTCGTATAATTAAATGCCGGTATATTTTATTTATACACGTGCTCAATGTAATTATAAAAACCGCATAGATTACATAACCGTATACTATGCCGGTAGTTTTGTATAATAAATAATTTTTATAAATGTTTACGACCTGCACTGCGCGTCGTAGTCCGCAAATGGAAGAACTCATTTTTACCGTGATATTTCATGTCAAAGTCTACGCGAAAAGATTATTGAAGAAATATTATAGTAAATGATAGGAGCTAACCCATTTGCCGACAAGCTAATTGCCACATAGGAGAGATCGCCAAGTATAATTGTATATTATTACAATGTTAATAATTTTTATGAATCACAGGAGTGAGATTGAGAGATGTAAGGGGAATAAATTATAATGAAGGGCGTATACCATAGAAAAAATAAATGTATGACATACATATTTTAAACTTAGTTAAATAATTTCTATAATGTCTTAAAAGGTGCAAAACGCACACATTGTTTTGAATGTATAATAAAACAAATTGTGGAATGTATAAACAAAGGTGTATTAAATTAAACATATTTTTTCGAATGTTATCAAATGATATAAGTTTAAGCAGGCTAAATAAGCAGGGTTGCCAGGGTATAAATAATTCTAAAATGAACCGAGAACAATTAAATAATTTTTTTTCTCATTTTTGTAATTTTTGTCTCTTTTCAATGTACACATATGTAAATATTTATTATGTCCTAACATCGTTTGTACATTAATTTTTTAGATCCACCTATTCTACTCGTTCCCAACATGAAGAAAGAAGACATGGAAGAACGATGACAACCTGACATAACCAAGACGTCACAAAAGGCCTAGCAAAGCGGCCAAAAAGATCAACCAAAGTAATGCAAAAGACGAAAAAGTGGTGAGCAGGGCCGATTAGCACTGGTGTACAGCAGACAAATCGCCATAGAGCCAACCCACCAAGTAGTCAACCCAGACAGAGCTAACAGCCGATACCACAAGGCAACAGCCGATAACACAAGGCAACAGCCGATACCACAAGGCAACAGCCGATAACACAAGGCAACAGCCGATACCACAAGGCAACAGTCGATACCACAAGGCAAGACAGCTACCCAGAGCGCAGCATGAAAAAACCGGGGGGAGCCAACTCTAAACCCCCGCCAGTCGTGCCGCCAAATCAAACACTACGAACAGAAAAAAGGACCTACCATCCAGGTCTTCCTGAGGGAATGGACCGCACAAGTCAAAACGAGATAAGGACAGTTGGCAACAAAGCGAGATCTGAACATTTTCAAGGCAGCGTGCAAGACCCACAAATTCGTCACGGCAACACTGCGGTTGATACTTCTTTATAAACCTACATTGGACTAGGTTGCGTCACCTGAAGAATGCAAAACAATCGGAACGAGTAGATGGGAATGGATAAACAATTATTTTAGTTAATTAGTTTTATAATTTATTAGGTACAGACGACTGTTATATTTTTTTTGTGAAAAATAGTTTAGTAGACAATCTGTGGGGACAGATTTTTTTTAAAAGCAAGGGGGATGTGTCAGGATAGAAAATAATGTCCTATTAAGTGAATGACACAAGTTACGTTTATAAGCAAGTGCACATTAACCCTAAACATTCTAAGGAAATGAACTTCTGTATATAGTTCAAATTGTATTAAAAGTAATAAATTGTATATAGAAGTATTATAAACAACGTGGCTAATGGGATTTCGGTGATGTTTATACAGGAAACAAAACACATCTCGATATCCTATCAATGGCAAACGGTTTGTAATAAAAGCATCTCCAAAAGAGTTTAGCAGTTAGTTGTACGCTGAGAACCTAACGCCCAGGCTTAGTTAATAGTGAACAAGTAGTACTTTAGTCAAGCATAAGAAGTTAAGCCTATCAAAGAAGATTTGTAGACAAGATGTATTTAAGTACAATGTAAGTAGTAAATATAAGTATTATAATAAAACCATTACACCTAACTTAAACTGTGTTCGTCACGATAAAACCCCCTCGTGACAATATCTTGTTTGAAAGGTCTTAGAAAAACCAAAATTGTGTCAAAATCTCTCGACTGTCAAACTTATTCTTTTACCATTTTTGACAAATTTTATAAGTTTTATCTAACAATAGCTTATTCGACAAGTGACAATTACGTCAACATGTTAGTTTTTGAAAGACCCCTCGAATAGACTCCTATAGATCTCCTAAGGAAGAAAAAGAAGAAACGTGGAAATATTGGTAAAATAACTTACACAGACTCTGTGTCTCTAAAAGGGTCTATAACTACAATAGCCTACGTAATATTCCTGAGGTCAAAGTAAGCCGATTTAAAGTCACTTACCTTAGTCCGAAATCGCTCCGTTTTCAAAATACAGGGTGCTAAAGTTAAAAAATAGAAATGGAATTTTTCATATATTTTGAACATTTTTCAATAGAAGTCTTTTGGGATTCGAAACTCGACTATTGACACCTTTTTACTATAGCTGCTAGAGGGCACTTCACACTGGACTTCTGATCGTTTAAAATAGCCATTACTTTTTCTCGGTGTACCTTGTTGGTTTAAAGTTACTAAATTATAGATTATTTGTTTAAAAAGTCAAGGTGGCTCAATTTGAAAATTTGACTAGATAGCGTGCGCTTTTCCCAAAGATCCATACTTTGAGCAAAACTTGGCAGCATTGCGACCGCTCTCATGGTCAAATCTCAGAGCAAACCCAACGCATGCAAAACAAATGCTAGGTTGCCAAGGTGCAGCCCCAAATAGTTTTAGATCATGATTCGCAAATCAGTGGCATTTTTAAATAACCACCCTGTACCTATTTTACAAATCTTATGAGTTTATACTCATACTGTGTCCTCAGCGAATGACCGTAATTGCTTTATACGCAAAACTGAGATAATCGCGTTTAAAGTATTTATGTTACATAATAACTCTGTTCAATAAATAAAATAAAACTATGTGGTTTTTGACTTTGGAGGAAATAGTTCGATCACTTAGAAGTCCAAATATACCAATAATTAAATTTTATATTTTTCCATAGTTACGGTCATGTCGCTGTGTTTGCCAGCAACATGTAAGTTTACTTACTATTAGATAGACAAGCCTTTATAAGTTAGTTACATTCAAAAATTTTAAATTAATAAATTATTTTGAACAAAAGTTTTTTTTCCAAAAATTACAGAGCTATTCATCATTGTTTAGTCAATACGGGTGTGTAATATGTAAACTTGCCTTACTCTAACACGAATTAAAAAATTATCAATACATTCTCTTCGTCACTTTTAGTTTAGGACAATTCTTTTTATTCAAAACAAGATATTGAATCAGTTAACCTTTAAGTAGTGCTACGAACTTTAAAATCAATGTAACTATTGAGATAAATGCCCCCAGTAACTGAGTGTCTCAGTACCTTATAAGGGTGTGTCGGTGCGTGCCTTTAGTCTATTGAAAGTACTCGAGGCTTACACCGTAAGTGTTACAAAGTTTTAATTTGTTGCTTTTTTAAGTTTTCTCATTTTTGCGTCTGTAAACAAATATTTTTCTTAAAATTGCAATCTTGTATGCATACATATGACCCAAAATTTAAATATTGGTGTCTTCAGCAGTTAAAAGAACAAGATGTCTAATTTAGCGATAATAAAGGGAGTCATATCTCAGAAATAGAGCACGAAACTAAAACAAAACAATGTGCCGATGAAGATAAAATCTAGTTCCGAAGATAAAAATTTCGACCCAGCCTAAAATGGCAACAAGGTGGCATGACATTTCGTTACTTTATTGACGGGGAAAAAGTAATCGCACGCCACTGTCCAGTATGTGTCTTCAATAGTTTAGCAGAAATTTGGGTGGACCCGGACTTTTGGAGCACCCTGTATATATTTTTGCAAATTTAAAAACATGCCAGTGGTGATTAATTTTGATCGGATATTTTTGTCTACAATACAAAAAAAGAACCAAGTCTTTAGCTCAAACCGTTAAGAAGTTGTCAAAATCACGTGACCACCTGTCAATTTAACAGAAAATTATCAAATCTGTTTTTGGTAAGATTTTTGATGCTGAGTTTTAAAATGTAACTGCGGTTTCTTTTATCTATGCATAAATTATTTTTTCCCTTAATGGACCCATGCCCTTGTCGTACTTATATGGAACGAAAACATCGAATTATGTATGCCGCATATTTTTTGTTTTTTTCAGGAAAACTATTAACTTTACGACAAAAAGTGTACTATCCTTTATTGAAGATAATTAAATGGTCTTTTAGCGGGGGTACATTTTGACCCCATAGGGGTTCGTCTTACACAAAAAAATTACTCTCAAAAATTAAACTGTAAATTACGGTTCGGCCATGTTTAAGCTGCCATATCTACCTCAGTATCAGTTTCTGTTTAAAACTAATAGCCGTTTCTTATTCAGCTTGACATCCTTTTTCGATCCATATGGTTTTTTAGTAACTTTCATGACTTTGGTGAAAACTTGAAAATTTTGTACCCAGGGGTAGGTATAGGCCAATTTCGTGGTTTTTTGAGTGTAACTCAAAAACCGCTTAACCTACGGGAAATATTAGACCCACCTTGAATACATCTTAACAATCTGCATGTTTTTTACTGTTTATGTTTTTTTTGTAAAACCAATAGTTTCTTTAAAAAATCAAAAAACCTAAAAAAAAACAGTGTATTTGAGGAAATTACAGAATTTACAGTATAGAGACCAATAAAAAACAAAGTATTGATAGTGTTTTGGAGAGCCCATTACAGTAGAAGCTGATCACAATTTGTTTGAGTTAAATCGATGTAATAATAAAAAAGTTACGTACATTTGATTCAAACTCCTTTTCGCCATCTTTAAACAAAGATGGCGGGTTGTTTATGCAGGATTTTCGCAGGTATCTTCATTTTTTTTGGGACACGGTCTTATGACAAATCGACTAATATATGTGAGTATCGGTTTGCAACTCAAGCCCAAAATCCTACTGGGCTCTTATACTATTAAGCATGTTTTCAGCTGCTATAAGCAAAAATCTTCAGAGTCAATTCTGCCATAAATATTTTATTATTTGTTAGTCCTTAAAATGTCGGGGATCTTTGATTGATCCCCCTTGATCCCCCCTAGGTAAGGCACTGCAGTGGACTGAGTCTAAGTCAAGATCTACAAGTTCAGCTAGTTTGCAAATATTTTTTGTATGTGTATTTTTCCATAAACCTAATTCTTCTCATTTCAGAACAAATAAAAATAATAAAGTCACTTTGCAGCCTTTATTAATAAAGGCTGCAAAGTGACTTATTCGTGATTTTCGCTAACTTTGCTGCATGTTTTCAAACCGCCCACCCTCGTTTCAGACATAAAACTTATACAGTGAAACCTCCTATAGGCGGACACTCACGGTTTTGTGAATTTGGTCCGTTTATTGGAGGTGTCCGCTTATGGGAGAGAACTGCGAAATTTTTATATATATTTATAAAACAATTTCCACTGCTTGAGTTTTTCCGATATTAAATTTTTCAGCGATCTTTCGTGCTGATAGATGTTCCTTCTCCGAAACGTTAACAACTTCCATTTTTTCACGCAAACTAAGAAATTTTTTACTAGGCGCCATTTCAAAGATCTATTCCTACCCAACTGAACAATAAAATAAATTTTTTACTAGGCGCCATTTCAAAGATCTATTCCTACCCAACTGAACAATAAAAATAAAAAACAGCAGTCCCGCCAAATAAAATATGTTGTAAATACGACGGAAGTATTTATTCTCAGTATAAAACCGAAAGAGGTAATTCCCCAGCTGCAGAGTGCGTTCTAGGCCATGTCGTGCAGCGGTCCGTCCCGCTGTTAGAGGTTCGCGTCCGGTCAAGGGAGGTTTAAAAATTTTTTAACCAAAAAAAATGTCCGCGTCCGGTTATTAGAGTGTTCGGTTATAGGCGTGAATTTTACATGCAAAGAAATAGGGAATAGCTTGGTTCCAACAAATTTGTCCGCCTAAAGGAAGTGTCCGCTTAATAGAAGTGTCCGCAAGGAGGGGTTTCACTGTACTTTTTAGTTCTGATAAAAAAATACCATATGCATTAACCCGAAAAAACACACAGAAAAGTTACTTTTATTTCAAATTTATTTCTGACAAACAATAAGCTTTGGATTAACTTTCGAGCCCATTTTAAATATTTTGGCGGGCAAGCAAATAGAATTATAATTGTTTCGGCATAAATGTAATTAGACAAAAGTTGGGTTTTTTGTAACTACTTTTTAATTTTTTTTTAAATTCCAACTTTTGATTCTAATATGGCGGCCCTAGTAGCTCCTTTGTGGAACGGTATCGAACATGCAAATTTTAGCGCATTTTATCTGTGTATTGTTGCACTGAACTTGAGAACTTATTAAAAAGGTACAAAAATGGTTTTTGCTGCCTCCTTGACCCCTGAAACCAAACCGCCTTCCTCCCTCCCCCGGACATCACGGATCCGCCAAAAACTTGCTATCTTCATTCCAACTGCGACGGCAAACGAGAACAAGCTCCCTCAAAAAAAAAATTATTATGCGTCCAGAAGTCAGGATAGATACCAAGGGCCAACCCAGGACTGGCAAGGGAGCTCTTTTTTACAAGATAGAAATTGAAAAATTTGTGTTTTAAACTCATTGTCCAACGTTCAATATTTTATTTACCATTTTAAATTTAGCTAGTATGCAATATACCTAAACATGTATGTGAAAAAACTTTATTAAAATCAGTGGCGTACGCAGAAACACTGAATATTAACCACTAAAACATGAATTTTCCCCAAAAATCAACATTAAAAACGGACTTTTCTAAAACTTTTCCCTTACGGCGCCAACAACTTTTTATATTTTTTAAAATAAACTATTTTGATTTTTGCTTGTAGCGCCATTTTTATAAAGGGTGAGGCTGAACGGAAGGGCGTTTTTGAAATGAAAATAAATGTTTCTTAACTACAAAAATACTCTGCCAATATATGGGCCCCTAAGCTCACACTAGGTACTATAGTTATAGTGTACGTGTGAGCTAATATAACTAAAAACTGAAATATATTTTATTTAACTCCAGACTAAATTACCTTGTGTTTGATACCACACAAGCCATGTTTTGACTTAAACTCAAATTTTTGAAATCTACCCCCACCCTTTTATTTGGTTTCTGTTCGGTCGATTTTGTTCATTTTTAAATGGGACCATCTCGACCCAAGACCCAGCCTAGGTACCAAATTTCATTAAAATCGGCCAAGCGGTTTTTGAGTTATGCGCGTTGGTCGTTACAGACATACAGACAGACAGACAGACATACAGACAGACAGACAGGCGGCGCAACAAAAAAGTTTCAAAATCATCTGAAACGCAAAGATATATAAAATTTTTTGAAATCGGAGCAACTTTTTTTTTCTCGAAAAAATTAGGATCACCATAGCTCACACTACTATAGTATAGTATAGAATAGAATAGAATAGAATAGAAATTTTATTTGCCATATTAAAAATACAATACAATAATATTATATAAATATGGTACGTCAACAAAACTTTTTTTACCGTTTAAAACTTACTACAAGTTTATACACATTTATGAATAACATATAATAGTAACACAGAAACTATCTACAAAATAGAGATAATATTATTAATATTAAAATTAAATTAAAATTAAAACGGTTAACAATCTTGTAATGGATTTTTGTCATAAATATCAAAACTATTTATATATTTTTTTATTACAGCACAGAAAAGCGGCTTTAAATATAATGAGAACAATTAAAAATATTTAATTGAAGGAAACAAAAAAAAAACTTTTTTCTTATCAAAGGATTCTATAAATAAACTATAACAACATAGAACAGAAACTGATAAAAACATGTATGATAAAAATCACTATAAAATGATAAGAATATATTTATTATAAAATAAAATAAGCCAAAACAAAATATAATAAAACTTGTATGATAAAAACTATTATAAGATTACAACAATACAATTATCATACGTGTAACATTGACACTCACAGACAAATTTATTTATTGGAAGACAAAATTGTGCATTTTAAAATTAATTTAAAAAAAAGTCCTTCACCCTAAATACTCCTCTAGTGTATATGGCTCAATATCACAAATATAGTTAAAAACTGCCTTTTTAAAAGATTTTAGCGTACTTATATTTCTAATTGTAGCTGGCAGTCTATTAAAATATTTTACCGCAGCATATTTAGGCCCTTTTTGAGTTGATGATAACTTATGGTTAGGATAGTTGAAAAAGTCAGTTTGTGTATTATTTCTGGTGTTGTGTTTGTGCATTGGCCTAAGATCTTGGAACTTTTCGATATTTCTTTTTAAAAACATAATACATTCAAAGATGTAGATCCCCAGAACAGTCAAATATTTATTTGATTTAAATACGCCTCTACAACTTTCACTAATTTTTAGCCCAAATATGATGCGCATGACTTTTTTTTGTTGAATAAAAGCGCTCTGTACATGACTACTGCCTCCCCATAACAGAATGCCATACTTTAGGTGAGAATAGAACATTCCGTAGTATATAATCCTAAGATCACTGCTGTTATTTATCAATTTCGACACAACTCTTATAGCATAGCTTGCTCTACCTAATTTACTACAAAGACCTTGTATGTGTTGAGAATAATTTAAATTGTTATCAATAATGACTCCTAGCATTTTAGCATTTGTTACAAAATCAATTTCTTTTTGATTAAATGTTAGTTGAGTAGTATTAATGTTTGAATTGTTGGTTATCATAAGAATTTTGGTCTTTTCCTCATTTAAAATTAACTGATTGCTATTCAACCAGTCTTTTGTTTTATTTAGAATTTGAACACACGTATTTTCAACATTTTGATTTTTAGTAACCGGCACCACAACATTAGTGTCATCCGCATAATTTGCTGCTTCCTCTGGACCTTTATATAACATACCAAGATCATTTAAATAAATCACGAAAAATAAAGGACCTAGGATGCTTCCCTGGGGTACTCCAGTTAATATGGTAGTCAATTCTGACTCAACAGCGGTACCTCTAGTGCTTTTGATAATAGTTTTTTGTTTTCTGTCTGACAGATAGGAAACAAACAAACTCTGCGGAATTCCCCTTACGCCGTACGCATCAAGTTTTTTTAGTAAGATGTCATGGTTTAACGTGTCAAAGGCCTTTGACAGATCTAGCAAAATACCACATGCAGTCGATTTTTCTTCTAGTGTTTGCAAAATTTTATTATTAAAATCTATAAGAGCTGTTTCAGTAGATTTTTTTGGAATAAAATATGTGTGAGCTAAAAATAATTACGAAGAATTGTTGTTTAGATGTTAACAATAAACAATTAGAAAATAAAGCTATGTTTTGAAAAAAAATTCAGACTGTCCTCGGAGGGAAGTACCCAGAAAACAATTTCGGAGGGGATTAAAAAATTTGAATAAAAATTATCGTATTGTGTAATTTTTTTGTCCGAGTTGTGTCGGTCTAGGACAACTGGGCGCCGCCAATTCGGCGCCGCCAACTAGGCCGCCATTGTTGTAATAAAAAACGTAAATTGTAGTGTTACCAGGTTACCAAACACTACATCTACTAAGATTCAACAGTCGACTTAATGGATTTAACTTTACTTAACAAAAAAAATTTCAAAAAAATTGCGTAAAGGATTTTTTAAAGATGTTTTTATATAAATAACATATTTTATTTTTCACCTACACATTTTATCCAAAAAAAAATTTTTAGTCCGGCGCCGAGTTGGCCGGCGCCCAGTTGGCGGAGCCGAGTTGGCCCGGCGCCCAGTTGGCGGCGCCGAGGTGGCGGCGCCCAGTTGTCCCATTCCGTAGTTGTGTTGCTACGAAATCTTTTTAAACACACTTTATACACTCTTCTTTGGGGGAAGATTGATCCCCCCCTAGGTACGGCCTGGTTCATTGTGGTTCAGTGTCGTGGCTTACTCGTTTCCATGAGACCACAGCTAATAATTATTATTTATAAACCACCCTGAGGCTCTATCCACATCACACGCTCCACGCTCTCACGAATAGCAAACTCTGAGCAGTTGCGTGTTGTGCGAAATGCCTTGTCTCGACCAATGGCATAGTCGCCCGCTCTTCAGAGTTAGTGAATTTTACGCGTTTGATGTATAATATGTTATCCTGCCCCGTACCGACTCAACGTTTCTCGTTCGGCCCGTAGGAGAACCTTGCGCAGTAGAGGTCTTTCCGCATACCACGTGACGGCTCGGAGCTAATTTAGCTTACCATTGGCCAGAGCATGTGATGGGAACTATCACATCGTTCAAGTACGAGAATAGATAGGCTGGAGGAGTGGAAAGAAGCTATCCACAACACACCCTTTGACCAATAGCAAGCTTTAAATTAGCTCCGAGCCGTCACGTTTTATGCGAAAAGACCTCCATTGCGCAAGCTTTTCCTACGATATAACCGAGAAACGTTCAGTCGGTATAGGGCAGGAGAATAGATTTCACTTCAAACGCGTAAAATTCATTAACTCTAAAAAGCGGGCGACTATGCTATTGGTCGAGACAATTCAATTCGCATAACAAGCGACCGCTCAGAGTTTGCTATTGGTCAAAGCATGTGATGTGGATGGTCACATCATTTAAGACCCAGAAATAACTACCCAGAGCACAAGTTAGGGCATTGGCATTAGACCAGTAGCATTATTTGGCGGGACTGCTGTTTTTTATTTTTTATTGTTCAGTTGGGTAGAAATAGATGTCTTTGAAATGGCGCCTAGTAAAAAATTTCTTAGTTTACGTGAAAAAATGGAAGTAATTAACGTTTCGGAGAAGGAACATCTATCAGCATGAAAGATCGCTGAAAAATTTAATATCGGAAAAACTCAAGCAGTGGAAATTGTTAATAAATATATATAAAAACTTCGCAATTCTCTCTCATTAGCGGACACCTCCAATAAGCGGACAAAATTCACGAAACCGTGAGTGTCCGCCTATAGGAGGTTTCACTGTATAAGTTTTATGTCTGAAACGAGGGTGGTTTGAAAACATGCAGCAGAGTTAGTGAAAATTTAATCACGAATAAGTCACTTTGCAGCCTTTATTAATTATTATTTTTATTGTCCTGAAATGAGAAGAATTAGGTTTATGGAAAAAGACACATACAAAAAATATTTGCAAACTAGCTGAACTTGTAGATCTTGACTTTGACTCAGTCCACCGCAGTGCCTTACCTAGGGGGGATCCATCCCCCCGACATTTTTAGGACTAACAATTAATAAAATATTTATAGAATTGAATTGAAGATTTTTGCTTATAACAGCTGAAAACATGCTTAAACTACAGTTTGGTTAAGCATTCTATTTTCTAAAAAAACTAAAATCTTAAGCGTATGTTATAGATAAATGCATGCAAAATGCGTAACAAATTATTTTTGTTTAATTTCTAAAAAAGTCCGTACTTCTTAATAACACCAAATAACTTTATTAATAAATAAACAGTTGTGTTTTAAATAATATTAATTGACTTGACTGCGAAATTAATCCAGGATTAGAGCAGCTGTTGAAAAATAGACTATTGGTCGAGACAATTCAATTCGCATAAAAAGCGACCGCTCAGAGTTTGCTATTGGTCAAAGCGTGTGATGTGGATGGTCACATCATTTAAGACCCAGAATAACTACCCAGAGCACGAGTTAGGGCATTGGCATGGGCGTAGTTAGGTGTTCTCATCTGGGAGGCTATAGTCATACTTGTTAGCTCCCGCTAAATTTCGCGGTTGTTTATATATTTTTAAAACCACACAATTGTATGAGGGACAGAGCGCATTTCGCACATTTGGACATGCGCACCAACAACCAGGGAGATCCTTGTCGACCGCCTCGAGAAAATGGCGTGTTAATTTCGTTCTCCAACTATTTCAAATTTCTACACCTCAAAGTGCTCGATTTTGGTGTACTAAAGCATAGAACTAGAAACTTCAGCCCTTCAGCTACGTGGTGACATCATTAGATCCAATCAGGAGCCCCTTAGAACGTGGAGAAAGTGGCTGCAAACTGGTGAGTGCATTTGTATCTGATTACCGTTGTGTGGCACCAATATTTTACCTATGGACGTTTGATTATTTCGTAATTTCATATCAATATATTTATGTTTGCTCGCGCTTTCATTAATTAAATTATACAGTCCATTGCATTTATCGTTTTTCATTATGGCCAAGCTTTTTCGATCTTTTTAATAACATTATAGATCAAAATCAAAGTCTAAGTAACGTCCGAAAACTTCAATATTTATTTTCATATCTCGAGGATGAGCCTTTAAAATTGATATCAGGGATTAGCTTATCTGATCAAAATTATAAAATTGCTTATGACAAATTAGTCAATAGATATCAAAACAAGCGAGATCTCGCAAATGATGCTTTAAGCTCAATTATAAACTACACCTTAAAAAACGAGTCAGCTAAAAAATTGCGTAATTTAATTGACACCTTTTCTAAATCCCTAGAAATTTTAAAATCACTTAGCTTTGACGTTGACAGTTGGGACTTTATTATTTTTTTCATTTTGTTAGAAAAATTGGATATTCCGACGCGTTCAAATTTCGAAATGAGTCACGCCAATACTAATACCAAAATTCCCACTTTTCAGTCACTTTTTCAATTTCTAGAAAAAAGATGTAAAGTTTTGGAATCACTTCCTCAATCAACAGCACCCAAAAAGGTGCCTATCTATCAAAAATCAAATTCTATGCAAAATCAGTCTGGGCAAAAGCCTACCTATCAAAATTCAAATTCTATGCGAAATCAGTTTGGGCAAAAGCCTACCTATAAATCATCCAATTCGCCTTTTATAGGACTGGCTGGCACCTCAACTAATTCAAGTACGGGAATAAAATGTTTCCGGTGTAATCAAGGTCACGGGCTTTCGAAATGTCAAACATTTCTTGATCTCTCACCTATCGATCGCCTATCTTTCGTCAAGCAGAAAAAATTATGTCTAGCGTGTTTTCATCCCTTGCATGGGGTAGATACGTGCAAATCAAAATATTCATGCAGGACTTGCAATAGTAAAAGGCACCACACTTTAACTCATATCTTAGAAACTAATCAAGAGTCTGGAAGCCAAGATACTAGTCCTGTCATTCACACACCACCTGTCAATAATCTTCATGTGTCATTAAATACCTCAGGACCTTCAGGTACCTTTCTTTTATGCACCGCCATAATAGATGTTATGGACGGTTGCGGAAATTTTACTATGTTCCAATATGCCTACATTCACTTTGAACGATAATCAGTGGAAACACTTGGAAAACCTTAAACTTGCCGACCCATCTTATTTCAAATCTAGACCTGTGGACCTAGTTATTGGTTGCGAGCTATTCGCACAGATATTCAAGGAGGGCAGGGTTCTTGGACAAATGGGGCAACCTTCAGCCCTTGAAACTATCTTTGGCTGGGTCGTCATGGGAAAGGTTGACGAAGTAGGTAGTCTTACGGAACGAACCAGTTGTTTTTTAACGAGTCATTCACCTCCTTTAGAGGTCATTCTCCCTAGGTTTTGGGAAATCGAACATTTGCCTAAAAAACAAATCTTATCAAAGGAAGAAAAACAAGCAGAATCAATCTTTACTGCGAGTGTAGTACGGCAACCGAGCGGTAGATTCATGGTAGATCTTCCGTTTAAAGATAAAATAAACCCTGACCTGGGAAATACTTATCCGCAAGCTTATCGTAGATTTTTACTTCTAGAAAATAGATTAATCAAAAATCCTGATCTGTACACTGCCTATTCAAGTTTCATGCAAGACTATATCGATTCTAATCATATGAGTTTAGTTTTATCTAGTCAACCAAAGGTCGACGTATCGTGTTTTTTAGCACATCATTGCGTACTAAAGCCGGAAAGCTTAAGTACAAAATTAAGGGTAGTCTGGGATTGTTCGGCAGTCACCCCAAAAAATATTAGTCTCAATGACACATTGTTATCTGGACCGAAACTTCTAAAGGATATTGCTTCTTTACTCCTTACGTTTCGTCTTAATCTATAGCCTACATTGCTGATATCAAACAGATGTTCCGTCAAGTCCTTATCAGTCCTTATCACCGTCCTTATCAAAGGATATTGTGGAGGTTTTCTCCACATGACCCACTTTCAGTGTGGGAACTTTCTACTGTCACTTTTGGCATGACATGCTCACCTTTTCTAGCCATGCGTACCTTAAATGAGCTGGCAGAGAGAGAAAATGAACGTTTTCCTATGGCTAGTACTGTTCTAAAAACGTCAATCTATATCGACGATATCTTGGGAACTAGCCCTTCGCTTTCTAAAGCTCTCTCCCTTCAAACAGAACTCAATGATTTGTTGAAGTCGGGAGGATTTGAACTTAAAAAATGGGCAAGCAATTGTCCTGAGTTATTGGCAACATTGCCAGAGTCCGATCGTCAAATGCCTCTCTCTTTCGACAAGGAGGAACCCCACTTTATCAAAGTTTTAGGACTTCAATGGCATCCAAAAAACGACATTTTTTCTTATCAATGCCGAATGAAGGACAAACCCCCAACCAAACGTTCTATTTTATCTATCATAGGAACAATCTTCGATCCCTTAGGTTTTCTTTGTCCCTTGTTGCTACAAGCAAAATTTATTTTGCAACAGTTGTGGATATCGAAAATAGGCTGGGACGAAGAACCTATCATCTGACCCTATCATCGACTCTTGGAACAAACTTCGTTCTGAATTCCCGCTTCTTTCCAATTTTCAATTACCCCGACAAATCAAACTGTCAAAAACCAATACCTGTCAAATCATCGGCTTCTGTGACGCTTCAATTCGAGGCTACGCAGGCGTCGTATATTTTCGTGTAGAAGAGGAAAACAATATATCTGTTTCTCTCATATCTGCAAAATCTAGGGTCGCGCCTATAAAGTCACAAACTTTGGCTAGGCTAGAACTCCTAGTTGCATTTCTTTTAAGCGAATTAATTGACTTCGTTTTATCTAGCTATGAAGGAAAAACAACTTTTACAAATATCGTTACTTTCTGCGATTCGCAAGTCGTATTGCACTGGCTTTCATCCCCTCCTAATCGCTGACAAACCTTTGTTGGAAATCGAGTCAGTAGAATCCAAGAAATCATTCCCTCAAACTCGTGGCGCTACATTCCTTCTGCTTTGAATGCAGCCGATATTGCGTCACGAGGGGCCACCCCTTCACAGCTCATGTCACATGACATGTGGTGGAACGCACCGTCGTTTTTGTGGTCTCCCGAAAACGAATGGCCCGATTTTCATAAATCAAAAATGCCGATTGATTTCGGAGATATTAATCTGGAGGAAAAGCCAAAAGTCTGTTGCAATGCGATAATTGACGTTAACTTCTTAGATCAGCTTCTTATCAAATATTCATCTATATCAAAAATTCAACGTATCATTTGTTATGTCCTTCGAATAGTTAACTTTTTTCAAAACCATTCCTATCAAAAACCCAGCCGCCGGACCAAAAAGTGATTTTTGAGAATATTGTTTTTCCTACCACCGGTGAGATGCAAAGTGCGTTATACCTTCTTATCAAACGCGTTCAAGGTTCTTGTTTTTCTGAGCTTTTTTCCGCGTTATCTAAGGATAAACCAATACCGAAACCTTTTCGAGGACTTTCACCTTTTCTTGATGAAAATAGTATCATTAGAGTCGGTGGCAGATTACAAAAATCTGACCTTTTGTCTTATTCTGCAAAACACCCCGTCTTATTTTCGAGTAACCATCGTTTAACTACTCTTCTTATCGAGTCCGCTCATCGACAATACCTTCATCCTGGGTTTAAAACATTACATAATCTGCTTTTACAGCAATTTTGGATATTATCTGCCAGACGGGCAATTCAAAGAACCATATCCAAGTGCTTGCAATGTTTTAGAATCAACCCTAAACCCTATAGACCGCCCATAATGAGTTCACTTCCCGCTCATCGAATCAATCAACTTAAACCTTTTTCGAGTGTAGCTATCGACTTTTTTGGACCTTTCTTTGTGATTCCTCATCGTTACCGTGGTTATAAAGCTTTCAAATCGTATGTCTGTGTGTTTGTCTGTACGGCCACACATTGCGTGCATTTGGAATTAACCATGGAACTGTCCACCGAAGGGTTCGTAGGTGCATTCCATCGATTCATTTCCAGACGTGGAAGCGTGACGCAATGCTGGTCAGATCAAGGCAGTAATTTTATAGGGTTTCGTAACCAATTACTTGATTACCCAAGAAGTGCTGCCCCCAGACTTTCTCTTCGTTGGCATCTGGGACCTCTTCTCAGTCCACATTTCAATGGCCTGGCAGAAGCTGGCGTCAAAAGTTTAAAACTCACTTTGTTCGAGTTGTCGGCGACCAGAAGTTGTCTATCATGGAGATGTCCACCCTTACCTGTCGCATAGAAGCCGTACTTAATAGTCGCCCTTTATCTCCTGCCTCTTCAGACCCACACGATCTCCAACCTCTTACCCCTGGGCATTTTTTGACACTTGAACCCCTTAATTCAGAAATTCCGGAGTCGGATTTGTCCGAGGTTCCCCTAAATCGGCTCTCGAGATGGCAACTAATCCAAAAACTACATAATGATTTTTGGAAACAGTATTCTATAGAGTATTTGCATACGCTACAACAGCCACACAAGTGGGCTGATTCGTCCCCATATATCAAATTAAATGATTTGGTTATCATAACAAGTGATCACATTCAATCACCTTTGAAATGGCCGGTCGGTCGGGTCATCGAACTGCATCCCGGCGGGGACGGTCAGGTGCGTGTTGCGTCGGTACAAACGGTTACCGGTGTTTATAAGCGGCCAGTTGTAAAACTGTGCCTTTTGCCAAATTAAAAGTAATTTTAATTTTTCTACCTATTACCGGGTAATAAGGTTTTTCTTTATTTTTCGTTATTTTTTTTGAATTTTTTGTTTGTTTGTTTTGCCTTTGTCGGGATTTCGTTATCTCTAAATAAACTTACGATACTTATCTGTTTTCATTCATTTATATTTATCGGTCGATCCTTTTTTCTTATATCTATATCTGTCCGGTTGAGATTCTAAAATTGTGTGTTTTGGAGGGCAGTTATGTTAGCTCCCGCTAAATTTCGCGGTTGTTTATATATTTTTAAAACCACACAATTGTATGAGGGACAGAGCGCATTTCGCACATTTGGACATGCGCACCAACAACCAGGGAGATCGTTGTCGACCGCCTCGAGAAAATGGCGTGTTAATTTCGTTCTCCAACTATTTCAAATTTCTACACCTCAAAGTGCTCGATTTTGGTGTACTGAAGCATAGAACTAGAAACTTCAGCCCTTCAGCTACGTGGTGACATCATTAGATCCAATCAGGGGCCCCTTAGAACGTGGAGAAAGTGGCTGCAAACTGGTGAGTGCATTTGTATCTGATTACCGTTGTGTGGCACCAATATTTTACCTATGGACGCTTGGTTATTTCGTAATTTCATATCAATATATTTATGTTTGCTCGCGCTTTCATTAATTAAATTATACAGTCCATTGCATTTATCGTTTTTCTTACTGCGGGCATAACAATACTTTCTCTTCTGAATTGTGTTTGTGTGTCTATGGTAATGTTCGAATAATTTCAGGGGGGGCTAATTTTAATAAGCTTTGGAGGGGAAGGCTTAAACTCCACCCAAGCCACCCTAACTATGGGCAATTGAAATTGATTTGTGTGATGCGGAACTTTAAGGAACGACTCCAACATTGTAGAAAACGGACGTCATCTACCTGACATTACTCTCAAAACGCAAATTCACTTTTTAACTGTTAAATGTTAACATCTCAACTTAAATACTTGTAATTAGCTAAGTTATTCATATTTTAAAAACGCACCTTCATTCTGCTACGCCCTGTATTATATTACATATTATTTATAAAATACGAAATATTTACCCAATTGAAAATTCTGTAGGTATTGCAAATTAATTTAATATGTTGCCAGACTCGTCAATCATCATTCTACGGCTAAAAAGGCCTATCTGCAAAAAATTACTTTTAAAATTAATATGCAATTTATTCCAAAAATGTAAATGTCTAGAATTAATAACTTTTTGATTAGAATTTGATAGAATCGCGCTAGAGTTCTTCTAAGGGCGTTATTATTTATTTTAATTAATATTTCTTTAAATATACCATTAGATTTTTTAAATAAACTCATTTTCTTAAAATTTGCACGTAGGCCCTTATTTAATTTAATTTAAGCATTAACTCAGGGCTATTCACTGTATTTCGTTTGGTTGCAGTCGAATATTACTGGGTTGGGTAATATCAAAATTCTATTAAATTCGGATTCTCATCTTAGCTCTTCTGAAAACGGCAGCGGCCATTTAATTAGTCCCCAAGTGTACCAATTGATAGCTACACATTTGGAAAATAATTGGAAATACATATTATTATGTTAGTAATATTGTAATGCATTTTGCCAGAAAAAAATTTAATGTTATTAGAACCCGGTTTATCCAAAATTTGAAAAATTATGTGTTCCCAAGATAAAAAATAATAATTTAAAAAATAACAACGAGTTATTAACCAAAGCTAAATACATTGTCAAAAGCACAATAAATGTGCCATTACAAAGAAGTATATCTTCAACGCATATCTTACCTCGTAAAGATTTTAGGTGGCCCCAAATAAAAATTTTCAAAATAAAAAAATTATTAACTTTGTAAATGTTTTACTAATCAGCTGGTTAAACCTGATGATTAAATTTTTATTGTTAGAAAACACAAAGCATTCGCTTAAAAACAACACCTTCTTTTTTAAAATTGTTTTATACATTTTTAAGAAATTAAATATAATCTAAACTAATGTCGATAAAATCCAAGATAGCAACTTCCCACCACCCTACGCGGGTTTGAGGAAAAAAAAATCACTTTTTAAACGTAGCTTTAGCCAGCAGATCAACTGTTAAAAGTACGTTTTGCAACCTCAAAAATCGCACGATAAAACCATTTCTACATAGGCTGTCTTCCCTACTAATATATAATTATCAATATTTTTTTATATTTGACGTGCTTAAAGGTCATTAAGGTCAAAATAAATTTAACTTGTAACTAGCCACTTTATTTGAGAATAATTCCTAGCATAAACATTAGAATTGTGACAGGACATTATATAAATAAATATTATAATATAATAATATACCGTCCATGAAAACCGAACGCAAATGCTTATACCTGGGAATATGCCTCTTTATCTCAAAATTTCTTCACAGAACCCACATATCTGAGATACACAGTTTTAAAGCCTATAAACCATAGATTAATGTGTGGTATAGGAAACCAAAATCACCACAAAAATTCAGGTTAAAAAGGCGAGTTTTTAAAATAGTAGTTTTTTGATCAAAAATTAATTATTTCCATTTTTTATGTTTAGAGGGCTATTTAATGCTTCGAGGTCATAGGTATGACAAAAAATGTGTTTTACCAGTTGATAGCTTTTTTAATCAAGAATAACGCCTAGCATAAATATGAGAATTATGGTAGGACATTATATAAATAAATATTTTAATATAATAATACACCGTCAATGAAAACCGAACAAAAATGTTAATGCCTGGGAATATGCCTTTTTATCTCAAAATTTCTTCACAGAACTCACATATCTGAGATACACAGTTTAAAAGCCTAAGAACCCTAGTTTAACGTGTGGTATACCAAACCAAAATCACCACAAGAAAATCAGGTTAAAAAGGCGAGTTTTTAAAATAGTCGTTTTTTGATCAAAAATTATTTATTTCTATTTTTTATGTTTAGAGGCTTGTGAAATGTTTCAAGGTCATAGGACTGCAAAATGTTTTCCACCAGTTAATAGCCACGTATTTTGAAAGTAATTGGCAATACATAAGTTGGTTATTCTGTTATGCATTTTGCTAGAAAAAAAATAAATGTGTTTTGAACCAGGTTCATCCAAAATTTGAAAAATTGTGTGTTCCCAAGATAAAAAATATTAATTTAAAAAATAGCATCGAGCTATTAACTACAGCTGAATACACGGTCAAAAACATAATAAATGTGGCATCACAAAAAGGTATATCTTAAACGCATAGCTTACCCAGTCAAGATTTTAGGTGGCCTCAAACAAAAAATTTGCAAAATAAGAAAAAATAGAAAAATGATTACATTAACTTTCTAAATTTTTTGCTCATTGGCTGTTTGCGGCTGATGGCCAGTTTTTTTGGTTTAATAACACAAGGCATTTGCCTAATAACGGCATCTTTTTTTTTTAATTGGTTGAGAAATTTTAGAAAAAAAAAATAATCTAAACTAATGCCGATAAAATTCAAGATGGCGCCCCCCCCCCCACCTCTCTGCGCGGGTTTGGAGAAAAAAGAAACTACTTTTTAAACTTACCTTACGCCTCTAGATCTACAGTTAAAAGGGCGTTTTGCCACCTCAAAGATCGCACGATAAAACCATTTTTACATAGGCCATCTGCTCTACTATTAAGTCGCCGGGTGTTTGCCTCAAATTTGAGTAAGAGTGTATGTGTGACGTCATAAACTCAAGAATGCCATTTTTTTCATGTTTTTTCACAAACTTTTGCATTATCGATTTGGGGTAGTCTAAAACCTCCTTCCAAAACAATTTTTTTTTGGTAAAAATAAGTTTTTTTAATGTTTTAAAAAAAAATTATCTTTGTCAGGTTTTAAGATATAAAGCTAATTTCTTTACTATTATTATACTAACAATGTTTCTAAACTAATTTTGCAAAAGTTATGAAAGTTTGTAAAAAAAATATAAAACGCCGCCATCTTGGCTTTATGACGTCACACCGGCCCTCCTACTCAAATTAGTGATTTAAAATTGTGTCATCTATTACCAATCAATCTAGCGTAGTTTTAAAAAATCTTCCACAACTATCCCACGGGATACCCTGGGCCTCTATGCTAGTAGGATGGTGTACAAATTGGGTTCAGCTGATTGATGCTCAAGGATATAGCCGTTACCTGGCATTCAATGTATTCTCTTCAATTAGCTCCATCTTGCGAGAATTCGTTCCTGTCCGACATACCACAAAAAACCTGAGTTCTGCACCTAACAAAATTTTACACTACCGTCGATCTTAATTTAAATTTACACCTTTTTCAGGGGGCCTCAAAAGCGCAGAAGAGCGCATGTGCTATCTTATGCTGCGTTTTCATTACAGCGAGCACGACTAACCGAATTCGCTTTCTTCTGCTTTGCAAATACAGTGTTCCCAACCTGTAAAAAAAACTTGTTGATAATTCCTTTTTTGGCAATTTTGGACAATACATTTTGTCAACAGTGGGAGAATTTTATGTCCAAAATTGCCGAGGATGTTTTAACATTTTATTAGGGAATTTTTTTCTTGAGAGGTTGGGAGCACTGCATCGAAAAACACAAGGAAATTTGTTCGGTCATGCTTGCTATAATGAAAACGTGGCTTTACATGTCAGACCTTCAAATAGATTATTATATTGTTTTATCTGTTACAGGTAACGAGCAAAATATTCTGCATATTTTAGAGGAAATCACAAAGTTTTTAACGGAAAAAGGCTATCTCAAAGACTTAAAACCAAATATTGGGTACAGCCAACAACTGGATAATATCGTCTTGTTTTTGGCAATAAATACCACTTTTAAAAGGGAGCCAATTTTAGATGATTATGATCATTTGAAAGAAATTATTCCAAAACTGTCAAAGTGTCTCTTGGCAAATATTTCTTATGGATTAGATTTGCTACCACAATATGGCAATGTTATTATCAAATTTCCGTTAAATACAACTCATGAACTTATTGATCAAATGATTGATTGCTTAAGAAAAGCGAAGCCTAAAGAACAGCTGGAAAAGGCGTTCGTCATTTTGGAGGCTGTTGTTACTAAACTGTCGTTCAATGAGCTTTCCAATCAGGTAAATAAAACCTTTATAGGATCCCTAAAGCTAAATCTAGGATAGGAAATTGTGTGTTCGAGTATAGAGAGACATAAACAAAAATAAAATAAAAAATAATCACTAACATAAGACGAGGTTGCTACTGCAGTTTAAAAGTAGTGTGTTTAAAACACAATTAAAACCGAGGGGTTATCAACTCCAAAATTTGTACATGTATTGCGCATTACATTATTTTTTGTATAATGTCGTAATTTCAGAATGTTATGTCGTAATGTCAGCTGTAATGTCGTAATGCCAACTGTAATGTCATAATGCCTTTATGTAATTCAGTACTTTCTGTAGTAATTCAAGTAATGCATGTAATGCGCGCATTACACATGGTAGTGCCACAGTAATATAATGGTAATGCTGTAATGTCATGCGTAATGTTATTTTTAAACAATTTTTTGAGAAAACTCCAAAAAGCTAAGCTAATTTTTTTGTTTTTTACTATTTAAACTTGGCACCGGGTGGGCCAAAAAAAACCGGACAATTTTTTTTCATTATAACTTTTGAACTATGCAATCGATTTTAAAATTAATCAGAGTTTTGACTAAGTATATTTTTTCGTCCGCCATCTCAAAATCCAAAATGGCGGACGAAATTAAAATGTACCCTTTAAATATGCTCGTTTATTCTTGTGTTGCGAACATGTTTTAATTATTTTTTTAAATTAGTAAAAAAGCTGCATTCTTGCCACGCACAACAAGGAATGAAAGAGCAAAATCGGTTTAGTGGTTCTAAAAAAAACATTTTTGTTTTAACCATTGTTTTGCATAGTATACGATTGCCTTGCCAATCATGTCTGCATTTATTTCCTTATAAATTCATTACTACTGAACGGATTTTGATGAAATAAAAAAATATCCTGGTAAGAATTAATTGCTTTTTAAAGATCATGATCAAAATTTATCGTCATTTTAAAAATTAAGATGGCGTATAGAATCATACTTGATTATTCAAAATGGCGTGTTTATTCTTATTTTCCGAAAATGTTTTAGTTTTTTTTTACTACTTCTACTACTATGTAGGTTTAGAACGTTTTTCTACGTTGTCCGATGCCTATTCTCCACCTCCTTCGATCTTTTTTTTTTAATTTATAGAAAATCGCTACTTTTCCCTCATACAACAACGTACAACTTAGTAAAATCGGTGTGGCGGTTCTCAAAAAACTATTTTTGTTTCAACCATTGTTTTATAGATTCCACGATTGTATTGCCAATCTGACTGCATTCATTTCCTTATAAATTCGTTATTACTAAACCGATTTTAGTAAAATAAAAAAAAAACGTGGTGAGAATTGATTGCTCTTTAAAGATTGTAATTTTCCACCATCTTGGAATTTAAGATGTCGGACAGAATAATACTTGATTCTTCAAAATGGCGTGTTTATTCTTATTTTGCGAAAATGTTACAAATTAATAAAATCGGTGTAGCGGTTCTCACAAAATCGGATTTTGTTTTAACCATTGTTTTACAAATTATAGGACTGCATTGCCAATCCTGTCTGCAATAATTTCCTTCTAAAGTCATTATTAGTGAACCGATTGTAGTGAAATAAAAAACCTAATGGTGCAATCCTTAAAGAACAATCAGTTTGCGCCATGATGTTTTTTATTTCACTAAAATCGGCTCAGTAATAGTGAATTTATAAAAAACTGAATGCAGAAAGGATTGGAATTGGATTCGTATAATTTGTAAAACAATGGTTAAAACAAAATCAGATTTTGTGAGAATGACTAAACCGATTTTATTAGTTAAGGTACAAACTAGCGGGAGAAAAGTATTGCTTTTCTATAGATTAAAAAAAACTAAAACATGTTCAGACAACAAGAATAAACACGCCATTTTGAAGAAACAAGTATGATTCTATCCACCATCCTAAATTTTAAAATGGCGATAAATTTTGATCATGATCTTTAAAAAGCAATCAATTTTCACCAGGATGTTTTTTATTTCATCAAAATCGGTTCAGTAGTAATCAGTGGCGTATATACGCCCCCCCCCCCCCCCGAAGCTAAGATTTTTTTAGATATTTTCCACATATTTCATGAATACAAACAAAATAGCATAAAATACGGTCTCATGTTGTCTCGCCCCCCCCCCCCCGAAACTGTCTCGGCCCCCCCGAAACTTTTTTCTATATACGCCACTGGTAGTAATGAATTTATAAGGAAATATGTACAGACATGATTGGCAAGGCAATCGTATAATGTTCAAAACAATGGTTGAAACAAAAATATTATTTTTAGAACCATCGAACCGATTTTGCTTGTTGTGCGTGGCAAGAATGCAGCTTTTTTACTGATTTAAATAAATAATTAAAACGTGTTCGCAACACAAGAATAATCGAGCATTTTTGAATGGTACAATTTAATTTCGTCCGCCATCTTGGATTTTCAGATGGCGGACAAAAAAATATATTTAGTCAAAACTCTAATTTTCTGTCAAGTGCAGTTTGTTCTATTAAAATCGATGGTTCAGTTCAAAAGTTATAATAAAAAAAAAATTGTCCGGTTTTTTTGGCCCACCCAGTATAATGTAGAATTTAAGCGGCACACAAGTTTAAAATAGTAATAATACATTCAAAATGTAATTTCTATATACACAAATAAAATAATTAAATTTGAAAACATGTGAGAATAATTCCTTTACTAAAAATAAGGCGCTGACTGTGACGTAGCACGGCACCCCGACACAAAATATGATTCCGGAACGTACCAACAACTACTCTAATCGTGTCATTGACTGAACTTACACATTATGATCCGATTATTTACCATCTCTTTTAAAATAGTAAGGGCGCTTAATAATATTAAACACACATGAGTTTAATAACTAAACATTGGTCTACTCGTTTTATTTACTAAATTCACACATTGTCATCCAGCTACTTACTCTATCTTTTTAACTCAAAGTAGTGGGACGAGCGCATCCAATCTAAAACAGTCATGCCATTTTGACAATCAACGTCAATGAATTTTCTGATGCACACAGTGGGCTCGCAGATCTAATTTTTGGCCAAAAAGGGTTAAATTAAAAACATACTGAAACTTCTTAATATCTTTACAAAAAAGAGTAGATAGTCCAGCAGGCCTTGAAAAAACTATGATTTAATTGACGTAACTTTCAGTTATTTTTTAGAAGTGTCATTTTTCCTTTCAAAGGAACGCGTTAAAGTACCATATTTGTATGGCGGGTTGATCCAGATTTTAAGCCATTTTACGACAATATTTTATGTTGTATAAAATTCGCATAAAATAAATCTTGTAAAAAAAGGTAGGGGAAAGGGGGGCAAAATGTGGTACGCTGGTAAAACGTGATATCGCAGTTTTAAGTAAATTGTGCAAAAATAAAACCTTTTAATATCAGATGTTTTATCCCTATAACTGGTTCAACTCTCTGCAATATCGGTCGGCTGACCTTAAGTTGGTTTTTGCTCAACATGTGATGTTGTGCGCTGTTTATTGTAGAAATAGCTTGCGCATTTTGTGACAGTAAGTACATTTTTTACAGACTTTTTAAAATAACGTTTACATTGAACGATTAGTGGGTTTATGTATTATTCATAATTAAACGCATCGCCTGTAAGATTAGTCCTTTACTATGTATGATTTTTGTTTGAATTGAATGAAACTGGTGGTTTGGGCCAATACGGGTTTTTCATGGGGCAAAATGGGGTACCTTGTTATACCTAGTAACCTATACCCCCAAAAAAAAAATTGTTTTTGATAGCATCACTAAAACTCGTATTTTATGTTGTCTTTGCCAAAAATTCACGCAAAATTCGTGTAGGAGAGTCGACAGCGATGACTTGGTCGCTGTAATTCTTTATAAATTTTGTAATTACTAAATTTAATTATTATAAATGTATTTACAATATATTACAACTTTTTATTTTTTAAATAAGTCTTTTTAACTTGTTTAGTATTTTAATAAATAAGACTGGTCTTACAAAAATATTGATTCTAAATTACACAACCGCCCCGCCCGTTTCGCCACATAGGCACCCCATTTTACCAAACGCAACTTTTTACAAAAATAAAAATAAAAGTATGATGGCGTTCTAAATCGTTTAAACTGAAAACTAGAACATAAAGATAACGTATCTAGTATCTATTAATAGGAGAAAAGGGCCTATAAAATTAAGTATCCCATTTTGCCCCCCTTTCCCCTAATTAGACTTTCTACCTGTACATTTTGATTCCAATTTTGATGTGTAGACACGTCAGACAATGGTTTTTGCTAGGCATTTCTGAAATTCTATAAAAATATAGATTTCTTATAAATGTTGGACAAAAATTTTGCTTCCCTCATCAACTATGTTTTTAAAATTTTTATTTTTATAAAAAGTATGTATACATATTTTTCAAAAATTGTACTTTAAAATCTGCTGCTACAAAAGTTTTCGTCTATTATTTTTAAAGCACTTTTGGCTAAATTAAACAAATAAATATTGAAAAATATATATTAATAAAAAATCTAAATAATGTATAAAAATACTAACTATTTACTAATTTCAAAAATCAAATAAAAATATGGTCACTCCATAATAAAAACCAACTGCAATATCTCAAAAACCAAAAATTGCAGATAAAATCAACTTTTACAGGTGGATTGTTTATGAAAGACGAATTAGGTAAAAAAGCTTTTAAGGTAAACGGTTCTATTTTAAATCATCAGCAGTTTACCAAACCTGACTTTTAACACACTAGTATAAAAAAGTGGACGCTTTAAAAATATTTATTTTGTTGCACTTTTTCTAGAAAAATCATTCTTATTTGATTATGCAGTCATTAAACTTGCAGGTTCTTATCCGCTATAAAGTCAGGGTTACGTTCGTATTATTTTCTAGTTTTTGGTAGAGCCAAAAAATAATACCGTTTAACTTTTTTTAATATTTTTAATTTTTAGTTTGATTTTTAGCATATGTTAGTTAGTTGTGTAAACTCCTCATCCTTTTCAACGCAGCTTTTTTCCACATTACACGGTGAGCTTTCACCTTAAATAATCTAAGTACTAGGTTCGACACAAATCGCTTTATAAATACAGGATAGTCTATAGGATAAAGATTTTGGGTCCGCCGTGCAAGTTTTTTTTGTTTAAGTAAAAAATAATAATAAGCGACGTTAAACACCGCAGAGTTCCAGATTTAATACATATCGGTTCATAAATGTAAAAGTTCTCCATTTCGGACCCGCCATAATATTTTTTCTAGGTTTGAGTGAGAAATCTATCGGCTTTATACACCCCAAAGTTCCAATTTTGATACATATCGGTTCACAAATAGAAAACTCTGCCCTTTTGGATTTGTCATGTAATTTTTAAGTTTGATTTCATAATTATACTCAACGACTTTAGACACGCCAAGGTTCCAAATTTGAAACCTACTGGTAAATAAGTTTTTTAAACTTGGGTCAAAAATCACATTTAGCAAATATTAGCACTAAATTTCATACTTACCGGTTCATAAATAGGAAAATTCGCCTTTGGATTCGCCATTTTGATTGAAAATTACTTCTTTCTTATTTCAAAACAAAATATTGTGACAAAACTATTTTTCTAATTTTGGTCAAAAATCAGATCCGGGAGCCCACTGTGCAGCGCTATGAGTTGGACAGCAATAAAAAATAAGCTGTGCTTTAAAAAGAGATGCAAATGAGTATGTTCCAAAATTACAATTTATGTCGGGGTGCTAATGTCAACCTACGTCACGAGTCAGCGCCTAATTAAGTCATTCTTCTAATAACCTACCCAGTTATTGCTAAAATTGCAAATTTTTATTGTCGCTTAAAAGCTGTTTTTTAATGTAAGCTGCCAACAAAAGTTGTGTATTTTGGACCTGAAAATAACATATTAAAATTTCATCCTAATCAGAAGATCACAAAATTTCACATTGAACTGTGTGCAAAATTTCACAAAAAGGAGCAGCTAGAATTTTGGAATATACATTTTTGAGGTAAGAAAATAGTCCTTATTCAAAATGTGCAATCACTTTTTAGCGTCATTTTAATGTGACTTTCGACTCGTTATGGTCCCCTCTGTGATAATGAGAGAAAGGTATTTTACAAAATGGCGGATTTATTTTTGACATTAGCAGGACGCCATTTTGTATTTTTATATTGAGCCCCAATGAGTACTTACACACCAAATTTGAGCTAATTAAGCCCACAAACAGCGGTACTAAAAAAAATCTGTCATAAATCTGTAATTTTTTCAATAAGATGTTTTATTTTTTCCACTTTTTTCGAGACTTTTTTACTAGATTGATTGGAGTATTAAAAAAGTACGAGCGGGTAAATATTTTTTTTAATCGGCCTATATTTGAGAAAGTTTTGCACAGAAAAACCTACAATACCAATCTAACGATGCCATTTTTGTCAAAATCGGTTCAGCCGTCTAGCCTTTAGTGTGACATAAACGTAACTATAGATACCCCAAGCGACAAACCACCCTTTCGCTGTGCTTCATTTGGGTAAAAATATTTCTAAAACAAGTTTCCACTTTACCCGAGACCTCGCCGGAGACTACAATTTAAATATGGGATTTAAATTGTAGAGGTGGGTTTCACCCTTTGTAAGTGGTTAATCCTACAGCTAAGTCATTTCGGCATTTGGCAACACACTGCGGTTATATTTATAATTCATTAAACAATTTTCTTCTGTCAGATTTTTTTGACTCATTGATCTTTGGATTGACTGTTGCCATTCTAGTTTAGGACGCCCTCTTTTTCTACGCCCTATTGGTTGCCATTCTAGGACCTGCTTTGGTAATCTTTCGTCGTTCATCCGTTGTACATGGCCGTACCATATCAGTTGCCTTTTAGTGATGTCATCCGTTATGCTTCCCTCGACTTCCATTCTTTCTTTTATGATCTCATTTCTTATGTGATATATTCTAGATATTCTCATTGATCTTCTTATTGCATCCATTTCGACACTTTCCATTTTTGTTTTGTATTTTTCTGTTACGCGACAAGTCTCTATTCCAACAGCGTGCTTTTCACCATTGTTTCATATATGTTAAATTTTACATTCTTTTTTATTTCTCTGCTCCATAAAATACTGTTAAGACATCCAATAACCTTTTTTGCTTTTGCTATTCTTTGTTCCAATTCTTTACTGTCTGTTCCTGTCTTGTCAAAGGTGACACCCAAGTATACATACTTATTGCATGGAGATATTGTTTGTCCATTTTCTAGTACTAACTCACTGGATTTGTTTCCAATACATAAGTACTGTGTCTTGTCCACGTTCACTGTTAATCCCCACTTTTGGTATTCTTCTGTTAACTTTCTCATCATATACTCCATGTCTTCTTTATCATTAGCCACAATTACTTGGTCGTCAGCAAACTGTAGTGTGTATATGGTAAATCGGTCGTTAAGTTGTATTCCCATGCCGTGCACTTTACGTTTCCAGTTTTTTAGAGCTACTGCGATATATATTTTAAAAAGAGTTGGAGAGATACAACATCCCGGTCTTAAGCCTTTTGTTACCAGGAATTCTTTTGAAAGTCGATTTCCAATTTTAATTTTAGATTTTGACCCTTTGTATAGTTCTTTTATCGCTTTTATGTATGTATGATTGATATTAGTTTGCTCTAACCATAATTTTTCTACTGGAACGGTATCCTATGCTTTTTGTAGGTCCACAAAGGTAACATGAGTCTCTATATTTCTGGCGCTCCTTTTCTCAATTACTTGTTTAAGACAAAAAACATTATCACTACAAGATCTGCCTGCGCGAAACCCACTTTGCTCTTCTTCTTGTTCATGAAAATCATTCTCTATTAGATAATTCAGTCCTACCTACTGGAAACCTAACCTAATAATCTTCCATTAAATCCGATTAAATCTTTAAAATTTAGGATTTACATACCTGTTAACTGTATTTTACAAAGTCACTAGAACTCACTTAAACTCACGAAATGCGCAAGTATGCGGTGTAATTCGCAAGTAGTGCGGTGTAATGCACAAGTAATGCGCTGTAATGTGCAAGTAATGCGGTGTAATCCTTAAGGTAACTTTCAAACCAAGTGCAGAGTCTCGACGACAATCCCGTTGCTTTGAGCTTGTTGAGCAGATTTTCATGCCAGACTTTATCGAATGCTTTAGATATATCTAAGGCAATTGTTCTTGTTTCACCTCGCAACTCAATCGCTTTTTGCCATAAGTGAGTGACGTATGTAAGTAAATCGCCAGTTGACCTATATTTTCGAAATCCGTATTGCTTGTCGTTGATAATTTTGTACTTTTCCAAGGACTTGGCTAGGTGATTGTTCACAACTTTTTCCATTACTTTTGATATCACCGGAAGTAGAGCAATTGGTCTATAGTTTAACGGATCTGTCTTTTTTCCTTTCTTTGGAATGGGTTGTACGGCGGCAGACTTCCATGATGATGGATATACTCCTTGCCTATAAGATAAATTGAATAATTTTGCAAAAGTTGGGGTTAGTTCGCTAGCACAATTTTTGAGTACTATCGCGGGAATGCCATCTGGACCCATTGCTTTGTTTGTATCCAACTTTTTAAGGGATTTTCGTATTTCTCTGTGACAAAAGGGTACCTCTGGCATACTGTGGGAAACCCTTTCAATGAACGGTGGAGTTTTTCCATTTGGCACTGTTAGGTTTGAGTTGGAGGAAAAGATTTTGGCCAGCATATTGGCTTTTTCCTCTGATGTTGTGGCTAAGTGAGTATTTTTATCTGTAAGTGGTGGTATGGATGACTTGGTGAAGTTTGATCCAACGGCTTTTGCAAGAGACCAAAAGGAGCTGGAACTACTTGGACAATTAAGCAACCTGTTTTTTATTCGTTGATTGTATGTTTCTTTGGCGGCGTCAATAGTAATTTTGCAACTATTTCTGGCTTCTGTAAATTCTGTGTGGTTTGGAGCGGTTTGTTGTCGTTTCCAAAGGTTATATGATCTGTGTTTTTTCTGTACAGCCATTTGACACTGGCTGTTGAACCAAGGTTTTGCATTAGCTCTGCGTTTTATTGTATGTGGGATATATGAATCCATTCCAGATAAGATTACTTTTGTTATTTCATTACAGCAAATAGTGGGATCAGCTGTTTTAAAGCAAACCTCTTGCCATGGAAAATCCAGGTAAAACTGTTTAAGGTCATTCCATTTTGCCGATTTATAGTGCCACATTTTACGAGGAAGTGATTGTTGACTTGGCGGTATGAACATTTCGCACTTTGTTCTTATAAGTTTATGATCGGATGAACCAAGTGGGGGGATCTACTTGAATTGTGTACAAGTCAGGATTTGTAGTTAGGAACAAGTCTAAAAGCGCTCCAAATTCACCCCTTTCTGAGATACTGGTAGGTTCATCGACAAGCTGCGTTAGACCACAACTTATGGCAAAAGCTTCTGCTTCCCTGCCTACATTATCTGTTTTGTTGTGGTGTTTTAGCCAGGGTATATTGTGGACGTTAAAATCGCATAAAAAAACAATTCCCGCATGTGGATAGTTAGACTGTATACTATCACAGTTTTCGGATAATGTCGCAAAAAAGTTTTGATACTCGGTGTTACTTGGCGGTCGGTAGAGGCAGCAAATGAACTTGGTCGATGACTTTGAGGTGAATTTCAGCCATATGATATCGAGGTTCGCTGGTTCTAGCTTCTCCTCTCGATGACATGAAAGGTCATTTTTAATGTACACACAGATCCCAAAATTATGTCGAAATCGGTGGTGTAGGTCATAGCCGGGATAAAGATAGTTCACAATAGGTGTTGCAGAACTGATTTTAGTTTCAGTGAGAACAAGGATGTCAGGTCTTTGTTCTTCAAGATGTTGGTGAACTGAATTCATGTTGGTACTTAATCCTCTTATATTGCTAAAATCAATTCTGAGTTGAGTTTTTGGTCTTCTTTTAATATCTTTGCATGAAGGACCCCCAGGATCACCCGACGCCCGGAGATCCGAGTGGTCAGGTATTTTACCTCCGGAATATTTTGATCCTGGAGGCGCCATCATGCTATCTGTTACTCATTGTTGGAACCGGACTGCCAGCGCAGTAGTGGAACGTGGTGATACCACTTAGCGCTACTCACTTCTGGCATGGTGGTATCTCACCGGTCGACGCCCAATGAGTAAAAAGCGTCTACCACCTACCACTATCTTTGGTCGTTTTTTACCTCTAATAAAAATTAATCTTATCAGTCTTTTTTTTGTTTATTTTTGCAATGTATATTTTTAGTTTTTATTAGATTATTATTAGTTTCGGATGTTTTCGTAGTGATTTAAAATGAGTGCCCGAGAAATCGTTGCTATCACGAAGAAAATGGAAGAAAGGTTAGTGCAGGGTGTGGTTCAAAAATTAATTTTGGGAAAAAGAAACTTTTAGAGTTTCAGTGGCCTTGAAAAATCTTATTTGTGAGTTTTTAAACCCAAACTATAGTATTTCAGATGATAAGTATCTAATGGCAATATGAGCAGCTTGTCGCATTATTCTAAAAAAGAAAAAGAAAGGAAACTTTTAAAAAAACTACCAATAATGCCTGATTATAAAAATAAAGTGGTTTTAAAAAATACTAGAAATTTCGATCAATGATACTGTAATTGCATGATTTGCACCTGTACACAAAGTAAGGGACATAAAAAAAACCAAAAAAATTAGACAGCAAACTAAGATTTGCCAGACTTGCTTACAAACTCTTGGTAAAGGAATTCAGCATCCTTGTACCCTATATAAAAGTAGCAACAACGCTTTAACCCATTTACGACCGAGGGTAGAATAAAACATAAAATTTTTAAAGATTATATTTGAAATATCATCATCATTTCAACTGTGTTAGAAATACATCCCTGTATTTCTGTTTATTTTTAAAATTTTGAAGGTTGACCAAAAAGTCATTGTAATTTATTAATTTTTTCAATAAAAAGTCATAAAAAGTTGTCACCTCTAAAAAACATTTTTTACTTTCCACTTTTGAATAATTTGAAGCTGGTAGTGTTCAATTTTATTATTTGGCGACCGTGACAGGACTGCACACTTCAAGATATGGAAAGAATTCAGAAACTTTTGGAGGTTTGCCGACTATCATTTGAGAGATTTTATGATGAAATTGTGAAAACACTTGATGGAAGAAATCCTGATATTAGTTTAGTACAAGGTAATTTTAATGTCCTTACAATTAGAAATGATGAGATGATGGAGCTTAATAGAAAGATGTTAGACTGTATGTTAGATTCTGATTGTTCTCCTGACGATATTGACTCCCAAGTTGAAACCGCTGACTCAGTTTTGTCGAAATTTAATACGATAAAATGTAAAAACCCACCTGAAATACCCCAAAATTGAATTTAAGAAATTTGGCGGTGATTTAAAGGATTGGCTACCATTCTGGAACCAATTCAAACGAATTGATGAAGATGAAACTGTAGATCCTCAAGACAAGTTTCAATTTTTGATTCAAGCCACTATTCTGAAATCAAGAGCTCGACAGTTGGTAGAAAGTTATCCCCAAACTGAAGAAAATTATTACAAAGCTCTGGAAAGTTTAAAAGCCCGGTATGGAAAAGAGGAATTACTGATTGAATTCTATGTAAGAGAACTTCTTAAATTAGTGCTGGGAAATTTAGAAACGAGACCATCTCTTCCTAACTTGTTTGATAAATTAGAATCACAGTTAAGAGCCCTTTAAACTCTTAATGTGACATCTGAGAAATATGCTGCAATGCTTTTTCCATTAGTGGAGTCCTCCCTGCCCGAAGACATTCTGCGTGTGTGGCAACGTAGTCTTTATAGCCATGACAATGAAATACAAGGAAACTCTCAACACAACAAATTGAAAAAGCTTATGGAATTTCTACGTCGAGAAGTTGAGAATGAAGAGAAAATTAGCCTTGCTGTTTCTGGGTTTCAAACAAGCAGAAAGAAAAAAGATAATATATTTCGAGATAAAATACCTACGGCTACAGATTTGGTCAATCACCAGAAAAAGAAGTTTACTTGCGTCTTCTGTAAAGAGTTTCATTTAACCAATGAATGTCCAACAGCGTCGACTTTGAGTATCGAGAAGAAAAAGTAGATTCTATCTGACACTGGACGTTGCCATATTTGTACTAGATTTGGTCATACTGCTCCTAGATGCCGTGTCAAAATTCAGTGCGTTAAATGTCAAAAAAGACATGCAACAGTTTTATGTCAAATAACTCCAGTTACACCTGAAAGCGAGAGGAATACTCAAAAACCAACTGAAGACACAAATGAAAAACATGCTACAGTAAAGAATTACTCCAATTTCACTTACAATGAAGTATTTATACAAACGTTAGTTGTCAAAATTGTTGGCAAAAATAACTCAACTCGTAATGTAAGATGCATTATTGACACTGGAAGTCAAAGATCTTATATCAATAAATTTGTTGCCGAGATTTAGAATTACAGCCTATTGGTGAAGAAAAACTGATCCATGCACTTTTTGGAGGGTCAGACTCTGAGACTGAGTACACAAATCCTACAGAATTGAATTGCATAACCTTAATAACCAGTGTGCCTGCACTTTCCAAGTCCTCGATCAGCCCATTATTTGCAGCAACGTTGTATCTGTGTCTACAAATGGCCCATGGATGCAAGAATTAAATAACTTTGGCATTACAATTACAGATTCAAAACCTGGACCAATTGATATTCTAATTGGATCTGATGTGGCAGCAAAACTCTTAACCGGAAGAAAGCTTCTGGTTTAGTAGCTATTGAATCCGAACTTGGTTGGTCTCTTATGGGAAAAGCACAGATTTCATGCTCGTCAGACTTGATTTGCACTTCAATGTTAACCACTTCGTTATTTTGTAAATCTGGAGATCTGTCGAATCTATGGAAACTTGATTTATTGGGGATTAAAGATCCAATCGAGACAAAGTCTAAGAAGAAGCGGAGTTAGCTATTATGAATAATTTTCTAGAAACAGTCACAGTCAACGAGGAAGGTCGTTATGAAGTTGTTTTACCTTGGGTTGAAGGTCACGCCCCTTTACCAAGCAATTTTTGAATAGCTAAAAAGCGCCTTTGAATCTAATGCTGAAATTTAATCAAGATGGACATTACAAAGACTGCAATGAAGTTTTTCAAGAATGGTTAGAAAATGGTATCATTGAAAACGTTCCAGAAAATGATATTTTAAACTTTGGACATTATTTACCTCACAGACTCGTTATTAAGAAAGAAAGTACTACAAAATTTAGACCAGTTTTTGATGCATCAGCACATGAGAAAAGCCATCCTTCCTTGAATCAGTGCTTAGAAAAAGGAACGAATTTGATCGAAATTATTCCATCTATTTTATTGAAATTTAGACTAGGAAAAATTGGGATAATATCTGATATCAAGAAAGCATTTCTTCAAATTAGTATTTCAAAAACCAACAGAGATTTTCTTAGATTTTTTTGGTACACGGAATCAGGTGATTTAGTCTACTTTCGCCATACAAGAGTCGTTTTTGGATTAACCTGTAGCCCTTTCCATCTGGGTGCTGTAATCCAATATCATTTGTCTAAGGAAATAGAGAACATGACCAATAAATCTTCAAGTTTTTCCAAAGATACTATCTCAAAATTAGCAAAAAGTTTTTACGTTGATAACTGTGTCACTAGTGTCAACACTGAAAAAGAATGTTCCGACTTTATATGCGAATCCAAAGCTGTTATGGAAAAAGGACAATTTGATTTACGTGGTTGGGAAACTACAATTTTTAACAAAGAAAACCTACCTAATGAAAACTTTTTGTCATCAGTTTTGGGCCTAAAATGGAATCGTTTTGAAGACACTTTAGAACTATCTTTGATTGGCTCGACACCGTGAATTTTGAAAAAGTTACCAAGAGAACTGTTTTATCTTTGGCTAATAAGATTTTTCATCCAATTGGAATATTTTCACTTTGTGCCTTATTTGCTAAGATTCTACTGCAAAAGATGTGGTCTTTAAACATTTCATGGGACACAGAGATTCCAAGTGAGTTAAAAACAGATTTTTTTAAACTGGGCAAGAGAAATAAGGTTACTTATTAATTTAAAAATACCAAGATGGTTATTTAACTCTACAGAGGCTATTCCTGACAAATGGAATATTCATCTGTTTGTAGATGCAAGCGGTCACGCTTATTCCGCTGTATTGTTTTTGAGATCTGTAAGTTTATTAAATGGAGTCAAAGTTCAATTGATACAAGCAAAATCCAGAGTAGCACCAGTAAAAAAAATAGTATACCTCGTCTAGAACTTATGGCTGCTACTATTGGCGCAAGATTGCTTTCCACTGTATTAGAAAATCCTGAACTACAAAATGTTCCTGTATTCTGTTGGTCTGATTCCAGTACTGTTCTATCCTGGATACATCAAAAAGATCAATGGAAAACTTTTGTCTGGAATCGAGTTCAGGAAATTAGGACTATAACAAACATTGAGAGTTGGCGATTTGTTCCTGGAGAAATGAATCCAGCAGATTTGCCTTCCAGAGGTTGTTCACCTAAGAAACTGTTAGAGTCAAAATGGTGGGGAGGTCCCGCATGGCTATATTTAGCACCAGAACAATGGCCTAAGCAAATATTTGACGTTGATGAGCAAAGTGTTCAAGACGAACAAAAGAATACCACGCAAAATTTAATTAACATGAAACAAATAACAAATTGGTATTATTTACGATTTTCTAAATACCAATAAATATTAAATCTAGTTGCCTGGATAATAAGATTTTTTACAAACTGTAAAAAAAAGCAAAATGGCACACTAAAAATTCATCAAGCATTAACACCAATAGAAACTAAACTGCAAATCAAAGATACAGTTTTGTCAATGCCTGAAATTGAAAAGGCCGAGATTTGCATTGTTAAAATGATTCAAGAAGAATCATTTACAAAAATCGAAGAAGACCCTGTTTTGAAGTCATTACAGCCATTTAAAGATGATCAAGGTGTACTTAGATTAAAAACAAGAATCGTTGACCGAGAAGATTCTCAAGATTTTAAATACCCAATAATATTACCATCCAAGCATCCCGTAGTCATAAGAATGATTATACACTTCCATGAACGATACTCTCATGTTGATACTCAGGCTCTGCTTATTATACTTAGAGAAAAATTTTGGATAATAAAAGGAAGAAAGACAGTTAAATCTGTGATTTCTAAATGTGTGATATGCAGAAGGTATGAAGCAAAACATTTTGAGACACCCATTTTACCTTTGCCGAAAAATCGAATTGCAGATGCAGCAGTATTTGAAGTAATAGGCGTTGATATTGCTGGCCCACTCTATATCCGAAATAATGAAAAGGTATGGATTTGTATTTTTACATGTGCTGTATACCGAGCGGTCCATTTAGAATTAGTTTCAAGTTTATCCACCGATAGTTTTCTTCAATCATTAAGAAAGTTTATAAGCAGAAGAGGCCGTCCGAGACTTAGCTACAGTGATAATGGCAAAAATTTTGTGGGCAGTGATAATGCATTCAAAAGTATCAATTGGGATAAAATTCAAGAATTCAAGAATTCAACAACATTGGCAGAATTATTTGGAATTTCAATCCTCCAACAGGAGCGTGGTGGGGAGAATGGTGGAAGCGTCTTATACGTCTCCTTACACAACTCTTAAAGAAAACATTAGGAAGAACTTTAAATTATGAAGAACTGCAAACCATTTTATGCGAATGCGAAGCTTTAATGAATTCACGACCGTTAACATATGTTTCCCAAGAGAAAGATGATTTAGTACCTCTAACGCCAGCAATGTTTTTGCAAGATATTCAGAAAACCAATACCAAAGATGTTGATGTTGTTGATCACAATTCTCTCAATAAACATTTAAAGTACAGATTAAAGTTAAAGGAAGATTTAACTAAAAGGTTTCGATCTGAATATTTAGGACAATTAGTCATGAAAAAGAAATCGAAAGATACTAAACCAATCAAAATTGGCGATATTGTACTTATTGGATCAGAAACTAAAAAAGTGGTACAATTAAAAACCATCAATGCAACTGTTGTTAGACCCGTCCAAAGACTTTATAGTTTGGAAGTATTTTCAAAAGAAGCAGAAGCTTTAAAAAAAAAAGTTGAAAGCAATAATCAGCTGAATTTGGAAATTGAAGATAAAGCAGAAGAACCAGCCATAAGAAGAAGTCAAAGAAGAACAGTTCCACCAAAGAAATATCAAGATTGATAATACGAGTCAGCATTAGCTTTTTGGTTGGGAATGTGTTAGAAATACATCCCTGTATTTCTATTTATTTTTAAAATTTTGAAGGTTGACCAAAAAGTCTTTGTAATTTATTAATTTTTTCAATAAAAAGTCATAAAAAGTTGTCACCTCTAAAAAGCATTTTTTACTTTCCACTTTTGAATAATTTGAAGCTGGTAGTGTTCAATTTTATTAAACACATTAGTGTAACACAAATGTGGCGTCAAAAAAAAATAACTTCGCTACTTCATGTTTAACATTGGGTCAATGGTATCGCCCATATTTTAAGCCAAAAAGTCTCCCATTTTTAATAATGAGTTAATTAAAAATAATTACTGCTGTGTTGCGTATACGCATCAGCGGCCATATATGGGTTAAAACTTCTGGAAGCAGAACCTTGTAAAAAGCTAGAACAAGTAGCAGTGGATATTATTAAAAAAAGAGTGGAAAGACCAAAGATTTAGGCGAGCAGTGATTTTTAATGACGGGACAGTCTATTATTAGGAACCAAAAAAAAAATTTTGGTGGCCTTCTGAAAAAAGTTTTATAGGATCGCACTGTGCGTAATGTAAATGATTCTCCGATTCCAAAAATGTACAGACTCAAAAGAAAATAGTGACAACATATTTAATAGTAACCTACATTAAAAAGAAATGTTACAAAATGTTGAACTTAGGATTAAATCTCGGATTAAATTTTAGGTGAGACCATAAGCACACCGAAGAGGGGTGAATACCGACCAAAGAACATTATTCTTAAAAAAAGATAAACAAATCACCTTTCTAGTTAAAATCTAAAGTTACATATTATTGATCTTTACCTTGCACAGTCAAAATTCATCTTAATGACCTTTAAATTGTACAGTCGGGATTCGGGGGACGCCATTTAAGCGTTATTTTTGAAATTATTGTAAATCTGATGGCTTTAGAAATAATATAATACCAGAATTTAAACTGCACAAATTCTATATAGCATATCGGTTTACATAATGAAGATCTTAATTCCTAGATCCCACTTTATGAACCCTGTATAGCAGTATATAAAACAGAATTCGAAGCAGAATTTAAAAATGGAAAAAAATAGACGCAATGCCAGAATTTTCCAAAAAAAAAACTCCCTTATACTACGAAAACGAGAAAGCCAATTTTATGTCTTTAGGGGTCTTTACCGAACCGAACCTAACTTATTTTTTCCTAAATTAGGTTTTGGGAACTCGAAATCGGTGGCTAACCTTGGTCAATTGTACACAATCGGTGGCTAACCTTGGTCAATTGTATACAAATGTATCCTTATCTGTCCGCAGATACCACTATTCTAAAAAAAATGTCCCCATAAGAAATAACGTTTTCCGAAAAACATGCTTTTTAAAAAGTAGTTTTTGAAAAAATAATTTTCAAAAAATATTTTTTTGAAATAATTTTTACTATAAAAAATAAAAAAAATTGCAAACTAAAACCACGGCGGCGGCGAGTTTTCCCGGGAAGTGAGTCAAGCGGCACCTCTTTTTAAAGGTCTTTTAAATAAATTTAGTAATATGTAATTGTTTTAAAAATCTGTCAAATATTTTTTAAGTCAGGTTCATTACACGGACTTACCCCTCAAAAGGGGAGCGGTTCACAAATATTTTAATCATGTCAAAAGTCGGGGGTTGGGTTGGTTGGATCAGGTTGCTTTGGGTGGGAGTTTCGGAACTATTATTGCAGAGTCCGGCTATGGTTTTCTCGTTATAGTGTTATTTATTTGGTAAACTCTACAAAGAAAACGACAAAAAATCGTTTTCGTCGATAAAACGTGCGATAAAAAAAAACGGTTTTTGATTAAAATAGGATGAATAAAATCTTTGAGAAAAAGTTGATCAAGTGGCACCTAGTCAAGCGCGGATCTGGGTTAAAATCTAGGGGGGGTAATAGTCAACGAAATTTTTTTTTTGTAATATAATTTTTCTTTCTAGGTGGGGGTAATTCTCATGTTTTCCGTTATTTTATTAGGAAAAAGTGAATATTTTTTCTTCTAGGGGGGGGGGGGGGGGTAATGACCCCGTTACCCCCCCTCAAATCCGCACTTGCACCTAGTTTTGAAGGTCTTTTAAATTGAGTTGCAAATATTTAGAACACAACAACGAAACAGCAATCGTTTTCGGGTATCAAACGTGCGATATAAAAAAACGTTTTTTGATTAAAATGGGATGAATAAAATCTTTGAGAGAGAAAGTTAAACAAGTGGCACCTAGTTCTGAAGGTCTTTTAAATTAAATTGCAAATATGTAATTATACATTGCACGTACCCAGAGACAAAAAAGAGACTGCCGAAAAGATAGGGCCGCGCAGCCAACAAGTTCCAGTAGCGCACAGCGCTGCAATCGCGGACTATGTTTCTATTTGTATTTAAAACTAATTTTATTCTGTTCGATTGGGGTCGTTCATAAATTACGTAAAACTTTGAGAAAATTGTCGCTTAGTATTTTCCTAAGCCATTTGTTAGAAATGGTTTACTAAGTTGAATTGAATTGAATAAATCTTTATTAGCAAATCATGCTATTTCAAATTACAAACATAAATATAAAAAATACATTTAAATGTTAATACATACACCAGTATTTCTATAACAAAACAAATCCAAACTTATAATACTAATAACTATTTACTTCTTATTATTACATAATGGATAATATATCTCTGGAGAACAGCATTGCTGTGGAATAAGCTTCCTGCGACACTTTTCCCTGCAGGTTACAATCTGAACCTTTTCAAAACCAACATACACCAACATTTCCGCGCACTTGCCGCTTCTCGAGCGTAATAGGGATCTCCTTGCGAGTGCGCACCGTAAAAAAAATTTATTGAAATAAAGCCAGGTTAAATAACAGCAATTTTTATTCAACTGAATTAGGATATGTCACTGTTTTATAAAGGAATCAGATTGTATAACAAATTACCATTAGACATTAAAAATTGCAAATCAAATAATATGTTTAAGAGAAAACTTAAGAAGTACTTGTTGCCTAGTCAGCCTGATTGTTTATGTAAACCACCCTTGGTACTATATTATATTATATTATATTTTATTATTTCAGTCTCCATATTATTTTTTTGGTGTGTTTTAGTATAGTGACTTTTTCTCATAAAGAAAGATGGCATCAATGTTTTTTTTTAGGATAGGATTAAAAACATTTTACAGTACAGTATAAGTACTTGATAAAGCTGTGTGTTACTAGATTATTCTTTTAGTAGGTAGGTGATCCGTGGTATAGGTATAGTTAGTTCTGTTGGGAATGATACAGGAATGTGCTTGTAATGGTTTTTCGGTATTATTAGAGAATTATTGAAATATAGCCAGGCTATAATTGTGCCAGGCACAATTTTGACACCTTCACATTGTAACATCAGCTGTGATCTTTCAACACATGGTCTTTGTTTACTATATGAACCGGAATAAATAGTGCCTTCTTTTATTAATTGAAAATAAACGACGATAGTTTTAAATTCGACTTTGGTATGAATTTTGAACGATTAACTGTCAGTTTTCAATGTAAATGTGTTAAAATAGTGCCTGGCACAATTATAGCATGGGCACACCCAGGGGGGGGGACAGGGCCCGCCCCCCCCCAAGCCTTAGATTTTTTATATATTTTCTACATATTTCATGATAAAACAGAAAAAATAGCGTCAAATTTGACATAATGAGGACTCGCCCCCCCCCCAAGCAGCGGCGTAGTTCGTGGCGTGCCCGTGAAAAACCAGAAGGCCTTTTTTTTTGGTTGCACGATTTTTGCGAGGCGCCCGTTTTAGCTGGAGAGGTCTTGGGCCCCCCCCAAGACACATTCCTGGGTGCGCCACTGATTATAGCCTGGCTATATTTCTCTAATAATACCGAAAAATCATTACAAGCATTCCTGTATCATTCCCAACAGAACTAACTATACCTACCTACTAAAAGAATAATCTAGTAACACACAGCTTTCTCAAGTACTTACACTGTACTGTAAAATGTTTTTAATCCTATCCTTAAAAAAACATTGCTACCATATTTCTTTATGAGAAAAGGTTACTATACTAAAATACACCAAAAAAATAATATAGAGACTAAAATAAAAAAATATAATATAAGATAATATGATACCAAGGGTTTACTTAAACAATCAGGCTGACCAGTGGCGTATATTTGCCCGCCCCCCCCCCCCCCCCGAAGCTAAGATTTTTTTAGATATTTTCCACATATTTCATAAATACAAATATAAAATAGTATAAAATACGTCTTTATAAGGTCTGGCACCCCCCCCCCCCCCCCCCGAAACTTTTTTCTATATACGCTACTGAGGCTGACTAGGCAACAAGTACTTCTTTTTTTTTCTCTTAAACATATTATTTGATTTGCAATTTTTAATGTCTAATGGTAATTTGTTATACAATCTGATTCCTTTATAAAACAATGACTTATATCCTAATTCAGTATTTATACTGTTTAAATAAAAATTGCTGTTATTCGTTGTTGCATAGGTATGAAAATCTGTAACATTCATCAATCAATGTTAATAGAAGTTGCAACCAAAAAAATAAATAAATAATACAGGTATTCTACCCATATTACAAATTGCAAGTCATTTTTAAAAGCAAGTTACAAGTATATTGTAAACGCAGTCGAGTCAAACCTAACCTCAAATTCTTGGTTTGTTTTTCTGGAATTTTCAGATGCAAAAATTTTGCTACGAAATAACTTTTTCACTACAAAGGAGATCTGTTTTGTGTTAAAGCGCGTGTTATCAGACAAAACTGGTCTTGTTTTGTGACTAAGACAAGGTAAGAAAGATAATTTATGTTATTGAAGTTAGGGTCGATTTATATACTTGTTATACAGATTGACACTGAACATATACATTGGTTTTAGATAAAATGTGTCAACTTAGTATTGGTGCATTGTGTGTTCAGGAGGGGTGATCATCTGTCTGTGTAGGACTCCACAGGTCACTAAAATACACTACAGGACCAAGAATTTATTTGAGTCCTGTAGGATGGTGTACAAATTTTGTTCAGCTGTTCACCCCTCAGTTATGGCAGGGGTGGATCTAGGAACTTTATTTAGGGGGGGTAGATATCATAATAAATATTGCATAAAACAGTTTTGCATTGTGACCAGGATGTGTATTCTGTATGTAAAAACTTAATATAGTTTGAGATTTGGGGGGGGGGGGATTTCCCCTCCTGTAGATCCGCACCTTCTTATGGGTCGTTGTCCATATAATTTTATTATTATTGATGTATTGCCTTTTCGGCATTTTCCAAGAATAGGTCTTTGGGGGACCCAGGACACAGTTATGCCATATCTTCACCTATTTAATTTTTTTATTCATGAATATATGGAAAATGTCTAAAAATCCTTAGGCTTCTGTCTTTTTGTTTAGTGTTTGAACATAATTTTAGCTAGTGCTTTTACTTTTTAGGTACACAGACATTATGGATTTGTATGGATCATTACAATCACATTGAGTACACACTGCTTGGTTGCAAATGTTTTTTCATTTAGGTAAGTAATAGAGAAATATTGGTTAATAAGTTCTGTCTCTTTCCACACCCATACTAGGGCCTATTCTTAAAATACATAATGCCATTTAACATAATAATTATATGTTCAAAATTAATGCTCAAAGGGGTAGCAGTGTTTGGCCTTGTATTACACATAACTTTTTTTAATGTATTTTGTTTCTTGAAAATTCTGTACAGAGGGTGGAGGTGGGTTAATTACATAATTTAAGAATAGGCCCAAAGTGTACTTAGGGCAGAGCTTCAAGAGCTAAGCTCCCCCTTAAAAATTTGGTTAGCCCCTGAAATTATATTACATATAAACACATATTTCAGACAGAGTCGACATGAAGGCTTATTGGGGTGGGGGAGGCAACAGCCACCTTTCCTCAGAAACTTTTTGATCTTCTGCAATTTTTTGTAACTCTAACTGTTTCCAAGAAAAGACAAAAAAGGAAAATTTGTACTCTGCATTATTTTAATTTTATGCGAGTTTTATGTAATTTCTAAATAGCAATTGAAGATACAAGTTATTTTATTTTGTTTTTTTTTTTCTGAAAAATGGTTAGAGATAAAAATATTGCAGATCAAAAAATTTCTGAATAAAACAAGGAATTCATTTTACATTTTTAAATCTGCCAATAACTTACTGCAAAAAAGTTCTGGAGAAAAAAGGGGGCATGACCGCAGAAAAAATATCCACCCTATAGTTTTTCCTGATATTTGACATGCTTAATAATGTATGCCTTGTAACAAAACAACAACATGTTCCAGATTTGAGCTAAATATCTCAAAAACTGCACGAGTTATAAATAAAAAGCAAACAAAAAACTAATATTTTAATAACCCATATCTCAAAAACTAAGTTATACAAAGTTTTTTTTTTTAAATCACTCAAGATAATCCTCTGAAGTTTGGCGACATACTTTATTAACACCTGTATAAAATACCTACTATTATGTGTCCCCTGGCAGCTTTTTTTTTGCTTTTTAGTTATCCAACGCAACAATCAACAATGGGATAACATCATTATGTGGCCACCTTTATTATTAAAAAAAGGATTGGAGAATGGATATTGTGAAGAATATATGAAAATTACATTACAACATTTGAGCAATTCCACATAAACCTAGAAATTAGAAAATTGAAGACTGTAAGAGTGTGTTCTTATTTTTTTTAAATATTGGTTTTATTAAGGATTATTAGGTGATACATGTTTAACTATTTTTAAGTTTTCTAAAAATCCACAGTTTTTTGTAATATAAATACCTAGTTTATACATTTAAGAAAAAACATTATATTTGTTAAATATTTTTAGATTTTTCTAAAACAGTACTCATTTTTAAAAAAATAAATATTACATTTTTTAAAAAACATTGTTTTTTATTTAAGTATTACATTTTCGAGGTCATGCAAATTTTTATGTATGCGGAAAAAGTTTGGATATCTTACAGGTTTACATGACTAAAATTAATATATTTTTGATATCCAAATTCTTTTCGCATACATGAAATTACCCTGACCTCAAAAATAGCACCTTTACTAAGAAAAAAAATATTTCAAAAGCCCGCCGAGCCCGCCCGCGCATTCTTAATTCTTCCAGTAGCCAAGGGTGGCGCTAGCGTAAACTTGTTGCCGCTTTTGAACCATAGAATTAAGCACTCTTTTATTATTTTCTCTATGCACGTACCTCTCCAAGAGAGTTCGTTTTACGAAAATAATTTTGTTGCCAAAGGCTATTTTCTTAAAAATCGACCTGTCTGAGTAACATTTTAAAATCTCTTGTACACAAAAACGCTTCTAATTCGTCTTCGTTCTTATATCTATAAAACTTTTGTATAACATGAATATTAAGGGATGAAAGAATGTCACATATATGGTGAACACCCTGTACATATTAATATTAAATTATTAACACTTAGCCGTTTATCTAGAGTGAAGAAGATGTTGGGGACATAGTTCAATCCTGCAATGAAATGTTGAGATACTTGACCGGAGTAGGGGCAGAATACGCAGAAAAAATGAAAAAAATCGAAATCTTTAAACATATGGGTTACACTTTGCTGCACTTTTTTGATTTATTGCTGAAAATAGACGAAAAACAACCCATAATGAAAGGAATTTTGGAATGTCTTTTGGCGACATGTTCCAATATTTTCAGCACTGTTTCTGTAAATGTCTATTGCGCCTGGGCCGAGGTAAGTTGACTTCTCGAAACTATCGCACCGGATTTGTTTAAAAATGATCAGTATTGATTGCAATGAAGAATTTTATCCCTTTTTTCACAGATATTAGGTTATAAAAGTGCAAATTCAAATAAGGTTTTATGAAACTTACTTTTTTTAAAAGTATAAAAATGATATTGTTAAATGTATAAAGTTTATTTTTAATAAATTACAAATTATTTTTAATAACATTACTAGCTTGACCTAAGCAATAAAAATTACAGTTTTTTACCCTGATTATGAATTGTTGTAGACTTATCTTAAAAATATCTAAATCAGTTTTCTCCATATGGGTTCATTAAAAGTCCTGAAAAAATCTGTCCCTTAGCGTTTATTTGATTCTCTTTTAGGGCAAATAAGTTGTCATGTCATGTCATATTTCTAACACCCAACATTCTCCAAAGTCGCATGGGGAGCGCCTTGGTGGAAAGCGGGTTTACAGGACTATGCAAACCAATTCTCGGTATTAAATCTGGCAATTCTGTTTTGACGCCTTCCTGCGTACATGTATGCGACACACGAACGGCACATGTATGACATACATGTATCACGGATCACCAAACAAATGGTGTTCCGTGCAAGTATGAAGTGTATCTATGGCAGTCTGTGGTCACCTTGTGTGCACGCTGTTCTGCCTTTAGTTTATTTTCTTTGATTTGGGGACAAGTCCGCGCGGTAAAAACCGCGTCAACAAGAACCGCGCGGGACCAAAACAGCGCTAGACCAAAACCACGCCGAACCAAGAAACGCACCGGACCAAAACCGCGCGAAGCAAAACAGGGACTAAGCGCAAAATTGTGCCGAACCGAAACCACGTGTAAAAAACCGCGCCGAAGAACAAAATCGCGCTTACAGGAAACAAAAGGTGAACCAAAACCAGAACCGCACAAAGCATTTTTTCCGAAAATCAACCTTACCTTGGATCTTGACTTAACTTATTTCTACTAAAATAGGCTTTCTTTTGGCAGGTTAAAATCGATTGTAACCTATAGCCAAGTTTAGAAAAACATTTCCAAACTAGTAAGAACCTTCCATTTTGAAATTTGTATTGGAGAACTTGGCTTTACTGGTTTTTCTTATGATTTCACTCCTTTTTTAAAGGATTTGGATAATATTTAAGTTTTAAAATACTGCGGAATATTGTTCAAAACAGATTTTGAGGTTTTTAAATTTTTTCCTATGGTTTTATTATAGTTCCTATCAGCCTTCTAAAGCTTAGCTCTCTAGCGTCTCTGGAAGTGGGCAATGTTACTTTTACATAACTTTACATTTATAGAAGAGGGAAGTTAATTAAAATTTTGGGTTTTTACATTTTTTTCCATAGTTTTATCATAGTTCCTATCGGCCTTTCAAAGCGTTTCTCGAAGTGAGCAATGTTAATGTTACTTAACTTTACATTAATAGGGGAGGAAAGCAAATTAAAACATTGGGATTTTTAAATATTTTCTATCCGTTTGCCAAAGCTCAGCTCTCTAGCGCTTCTGGAAGTGGGCAATGTTACTTTTACATAACTTCACATGTATAGGAGAGTAGAGTGAATTAGAGTTTTGGGGATTTTTTATTTTTTTCCAAGGGTTTGGTCATAATTTCTCAGCTCTCTAGCGCTTCTGGAAGTGGGCAATGTTACTTTTACATAACTTCACATGTATAGGAGAGTAGAGTGAATTAGAGTTTTGGGGATTTTTTATTTTTTTCCAAGGGTTTGGTCATAATTTCTATCAGTCTGCCAAATTTCAGCTTTGTAGCATGTCTGGAAGTACAGTAGAATTTTGATGATCTATACATGAGAGTGGCAATTTCGACATTTTTTGAAATTTCGTAACTACTTTATGGAAGTCCATGAAACTGGAGGGGTTCTTAACTCCATGAAGATCTAAGACTGTGCAAAGTTTGAGTTTCGTAGCTCATTCCAAACTAGAGTTTTTGATAGGTCAAATATGGGCTGAAATGTTTCAAGAAAAGATGGTACAGCAGTTTCCGCGCGAACTTGGCGAAATAATAGACATAAACAGGAAGTAATTACTAGGTTTTGCTCTTTTGTTTTTTTATTAATTAGCTAATACTGAGTATTGTGTATACATATGTTTTGTTTATATTTTTCAAATTCATAATTGTGCTTCAGAACATAAACAAGACCTGAATAAATATAGATTCCCGGTACAGGAACCTATATATTTTTTCCAAAGACTATTTTTGAATTATGAATACCTTTTCTAGTGAGCTAGAGCTTTCCCATATTGTGATGCCATACCTAATAAGACTATAAAAATTAGCATAATAGATACTTTTAAGCACTGATGTTTTAAATGACTGTAATTCTCAAGACATAGCAGACACTATTTAAAGTATTACAGATAGTCTCTATTTGGTTGTTCTATCTAACCTCAGAATCCATGTTAATTCCCAGGATTTTTACACTATTTGCAAGTTCGGAAGTATTTGCTCCCAATTGGATGTGTGTGTTTCTGTTTTATTGTCTTGTTTTAAAAAGAAAATATTGTGTCTTGTTTTGTCACAATGATCTCAAGCACGAAATTTAAGAGCTGATATTTTTATATTGGTATCGATATCATCAGCATAGAAATCTGAGGAGAATCCGAGATAAGAGACAAGTTATGAATGCAGCATATAAAAAAATGCCCCAGAACACTGCCCTGTGGAACACCAGTATTTGCAATTATTACTGAGCTACTATTAGCCGTTCTAATGCATGTTTTTCTGGGTCTTTCACTGAATAGAGATCTGACCCAGTTGTTTGCCCTATTCCGGATTGCTAGTTTACCAAGCTTCTTTAGCAAAATATCATGGTTCAGGGTATCAAAAACCCTGGACAGATCTACAAATTCACCCAATATAACCTCCTGACAGCGCATCCAAAACACCATTTTTATAAAGAGGTACTATCAAGACCATTTTAAGACAATCAGGGAACACATCCTCCTAAATTTAGATATCTCAAAAAGTAATAGATAGATTTTTGAAATTTTTATACGGTTGTAAAGATATTCCAGAGACCTTCAAAACAAGTTATCACTACACCCAGACCCACTTTTCTTATTCAAAATGTAAAGGTAAAGTTTACCCCCTTTACGGGGTTTCCAAATTCCATCAAGAAATACCCGAGAACGCCTCTGTTAAGTTTTCTTTGCGTTGGTAGTTACAGTGTAATTTTTGTTTTAACTTTAGAACTTCTTCAAGTGTATTTCTAGAACAATAAAGAAACTGAACTAAATGTAATTTGTAAACAAAACTGCAAATTACCGATTGTAAAGGAGAATGAAGTATAAGATTTTTTTTTAATACTCACTTTTAAGTTATCTCTGAGGCCACGGCACACAATGGTTTATCCCTATGAAAAAACTTATCATTTTCATATCAAGATTTAAAAACAAAAATTCGATTTTTTTGTAAAGAAATGTCTCCTTAGTTTAAACCTATGATTGTTTTTTCTGATTTATTTTGAATTTTGAAAAATTGGACGGTAAAGTAAAATTTTGTATTTATTTTTAATTTTTGTCTCAATCTGCAACCCGTCCTTTATTTATCTCTTAAACAAAAACCGCTTTGTCAATTTTCCTTTTTTCTTTTTACGTTTAGTGCGTATATTTAGTAGTGTTTTGTAAGCCTAACAAGAAAAAAAACTTTTATCTATTATTTCAAAAAAAATTAAAATAACAGAAAAAACGATGTTATTTTGATGTATGAAAATTTCTGCAGACTAAAAGTTGTCTTCCCGCAGCCTCCCGCAATGAGATTTTTTTATGGTTATAATCCACGATGTCTTATCTTTATGACTGCATAGGTTACAGCTGCCAATATCTGCCTATCTGTGAATTAGGTTCCTAAAATTGTCACCTTGTTATTCAAATATCCTAGAAATACACACAATTAACGGTTTTTGCTGTGTTAATATGGATAAATTTATATATTTTGAAGTATTTATTTCTTTTATTATATATATTTTGAAGTATTTATTTCTTTTATTATTTATCAGTCAATTTATCAGTTTGTTATCATTCATTATATTTACAAATTATATTTTTTAATATGTAATGTACAGGGTTTTTTTTATTTGTCAAACACAGTGTTTTTTTATTACAATCTAGTCAGTACGACTAATTAGCAATTTTGTTTTAACTTAATTTACTAGAAAAGTCAGATTTAAACTTAGGGTTCACTCAACAGTTCTCCCCGCTTTGTTTAGTCTGTAACTCACAATTGTGTTGTGTTTATAGCATTATTTTGTTTTATGTGTAATTCACTTAGTTTACTAGCTCAAACGGCTTCACTCTTTTTAGTCTTCGAACTAGCATAGTATTGTCTAGAAGCTGAATTGCTTCCACATTCACATGCCGATGGAGTCTATCTTCATGGCTTTTTGCGTACTTTTTTATAGTCTCTGCTACAGTTTCGATTTTTAGATCTCGATGAAGGTCACTATTTCGAACGTACCAAGGTGCATTCACAATGTTTCTTAATACTTTATTTTGAAATCTCTGTACAACTAGAATGTTACTCTCTTTAGCACAACCCCATAGTTGAATACCATATGTCCATACTGGTTTCAGTATTTGTCTATAAAGCAGTAACTTATTATGAATTGTTAAATTGGACTTCCTTCCAATTAGCCAGTTCATTTTTCTATACCTTATCTCAAGTTCTTCTTTTTTTTTCTTAACATGTGCTTTCCAGCGCAATTTGGCATCAAGTGTCATACCTAGATATTTTGCCTGATTCGAATATGGTACTGGAATGTTGTTAATTGTTATTTGTATGTGATTTATATTTTTGTTTGTAAAATCAACATGAATTGATTTGGTTTCATTTAATTTTATTCGCCACTTTGTGGTCCAACTGTGAACTTGGGTGACTGCATCCTGAAGTTTTTCTATGCATTTTTCAATAGATTTTTCTACCGTCAATAAACCAGTATCATCGGCAAATGTTGCTAAGTGACAATTTTCTGGCTTTGGGATATTGTTATGCCCGCAGTAAGAAAAACGATAACTGCAATGGACTGTATATATTTTAATTAATGAAAGCGCGAACAAACATAAATATATTGATATGAAATTACGAAATAATTAAAAGGTCCATAGGTTAATTGTGGGTACCACACAACGGAAATCAGATACAAAGCACTCACCAGTTTGCAGCCAATTTCTCCACTTCCAAGGGGCCCCTGTCTGGATCTAATGATGTCACCACGTAGCTGAAGGGCTGAAGTTTCTAGTTCTATGCTTCAGTACACCAAAATCGAGCACTTTCAAGTGTAGAAATTTGAAATAGTTGGAGAAAGTAATTTAACACGCCATTTCTCGAGGCGGTCGAAAAAGGATCTCACTGATTCTTGGTGCGCATGTCCAAAATGCGCGAAAATGCACTCTGTCCGTCATTCAATAGTTATTATTCAATTTAGCGGGAGCTAACATAACTGCCCTCCAAAACCCACAATTTTAGAATCTCAACCGGACAGATATAGATATAAGAAAAATGATCGACCGATAAATATAAATGAATGAAAACAGATAAGTATCGTAAGTTTATTTAGAGATAACGAAAACCCGAAAAAGTCAAAACAAACAAACAAAATTAAAAAAAATAATAAAGAATTACCTATAATAATTGACTTCAATAGGCAGAAAAAATTAAAATTACTTTTAATTCGGCAAGAGGCACAGTTTTACAACTGGCCGCTTGTAAACACCGGTAACCGTTTGTACCGTCGCAACACGCACCTGACCGTCTCCGCCGGGATGCAGTTCGATGACCCGACCGACCGGCCATTTCAAAGGTGATTGGATGTGATCACTTGTTATGATAACCAAATCATTTAATTTGATATTTGGGGACGAATCAGCCCACTTGTGTCGCTGTTGTAGCGTATGCAAATACTCTATAGAATACCGTTTCCAAAAATCATTATGTAGTTTTTGGATTAGTTGCCATCTCGAGAGCCGATTTAGGGGAACCTCGGACAAATCTGACTCCGGAATTTCTGAATTAAGGAATTCAAGGGTCAAAAAATGCCCAGGGGTAAGAGGTTGAAGATCGTGTGGGTCTGAAGAGGCAGGAGATACAGGGCGACTATTAAGTACGGCTTCTATGCGACATGTATGGGTGGACATTTCCATGATGGACAACTTCTGGTCGCCGACTACTCGAACAAAGTGAGTTTTAAAACTTTTGACGCCAGCTTCTGCCAGGCCATTGAAATGTGGACTGAGAGGAGGTCCCAGATGCCAACGAATAGAAAGTCTGGTGGACGCACTTCTTGCGTAATCAAGTAATTGGTTACGAAACCCTATAAAATTACTGCCTTGATCTGACCAGCATTACGACACGCTTCCACGTCTGGAAATGAATCGATGGAATGCACCTACGAACCCTTCGGTGGACAGTTCCATGGTTAATTCCAAATGCACGCAATGTGTGGCCGTACAGACAAACACACAGACATACGATTTGAAAGCTTTACAACCACGGTAACGATGAGGAATCACAAAGAAAGGTCCACAAAAGTCGATAGCTACACTCGAAAAAGGTTTAAGTTGATTGATTCGATGAGCGGGAAGTGAACTCATTATGGGCGGTCTATAGGGTTTAGGGTTGATTCTAAAACATTGCAAACACTTGGATATGGTTCTTTGAATTGCCCGTCTGGCAGATAATATCCAAAATTGCTGTAAAAGCAGATTATGTAATGGTTTAAACCCATGATGAAGGTATTGTCGATGAGTGGACTCGATAAGAAGAGTAGTTAAACGATGGTTACTCGAAAGTAAGATGGGGTGTTTTGCAGAATAAGACAAAAGGTCAGATTTTTGTAATCTGCCACCGACTCTAATGATATTATTTTCATCAAGAAAAGGTGAAAGTTTTCGAAAAGGTTTCGGTATTGGTTTATCCTTAGATAACGCGGAAAAAAGCTCAGAAAAACAAGAACTTTGAACGCGTTTGATAAGAAGGTATAACGCACTTTGCATCTCACCGGTGGTAGGAAAAACAATATTCTCAAAAATAACTGTTTGGTCCGGCGGCTTAGTGGGTTTTTGATAGGAATGGTTTTGAAAAAGGTTAACTATTCGAAGGACATAACAAATGATACGTTGAATTTTTGATATAGATGAATATTTGATAAGAAGCTGATCTAAGAAGTTAGCGTCAATTATCGCATTGCAACAGACCTTTGGCTTTTCCTCCAGATCGGCATTTTTGATTTATGAAAATCGGGCCATTCGTTTTCGGGAGACCACAAAAACGACATGAGCTGTGAAGGGGTGGCCCCTCGTGACGCAATATCGGCTGCATTTAAAGCAGAAGGAATGTAGCGCCACGAGTTTGAGGGAATGATTTCTTGGATTCTACTGACTCGATTTCCAACAAAGGTTTGCCAGCGATTAGGAGGGGATGAAAGCCAATGCAATACGACTTGCGAATCGCAGAAAGTAACGATATTTGTAAAAGTTATTTTTCCTTCATAGCTAGATAAGACGAAATCAATTAATTCGCTTAAAAGAAATGCGCCTTGGAGTTCAAGCCTAGTCAAAGTTTGTGACTTTATAGGCGCGACCCTAGATTTTGCAGATATGAGAGAAACAGATATATTGTTTTCCTCTTCTATACGAAAATATACGACGCCTGCGCAACCTCGAATTGAAGCGTCACAGAAGCCGATGATTTGACAGGTATTGGTTTTAGACAGTTTGATTTGTCGGGGTAATTGAAAATTGGAAAGAAGCGGGAATTCAGAACGAAGTTTGTTCCAAGAGTCGATGATAGAAGAATCTGGTTCTTTGTCCCAGCCTATTTTCGATAACCACAACTGTTGCAAAATAAATTTTGCTTGTAGCAACAAGGGACAAAGAAAACCTAAGGGATCGAAGATTGTTCCTATGATAGATAAAATAGAACGTTTGGTTGGGGGTTTGTCCTTCATTCGGCATTGATAAGAAAAGATGTCGTTGTTTGGATGCCATTGAAGTCCTAAAACTTTGATAAAGTGGGGTTCCTCCTTGTCGAAAGAGAGAGGCATTTGACGATCGGACTCTGGCAATGTTGCCAATAACTCAGGACAATTGCTTGCCCATTTTTTAAGTTCAAATCCTCCCGACTTCAACAAATCATTGAGTTCTGTTTGAAGGGAGAGAGCTTCAGAAAGCGAAGGGCTAGTTCCCAAGATATCGTCGATATAGATTGACGTTTTTAGAACAGTACTAGCCATAGGAAAACGTTCCTTTTCTCTCTCTTCCAGCTCATTTAATGTACGCATGGCTAGAAAAGGTGAGCATGTCATGCCAAAAGTGACAGTAGAAAGTTCCCACACTGAAAGTGGGTCCTGTGGAGAAAACCTCCACAATATCCTTTGATAAGGACGGTGATAAGGATTGATAAGGACTTGACGGAACATCTGTTTGATATCAGCAATGTAGGCAATAGGATTAAGACGAAACGTAAGGAGTAAAGAAGCAATATCTTTTTGAAGTTTCGGTCCCGATAACAACGTGTCATTGATACTAATATTTTTTGGGGTGACTGCCGAACAATCCCAGACTACCCTTAATTTTGTACTTAAGCTTTCCGGCTTTAGTACGCAATGATATGCTAAAAAACATGATACGTCGACTTTTGGTTGACTAGATAAAACTAGACTCATATGATTAGAATCGATATAGTCTTGCATGAAACTTGAATAGGCAGTGTACAGATCAGGATTTTTGAGTAATCTATTTTCTAGAAGTAAAAATCTACGATAAGCTTGCGGATAAGTATTTCCTAGGTCAGGGTTTATTTTATCTTTAAACGGAAGATCTACCATGAATCTACCGCTCGGTTGCCGTACTACACTCGCAGTAAAAATTGATTCTGCTTGTTTTTCTTCCTTTGATAAGATTTGTTTTTTAGGCAAATGTTCAAAATCCCAAAACCAGGGGAGAATGACCTCTAAAGGAGGTGAATGACTCGTTAAAAAACAACTGGTTCGTTCCGTAAGACTACCTACTTCGTCAACTTTTCCCATGACGACCCACCCAAAGATAGTTTCAAGGGCTGAATATCTGTGCGAATAGCTCGCAACCAATAACTAGGTCCACAGGTCTAGATTTGAAATAAGATGGGTCGGCAAGTTTAAGGTTTTCCAAGTGTTTCCATTGATTATCGTTCAAAGTGAATGTAGGCATATTGGAGCATAATTGTGGAACGACAATTGCTTCGAAATTAAGTAAAGGAGTGACCTGTCCTTGTGGCTTAATGTGACATTGAACGAGCCCTTTGGAAGTAAAAGAAGACATCTGATTTAATCCGAATATTTCAGTGGTGTAACTTCGCCTAGGAAGATTAAGACGCTGAATACACTTTTCACTGATGAATCCTGTCTGTGATCCAGAATCAAGCAGTGCCCTTACAGGTTGAAATTTTCCTCAACCGTCCATAACATCTATTATGGCGGTGCATAACAGAAAGGTACCTGAAGGTCCTGAGGTATTTAATGACACATGAAGATTATTGACCGGTGGTGTGTGAATGACAGACTCTTTTACTATTGCAAGTCCGGCATGAATATTTTGATTTGCACGTATCTACCCCATGCAAGGGATGAAAACACGCTAGACATAATTTTTTCTGCTTGACGAAAAATAGGCGATCGATAGGTGAGAGATCAAGAAATGTTTGACATTTCGAAAGCACGTGACCTTGATTACACCGGAAACATTTTATTCCCGTACTTGAATTAGTTGAGGTGCCAGCCAGTCCTATAAAAGGCGAATTGGATGATTTATAGGTAGGCTTTTGCCCAAACTGATTTTGCATAGAATTTGAATTGTGATAGGTAGGCTTTTGCCCAAACTGATTTTGCATAGAATTTGATTTTTATAGGTAGGCACCTTTTTGGGTGCTGTTGATTGAGGAAGTGATTCCAAAACTTTACATCTTTTTTCTAGAAATTGAAAAAGTGACTGAAAAGTGGGAATTTCGGTATTAGTATGGGCGTGACTCATTTCGAAATTTGAACGCGTCGGAATATCCAATTTTTCTAACAAAATGAAAAAAATAAAAAGTCCCAACTGTCAACGTCAAAGCTAAGTGATTTTAAAATTTCTAGGGATTCAGAAAAGGTGTCAATTAAATTACGCAATTCTTTAGCTGACTCGTTTTTTAATGTGGAGTTCATAATTGTGCTTAAAGCATCATTTGCGAGGTCTCGCTTGTTTTGATATCTATTGACTAATTTGTCGTAAGCAATTTTATAATTTTGATCAGATAAGCTAATCCCTGATATCAATTTTAAAGGCTCATCCTCGAGATATGAAAATAAATATTGAATTTTTCAAACGTTACTTAGACTTTGATTTTGATTTATAATGTTATTAAAAAGATCGAAAAAGCTTGGCCATAATTTTTTATCACCTCGAAATATGGGAATACCTAACTCTTTGAGTTTTGGAGTTTCGTTTTGTCGAACATATGATCCCGAAAAGGATAGGGCCTCAACCGGAAATATTTTAGAGTAAACCCCCTTACACGCATAAAAATATTTACGAGCTTCTGAAAGGATCGCATCCTGCGTTTTAAACTCCTCGTCGTCCGAGTCGTCTATCAACATAATGACATCATTATGCGCCAGCATGCATTTATCGAAGGTTTCATCCAAATCGGAATACCTCACTTGAAACTCGTTTCTCGCTTTTTCGTCCGTTGCCGCGGTCTGTGAAAACACATAACAGTCGGTGATCGCAGATAAAAAACCCTTGCGTTTTTGCACGGCTTTTTTGACAGACATGATTTTACCTTTGAAATGACGAAATTGTCGGTAAATATACAATTAACGCTAAATTAATGCTTCTGAAATAGAAAAATGACGAATTGTCGAAAATATGCACTAATTTATCGCAATTGATGAAAATTGTTTTAAATATCGAAATGATATGGAACACATCTAATCACAGAAATGTCGGTAAATATACAATAAACGCTAAATTAATGCTTCTGAAATAGAAAAATGACGAATTGTCGAAAATATGCACTAATTTATCGCAATTGATGAAAATTGTTTTAAATATCGAAATGATATGGAACACACTGAACATGTGCTTGTTTGTTTTGATTGCTTCGATTTGTTTACTGAATGACCACGGTACGTTACCATAGCAGCGGACCGAAAATCAGGTGAACTACGATTGGCAAAATTCAAGGCCTTGATCTCGGCGTGAAAATGGCCGACTTATTAATACCGTCGTATGGAGTAAATTTTAAATAATTCGGTCGAAGGAACACTTATGTTATGCCCGCAGTAAGAAAAACGATAACTGCAATGGACTGTATATATTTTAATTAATGAAAGCGAGAACAAACATAAATATATTGATATGAAATTACGAAATAATTAAAAGGTCCATAGGTCAATTGTGGGCACCACACAACGGAAATCAGAAACAAAGCACTCACCAGTTTGCAGCCAATTTCTCCACTTCCAAGGGGCCCCTATCTGGATCTAATGATGTCACCACGTAGCTGAAGGGCTGAAGTTTCTAGTTCTATGCTTCAGTACACCAAAATCGAGCACTTTCAAGTGTAGAAATTTGAAATAGTTGGAGAAAGTAAATTAACACGCCATTTCTCGAGGCGGTCGAAAAAGGATCTCACTGATTCTTGGTGCGCATGTCCAAAATGCGCGAAAATGCACTCTGTCCGTCATTCAATTGTGTGGTTTTAAAATTTACAAACACCGCGAAATTTAGCGGGAGCTAACTAGTAGTAGTAGTAATAAAAAAGTTTTTCCATGTGGAACTTTATAAACGGTGACCCTGTACATTGGTGGGATATTTTTAACATAAAGAGTTTTTTTTCTCTTGTGAAAAATAAGAGTGTCTCACTCCGATAGCTCAAAAAATTGGATTACCTAGTGGACTGTATTTAAACAAGTCCTCCGCTTTCATTTGAAGGGTATACAAACGCCCGCGATATCGTACCTTTCTGAAGTGAAATTTAATTGAGACATAAAAACAATATTGGAATATGATGATTATTTAAGAGCGAAATAATAGAAAAATATTCATGATGCGATCTTATAGGAGAGGGACTTACCGGTGATGTCTTGATCTCTTCCAACTGGTGCACCAGATTCGCCAGAAGTCTTCTATAGCGGTCCAGCACTCCCGAGTTTCAATGTTTGGAGTTTTTAGAGGAATTTAATGGTTTTTAGAGTTCACCATTTTTATAAAAGCTTTGATCGTTCAAAATATTCCGATCGAGAGCGTGTGTGAATGGCGACAGACTTTTTAGGTTCTGTCTTGTTTTTGCGGCGTGTTTCTTCGCCCTCTATAGGAAAATCGCATCACTTCTGATAAAAAGAATTTAGAATTTTAATTTTATTAAAAAGAATAAAAACGCGATTTAAATTAAAATATGCAGAGGGCGGTAGTAATTGAATTAAAATTATAAATATTATTATTAAATGCATTTGGAATTTAAATATTAAACTATGCCAAATTGATAGTAAACTTTCAGCTAGTTTGCAAGCCTTAAATTTAACTTAACCTATTGAGTAAAACTACAACCCAATTATACCCAATTGTAACCCAAAATATGAGTTTCAAAAATAAAAATAAAATGTTCTGAAAAAATAATAAAAATTAGATTAAAAGAAAAAGAGGTGTTTTGCAAAACCGAAAAATACTGGCGGCCGAAAATGCTATGCATTTTCCAAGGGGCCAATAGGTAAAGGACACAGTTTAGGGATTGGTCTCTTTAACAAACTATCCTTGGTTTTGACAGAGGCTACTCGATTTATCCCATCCTTACCGGGAAAAATTTCAACCACTCTGCCGAGTTGCCACTGAAGGGGCGGTAATAAATAGTTTTTAATTATAACTAAGCGTCCAACTTCAGGAGTTGAAGTGGGTTCCAACCACTTACTCCTTTGTTGTAGAGTATTGAGATACTCTTGTTGCCAGCGTCTCCAAAAATCTTGGTGGATTCGTTGGAGGAGCTGCCAACGCGTGGGACGATTTATTTTAAGATCAATAAAATTTGCGTCAGGAACGGCACTTAGCGGTTCCAGAGATAAAAAGTGACCTGGGGTCAGCGCGGAAATATCATTTGTATCGCTAGAAATTTCAGTGAGAGGACGCGAGTTTAAAATAGCTTCGATTTGACAAGGTACAGTGTATAGTTCGTCGAAAGTTAATATTTGATGTCCTATTAAGCGGATCAAGTGTTTTTTAACTGACTTGATTCCTGACTCCCAAAGTCCTCCAAAATTTGGACTATTACTCGGGATAAAATGCCATTTAATGGGACGCGTAGAATCGAGCTGTAAAAGCTTGCGGTTAGCTGAGAAAAAGTTAGTTGCATTATCACTATACAGATCGGATACGTAGTTTCGGCGCGCAACAAATCTGCGAAGCGCAGCAATAAAACAATCAGCGGTCAAATCGCTTGCTATTTCTATATGAATGCACTTAGTACTTAGGCAAACAAACAGACATATGTAAGCCTTCGTAGTACGATTTCCACGATGTCGACTATATTTATTGGACCTCCGTAGTCAACACCAGTGTGCAAAAATGCTCTCAACTGAGATACGCGGGGAAACAATAATGAACCCATCATAGGCTGAACCGACTTAGGATTGCAATTTCGCGTTTTGCGGCAATGATCCAGTACAATTGACTAAGAAAAAATGTACCGTCCTCACTCCTGCATATTTTATATGGAAATGTTCGATAATCATGAGGGTGAGTTTACTCTTGCGTGGTAATAAAATTTGATGTTTCTTGTCATATCGCAGAGGGGAGTGATGCAATCTGCCCCCTACTCTGATTAAATCGTGAGGATCTAAAAATAAATTTAATTTTTTCATTGATTTATTTAGTTTTAAGTTGTTTTTTAAAGCGTGAATTTCTTCTGAGAAATAAATTGACTGTTCATTTTTTATGAGTAAATAAATTGCGTTTGTTATTTCAACAAATGTCAGAAAATCTTTATTAATTTTTAAATTAGGCGGTTTAAAAAAAAAATTATTATTTAAAAAGCGTAAAATATAGGCTAAAACTCTACACATTCTAGAAAAATTAGAGTTTTCCATTAAAAGCGTCTCCAAAAAATTAGGAGCTGTATTTTGCGTTGCAATTAAAGTGAAATTAGGCAATGATTTCTCCTCTAAAAGAGTTTCAGGAGAGTCAGTTAGTTCACAGTCTTTAGGCCAGTATTCATAAGATTTTCTCAAAAAATCAGGACCGTTAAAAAATAATTTGTGATTAATTAATTAAAAAGAATAAAAACGCGCATCTGCGGGGTTTTCTGACGTTGAGATGTATGACCAATTTTTGGGTGGTACTTTATCTTGAATTTGTGTAACACGATTTTGAACGAACGTTTTCCACCTAAGGGTGCGCTCTTATCCAAGAAAGTGCTACTTGTGAGTCACTAAAAGCAAAAACTTGATGTATTTTCAAGCGGGACTCAAAAGTGGTTAAAACAAAGTGAACTAAATCAGCTAAAAGATTACAAGCGGCTAATTCAAGTCTTGCAATACTTGTAAATTTGAGTGGAGCAACTCTAGTTTTAGAGCATAAAAGGTAAACTGATATTTCATTTTTGTAAATAACGCGTAAATATACTATTCCGGCATAAGCTTTATTACTAGCGCCCGAAAATGCGATTATTTTAATGCGTGCATTACCAGAAAAAATACTCTGCCAATATATGGGCCCCTAAGCTCACACTAGGTACTATAGTTATAGTTTACGTGTGAGCTAATATAACTAAAAACTGAAATATATTTTATTCAACTCCAGAGTAAATTACCTTTTGTTTGATACCACACAAGCCATGTTTTGACTTAAACTCAAATTTTTAAAATCTACCCCCACCCTTAAAAAAAACAAAAACTAAAATGTATTTTGTTAAACTCCGGACTCAATTACCTTTCGTTTGATATCACACGCCATATTTTCACTTAAATTCTAATTTTTGAAATATACCCCCACCCTTTTTTTAAAATAAATTAAAATGTATTTTGTTTAACTCCAGACTCAATTACCTTTCGTTTGATATCACACACGCCATATATGCACATAAACTCTAATTTTTTAAATCTACCCCCAACCTTTTATTCGGTTTGTGTTCGGTGGATTTTGTTCATTTTTAAATGGGACCATCCCGACCCAAGACCCAGCCTAGGTACCAAATTTCATTAAAATCGGCCAAGCGGTTTTTGAGTTATGCGCGTTGGTCGTTACAGACAGACGGCGCAACAAAAAAGTTTCAAAATCATCTGAAACGCAAAGATATATAAAAAATTTTGAAATCGGAGCAACTTTTTTTTTCTCGAAAAAATTAGGATCACCATAGCTCACACTACTATAGTATAGTATATGTGTGAGCTAATATTTATAAATCTAGGCAAGCGAAAATCTTTGAGTTAGGGTAGTTCCGATTTATAACGTTCCCAAAGTCGAATAATTTCAACAGGTGCTTCGGAATCCCAGTCTAATTTAAGTTTCCAAAATTCTTGAATTAGACATTTTATTAAAATGGTCACTGGCGCGAGCCAACCTAAAGGGTCATATATTTTAAAAATTTCAGAAAGTATATTGCGTTTAGTACATTCGCGACTCAAGGGTTCTACCGAGTAAGAAAAATAATCAGAACAAGGCTGCCATCTAAGACCTAAAATTTTAGTGGTCTCGTCCGTATCTAAAGAAAGCGCGGTTGGGTTTATATCGGGTTCAGACAAGTGTTCTAAAACTTTTTTGTTATTACTAGCCCCTTTATGAAGCTTAAAGCCTCCAGAGTTAAGCAAACAAGATAGCTCTTTTTGAAGCGAAATAGCTTCTTGTACAGAGCTAGCGCCAGTTACAAAGTCATCGACAAAATTGTCAGACATTAAGACTTGAGAAGCGCGATGAAAATTTTGTTTTTCATCTTCAGCCAATTGCTGTAAAACTCTAAGAGCTAAATAAGGAGCGGGGGTAGTACCGTATGTCACAGTTTTTAAACGATAATCACGAATAGGTTCAGAGTTATTAGAACACCACAGGATTCTTTGATAATCCTGGTGCTGAGGTGCAATTAAGATTCCACGAAACATTTTAGAAATGTCGCAACAAAGAGCTACTTCGTGTAATCGAAAATTAAGTAAAACGCTGCTAATGTCCTTTTGCAATTTAGGACCAGCGTAAAGAGTATCATTTAGGGAGAGGTTTTGGTTATTTGATTGCATAACTGTACTTGCATTAAAAACGATTCGAAGCTTAGTTGATAAGCTCTCAGGGCGTTCAATATGATGATGAGGAATGTAATAACTTTTTTCTGTAACTTCCCGGTTTTCGATTAATTCCATGTGATCTAGTGTTAAATATTCTTCCATAAAATCGGAATATTTTTTATAAGTTTCCGGCATTTTTATTAACCTTCTTTCTAGCGAGAGAAACCTCTTTAGCGCAAGATCACGACTATTTGGAAAAATCGGTTCAATATTATCGCGAAAAGGAAGAGTTACAATATAGCGTCCTTCATCATTACGAGATACCGTATTTTGAAATATTTTTTCACACATATCATCTTGAGGTGAAAGAATACGTTTCGTTTCAGGGATATTTTCTATTTCCCAAAATTTTATAAGCGAATCATTTAGCATTTTATTTGAAATTTGACAAAAAAATGATTGTGAAATTTGATGCGTAGCGAGAGAATTAACTTTTCCCATTAAAATATATCCAAAAATGGTATTTAGCGCAAACAAATCAGCTTCGATTAAAATGTCAATAGCTCCCGGTCTATAAAAGTTCGGTTCCGCGAGATTCAAATTTTTAACTATTTTCCAGTCATTTATTTTAATCTCACTGCTAGGAACTGAAGAGCATATTTGCGGCAAAATTATAGTATTAACCGATAAAGTTTGCGTGTCATTACAAGGCCTGATAATTAAATTTACAGAACCCAATTTTGACTGTAAATGCATGTCACCAATCCCCTGGACTTCAGTAGTCACGTATACGCGGGGTAACCCTAATTTATTTGCACATTTCAAGGATAAAAATGAGAGCTGCGACCCAGTATCCAAAACTCCCCTAACAGTCTGAAAATTTCCCCTAACATCTTTGATTTCAAAAATCGCGGTTGATAAAAGTACAGCGGAATTATTCATATAAGACGAATAGCATGCACCACCGTTATTTTGGGAATTTTCGACCGTTGGTTGTTGCTGTATGCGCGCTTCGCTGCTGGACGTCGCGACGCCTGAAATTGTTTCAGTTTATATCGAGAGTATTAAAGTGACAAGAACTGTGATGTCTTTTCCGGCAAAATCGACATGAATGTGTGCTTTTGCATTGGAAAGTGCGATGCATATTAGAAGTACAATTTATGCACCATTTTTTATCCTGCAGAAAATTAAATCTTTCTCGAGGAGAAACGTAATTTGGACATAAACTTAAAGCGAGATCGCTTGAGCAAATAGGGCATTTTAATTTTTGAGGGGTTTGATTTGACGGCGAATTATTTGTACCAAAAAAGGCACGTGGAGATTGTCGCGTGTTATATTGATGCGTGGATTGCGTTTTAAAATTATTATTTTGCGATTTTGCGGGTTTATTTCTAAGAGAAACTTGCATATTAAATGAGGAACTAGCGTTTACAGTAAAAAGAGCGTTGCAATGTTGATCAAAGAAATTGCAGATACTCCTATAGGAAGGAATTTCCGTAGGTTTTCCGTGAAAAACTTCAAAGCGGGTTTGAATATTATGGTCAACCGATTTAAGCAGTTTTTGCGCTAAAATAAAATCCCAAAAATCAGGTTCTAAACCAACTGTTTTAAGAGCCTCGAGATTTTTTGTAAAAATATCAAGTAGATTTCTGAGAGCTAAAGGGTCTTCAGAATTAACTTTTGGAGCGTTTTACTAATTGTTTAAAAGCAATAGGATAATTCGCGTCTGAGAGGGGTAATTGAGTGACCAATTCTTTTGGAGGACCTTCCAAATTTGTAACAAGCAAAGAGTATTTTTGCATATTTGGAATATTTAGATTGTCGTGAATCAAGCTTTTAAACAAATCATAAAAAGCTGGAAATTGATTCAATTCTCCATTAAATTTAATTAAATCGATCCTCGGTAAATGATAAGACATATTGTCATTTTGTTACGAACCACCCGGAGAATCTGGATTCATGGTAAGACGGCGATTACCAGTAGAAGCCTGTGCAGAAGTTTGAAAAAGATCATTAAAAATGTCTTGAATTCGCGTGACACTTTTCTGAAAATCGTGAAGTTTTTTCCTGGCTGATTCAACTTCATTTTTATCAGCAAAAATTTCATTTAGCAAAGTAGAATGCTTTTTTGAAAACTCCGCGCGAATATCTTCAAGTTCTTCAAAGCGAATTTTAAAAGTATTGCGTTTTGTGGCGTCAGTTTTAGCTTCTAGGGCTACTGCAAAAATTTCATTAACATTGGATTCCTCCATATCTCGAAAAACTTTAACTTTCTTGATTTTCTCAGCTTATATTATAATAAAAGCGTATATTAAAAGCGAATATCAAAAGCGTTTATTTAAATTAAACTGTAAATCAAAGCTATTTTAAAAGCGAAAATAATTTAAAAATATTTTTATAATTTTAAAATATTTATAGAAGCGATATAAACGTAGTCATTTTTTCAGTATACCACTGAAAGAATTCCTGAAAATATATGCGTTTATTTTTATAGCGAGGTGACCTCAGATCAGTGATCCAAAACAACCGAATAAACCTTTTTTGTTAGACTGTCGAGACCAAGGATTTTATAAAAAAACTGATATGGCGTTACCTACTACACGAGCAGTAAATAAATTTAGATTTTTATATTTTAAAATTTAAAAATTCTTGTAAAAAACAGTCCTCATGTTATTACCAATATTACCTGCGTTTCACTTTAGAAAGGATGATTTTTGAATTTCAAATTAATAAAAATCAAAATCCGGCGATCGAAGTGATCAAATATATGTCTCACTCCGATAGCTCAAAAAATTGGATTACCTAGTGGACTGTATTTAAACAAGTCCTCCGCTTTCATTTGAAGGGTATACGAACGCACGCGAAATCGTACCTTTCTGAAGTGAAATTTAATTGAGACATAAAAATAATATTGGAATATGATAATTATTTAAGAGCGAAATAATAGAAAAATATTCATGATGCGATCTTATAGGAGAGGGACTTACCGGTGATGTCTTGATCTCTTCCAACTGGTGCATCAGATTCGCCAGAAGTCTTCTATAGCGGTCCAGCACTCCCGAGTTTCAATGTTTGGAGTTTTTAGAGGAATTTAATGGTTTTTAGAGTTCACCATTTTTTATAAAAGCGTTGATCGTTCAAAATATTCCGATCGAGAGCGTGTGTGAATGGCGACAGACTTTTTAGGTTCTGTCTTGTTTTTGCGGCGTGTTTCTTCGCCCTCTATAGGAAAATCGCATCACTTCTGATAAAAAGAATTTTGAATTCTAATTTTATTAAAAAGAATAAAAACGCGATTTAAATTAAAATATGCAGAGGGCGGTAGTAATATGAGGATTGAATTAAAATTAGAAATATTATTATTAAATGCGTTTGGAATTTAAATATTAAACTATGCCAAATTGATAGTTTGTAAGCCTTAAATTTAACTTAACCTATTGAGTAAAACTACAACCCAATTATACCCAATTGTAACCCAAAATATGAGTTTTAAAAATAAAAATAAAATGTTCTGAAAAAATAATAAAAATTAGATTAAAAGAAAAAGAGGTTTTTTGCGAAACCGAAACAAAGAGTTTAAGATATAAATTTGTGGATTACTTCCTATTGTAAAAAATATATTAATTTGTTTACTTTTGACCACCCTAAATAAATTTAAATATATAGAAATAAGTAGGCGACAAGAAATTGTCAGATTCCTTAAGGGGGGAGGGGCTAAATAATAATTTAACGAAAATTATAGTACTTTATGTTAGATTCCACAATGAAACTTAAGGGACTGCGAGGGCGTTGGGGCAGAGGAGCATCCAGTCCCCTCCCCTTAGTACGCCTATGTCATGACACAATGGAGGGCAGAAGTAGTTTTTTTGAAAAAAAAATCATCAGTCAAAATAGTAACAATGGTTACTAAGTTAGTAACCATTGCTAGTAAAATTGAGTAATTATTTACCTTTTTATTTATAATACACAATTTTTACCCTACACCCTGCAAGGGAGAGGAGAGAGGAGGAATGAGCTAAAATAAATTGGTAAATATGTGTTGAATATATATTCAAAATTTTAAGTTTATGTGATAAATACTCTTAAAGATATTAACTTTTTTCCGAAATTTAACCGTTTTAAACCACTGTGCGGCAGTGCCCGGCCAAGTTCGCGCAACTGCTGTACCATATTTTCTTGGAATATTTTAGCCCATATTTGACCTATCTAAAAATCTACTTCGCAATGAGCTACGAAACTCAAACTTTGCACAGTCGTAGATCTTCATAGTGTTAACAACCCCTCCAAGTTTCATAAAGTAGTAAAGTAGTTACGAAAATTCACGAAACGTAAAAATGGTCACACACTCACTAACTCATGTATAGATCATCAAACTTCTACTATACTTCCAGACATGCTACAAAGCTGAAATTTAGCAGACTGATAGAAAAACCCAAAAATTCTAATTTACTTCCCTCCCCTATAAATGTAAAGTTATGTAAAAGTAACAGTGCCCACTTCCAGAAATGCTAGAGAGCTGAGCTTTGGAAGGCCGATAGGAACTAACATAAAACTATTGGAAAAAAATTAAAAACCCAAAATTTTAGTTTACTTTCCTCCCATATAAATGTAGAGTTATGTAAAAGTAACATTGCCCTCTTCCAGAAACGCTAGAGAGCTGCGCTTTGGAAGGCTGATAGGAACTATGATAAAACCATGGGAAAAAATATAATAAAAACCTTAAAATTTTAAATAAGGCATTGCAAAAGTTTTGAACAATATTCTGCATATTTTACTACTTCAAAACTTAAATATTATTCACATCTGGCTGCAAATGACACACACAGTGCTAAATTGAACCTAAAGAAGTTTGGCTGTAATAGCAAAGTTTAAAAAAATAATTTCGAAACTAGTAAAAACCTTTCATTTTAAAATTTGTATTGGAGAACTTTGCTTTACTTTTATCTCAATTCTTTTTGCGGAAATTATTGATACAAATTGTGAAAGGCTTTCGCGGCCATCGTCCAATGGTGGGTGTGCTTTCGGGCTGTTCGGCCGTCCTCGTTGGAAATTCGTTCTCGACGTTTCGCCATCTCGAGTTGATGGCATCTTCAGGAGATGTTAACTGTTTGTCGGTTTCTCGAAGACTGGTGATTAGTCTGTCGCAGGCGCAGGTTATATACGCTATGGTGGGCGGGGCGTATATCAGAGCTGGTCGGTGATTGGTCACTTTCCCGAGATTCAGTTTTGTTGTTGTAAGCGAGCCGTTTAGTGTTTTTAAGAACCGGTACCCATGTTCTGTTAATTTTAAGAGTTTCTTCAGATCTGTTGAAGTTCTGCTGGTGTTTATGAATTTCGATTGCTTCTCTATAGAGTCTGGGATAGTATGAAGAGGAGGCGCAGAGAACTTGTGTGTCTTCGAATTTTATTCGGTGGTATTCATTGTTTAGTGTATGGTCTGCAACTGCGGATTTTTCCGTATGTCCGAGTGGACAGTTGGCTTTGTGTTCTTTGATTCTTGTGTTTACGGACCGTTTGGTTGTTCCGATGTAGACACTTCCACAGGTACAGGGAATGCGGTATACCCCCGAAGAACTTAGTGGGTTCCTTATATCCTTCGCAGATCTGAGGTGGTTCTCGATCTTCTTAGATGGCTTGAAGATCGTTTTTATGTTGTGTTTTCCCAGAATACGTCCGATCCTATCCGTCACTCTAGGGATGTAGGGCAGAAAGGCTCTTGAAGTAACTTCGCGGCTGCTCAGTCCACCGCTACTGTTACTTCTAGTGCTCGGCTTTGGTCGTATACATTTATCTATGTCGCTTTGAGTGTATCCATTTGCTACGAGGGCGTTTTTAAGATGGTTTAATTCTTTGTCTAGATGTTCTGGTTCGCAGATTCTTTTCGCCCTCTCTACCAATGTTCTTATTACCCCTTTTCGTTGGCACGGGTGGTGGTTAGATGTGTTGTTTAGGTAGCGGTCTGTGTGAGTAGGTTTTCTGTATACGGTATGTCCTAGTCGTCCCTCTTTCCTCGTTACTAGTACGTCAAGGAATGCTAATTCTCTGTTGTTCTCTGTTTCCATTGTAAATTGTATACTGGGGTGTATGCTGTTAATGTGGTTGAGAAATTCATTAGGCTGTCTCTACCATGAGGCCAAACAACAAAAGTGTCATCTGCATATCGAAACCAGACTTTGGGTTTATGAGGGGCATTATTCAACGCCTGCTCTTCTAGTTTCTCCATGAAAAAGTTCGCAATCACTGGCGATAAAGGGCTACCCATTGATACCCCATCGATCTGTTCATAAATTTGTTCATTGAAGGTGAAATATGATGTCGTTAGGCAGATTTTAAACAAGTCGGTGATGTCCTTCGGAAATATGTGTTCCACTTCCCTCATTGCCTCGGCCAAAGGTACCTTCGTGAACAAAAACACAACATCAAAGCTAACTAAGATGTCTTTCTCGTCCATGACGATGTTTTTGATCTTCTCAATAAAGTGGGTGGAGTCTCTTACATACGAATCCGTTAGTCCGATGTGGGGTTGCAAGGCAAGATGTTTCGCAAGTTTGTATGTTGGTGAGCCTATAGTACTGACAATGGGACGAAGAGGCACATCGTTTTTGTGGATTTTTGGTAGTCCATACAATCTCGGAGTCAGGGCTTCACTTTGGCATGGGTTTTTAATTGCGGGTTGTGTAGGATCTCTTTTTAGCTTCTTGTATGTTGAGGGTTCTAAAAGATCGACCATCTTTCTGTTGTAGTAATCCCTGTTCAATACTACAGTGGCGTTTCCTTTATCGGCAGGCAGTATCAGAATGTTTTCGTCCTTGTTGAGATCCTTAATGGCTTTTTCTTCCATCCTTGTAATGTTGCGTTTTGGTGGTTTGGCTTTTCGCAAAATCTGTGAACACTCCGTGCGTATTTCTTCTGCCTGATGTTAGGGCAACTTTCTAATAGCAGATTCTAAGTTGGCAATTATTTCCTCCTTGGGAACCTCCCAAGCTGCAACAGCAAAGTGACCAATCACCGACCAGCTCTGATATACGCCCCGCCCACTATAGCGTATATAACCTGCGCCCGCGACAGACTAACCACCAGTCTTCGAGAAGCCGACAAACAGTCAACATCTCCTGAAGATGCCATCCACTCGAGATGGCGAAACGTCGAGAACGAATTTCCAACGACGACGGCCGAACAGCCCGAAAGCACACCCACCATTAAATTATTGATGTTTAGGGAAGTAGTGATAAATACCATTTTTGTGATTTTTCCAGTGACGCTAAAAGTATTAGTATTATAAGATGTTTTGTTAAGTACATAGTTCACAACGACATTGACCAAGCAGTGTTCTGAAGAGTCCCATAAGAACGAAACAGTTAACTGTCAACACCTATTAGGTGTCCATTAGATCTTGGACCCCCGTGAGGTTACGTTTTCGAGCTACCCACGGAAAAATACGAGAGACACAAAAAAACCATCATCTTTACCCGATTAGCCACGAAAAACATTCAGAAATAAAGATACGAAAAATGCACAGACACCAAATTTACATAGATAGAGTTTTTGTCAACTCTGAGCCGATGATTTGACGTGATGAATACAATAATAAAATAATATGTATGCGTAAAAATATAACCAATCAGCAGCGGCGTAGCGTGCCCGAAAGGGCGGGGGGGGGGGGGGCGACAGCTAAAAAGGGCGCCTCTGAAAACTGATGAAAAATCTTGTGACAAAAAAAAACAAAAAGGTCAAAAGGGCGCCTCTCACAAATCTTGCGACCAAAAACAAAAAAAAAAGGTCATCGTGTGTGAGGGGGCGGCCGATAAGTCACAAGGGCGCCTCTCACGAATCTTGCGACCAGAAAAAAAAATGCATGCATGCATGTCGTTAGTTTTCTTTGGCACCCACTCAATTGGCCGTTACCGGCCCGACTTAATAAAGCTGAGGGCGCTTCGGCCACCTATAGGGCGCCACTACACCCGGGGCGGGGGGGGGGGGGCGACGAACCCCCCGACAATCTTAAGGACCGAAAAAAGGATAGACTTATACCCATTGACATTGCTATGTCAAATATGTTTGCATTATGCATCGTAAGGTACCGTAGGTATTGCCATAATACGTACTATATGGAAATAATATGCATATGTGTTTGAAAGCAACCAATCAGGTCATTTTTGCTTAAGGACCGCAAGGACTCATGTTTACATCATGAATTGGCAATTACCGTGGGTATTGGAATATTATGTATATGACGAAAACTTGTTTGAATTTTAAAAAGATTTTATTTATGTTATGCCACTAAATTTTTCCCGTTACATAATTTATAAAACTAACCTTTGTAACATAGTTCACCCTATACATTAATTTTAGGTACGATACGACGACCAACCTTTACAAATTATAATCGCCGGTAAAGCGTACCTTTTTATTGAGAAATATCAAAAATTCGAGTTGGCTAAGCAACTTATTATTATGCTGAGCACCATAGCGGTAAAACCGAAAACTCTAAATCAACTTATACTTGAAGCAGATGTACCCACGATTATCCAAAAGGCTGGTACCAAGAGTCCGGATCAGTATTTATGGTTTCAGGCCATGTTAAATTTACAGTTGTTCCAGTATAAAGATGCTGTTAAAGTACTGGAAGAAAATTGCCACTTATGTACTGATAAGGACATAGCTAGGTAAGATGTTCATATACTTTTTACCTGTTTAAATAAGCTACGAAGTTCTCTAACTTCCTAACTAACTTCTCTCTAGAAAGGTTTCTCACCTTATTGTTCTGCTATAGATAGAAACCGAAGATGTCTAGAATTTCCATTTCTTTTTCCCTCTTAAAAAATAAGTAAAACAATTCTATTTGGCCTCAGAAAGCATAGAAGACAGGCAGAAACCAGATTAGCCAGTTGAGGCGCACATTACTTCATCCTGCAAATTAAGCTTTTAGGAGCACTTCGTCGCTTTTTTGTGATGTTTTTTGCTTGGGTGGCCTGCCAAGACTTGCAAAGTTTCAAAGGCCAGCATCTGTGACGTTTTCAGTCGACTATAAATCTAAATCATTTTAATACACTGAATTTTTGTATAGAGTTATTTTAGAGTGGACACGACCGTTAAAGCATCTAATTTACTTTTATTAAACAAACGTTTTTTCATGTTTAATATCATAAAATGTTAAGATTAAGACAAACAATTATTTGTTACTACTAAATAAATTTTGTTACAGCCACTAAAATGGCATTTAGTGCATGAGCACTCTGTTACCAATGACTTTCAAGAATTTTTGCAAAGGAAAAAGTGAGTCTCAGCAAAATGAAGCTATTTACAAAAATTCATCCTGTTACTCGTCACTTAAAAAATATACCGGTGTACTGTGGACTAGAATTAATTCAGATTTGTTTTATTAGGTTACTGGAGTTGAATATTACCGAAGATGTTGAAAAAAACCAACAAATTATTTTAAAATCTGCTTTACAGCTCTCTGACGCCGCGTTAGATACCATAGTGGTACGGCATTTTCATCAAAGAGGATTTATATGGCACAGAGATATTCAAGCCAAGCTAACAGAATCATTTAATAAGTTGGTATCTGAAAATAATGAACATGTTCGTAAAGAAGTTTTGTTGTTACTGCTGCAAAATGTGCCTTTATTTTTTCAGCACTTGTTCAATAGCATTTTTAAAGGTAAGAAAATATTTCGTTAAAACGGATAATTGACAAAGTATTTGGTTTGTCTTTTTTCTTGGACTTGTTTTGTGTTTATATCATCGTAAGTCCCTCAGGAACGGCACAAGTTCTAATTTTCTTGCTTTATTTAAAGGATCAGGCAAGCTTTAAATAACAAACAAAACAAAGGGACAAAGGTAACAATGTTTAGAAAATAGTGTCGCACCCCGGCCAGTGTTAACTAATTATCTTTGTTTAGTCTAGGCTAAAGCAGATGTAAATCATTTTGTAATCTTATTGTTTGCTCCCTATACCACGAGCCCACTGTACTTTACTAAATTAATATATTTTTTTGTTGAGAATAATGTAAAAACGCGTTTAGGTTAAAAGTTAGTAAAAGTAAAATGATAGGCACTTAGTTCCGGAAGAGTTTAGGTAAGGTTTGATATCATTTTAACTAAAATAATATTTTTACACAAATTAACTATTCAAAATATACCATGCATGCCTTTATCTTGCCTTTTACGTTATCATTCACCAACAGATACTTACATCTTACAGTTATTTACAAAAAAAAATTGGGACGATCTATAAATTACGTAACGAACTCGTAGCGAATAGCCTTATCCCTTTGTTTGAAACTCGTAGACAATGATTGTGTAGAAATAAAATTTCGGACTTCCATTGTCTTTATTTATTTTAAAACACGACGTTTCGGTTAGTAAGTATTTCTAACCGTTAGCAAGTGTAAGCTAAACAATCTAGTCTCTAGGCTACTACTTATACTACTTGGTGTGCAGTCAGGTGTGACGGCCCGCCCCCTTTTTAATCCTAAGACGCCTGTTTTCATTAAGGAGTGGTTTCCATATGTTTGGTATGTCCGTGCTTGGTTGACTGAAAACTTCTTTATTCTGCATTATAAACGCAGCTTCAATAAACTTTCGTTTTCGCCAATGCGACTCCTTATGTAAAACTTTAGCTTCTGACCACTGAATCCTGTGATCATTTGACCATGCATGATCTGCTAAACCGGATTTTTCAATATCCCCTAATTGGGTACTTTTTAGATGTTCATTTACTCTAACCTGAAGAGGGCGTTTCGTTTCACCTACATATGATTTACCACACTCACACGGGATTTGGTAAATACATTCCTTATTATTTGAGGGATTCTCTGGTTTTGTTTTAGTTACAAAACTTCTTATCGTATTTCCCGAAGAAAATACTGTTTTTATAGTATAGTGTTTAGCTATTCGTCTTATGTTTTCTGAAACCCCTTGAACATATGGAATGTTAATAACACCTAACGGATTATTGTTTTGAGAATTTGGTACATTTAGTTTCTTTTTAATTTTAAATATCGTTGAGTTTATTAATTTCTCGGAACAACCATTCTCTTGTAAGTACTTTTTAATGTTGTTAATTTCTGTGGTTAATTCTTTGGGAAGTTGCTTGTAGTCTCCTTTCTCCAGAACTAAAAACTAGAAAAACTATGGCTACGATACATGGATGACACATTTATTATATGGCCGGAAAATGATGACGAACTACAGAATTTTCTACACCATTTAAACGGTTTTCGATCAACAATCAAGTGCACCATGGAAATTGAAAAAGATTCGGCCTTACCTTTTTTGGATGTTCTTGTCAAGCGATTAGACAGAATCATTCAAACCACTGTATATAGGAAACCTACACACACGGGACAGTCCAATCATTCTGTTGCAACAAAACAAGGAGTTATAAGAAGTTTGTATTTAAGAACCGTAAATATTTGTAGTAGTAATGAAGAATTAACCACAGAAATTAACAACATTAAAAAGGACTTACAAGAGAATGGTTATTCCGAGAAATTAATAAACTCAACGATATTTAAAATTAAAAAGAAACTAAATGTACCAATTTCTCAAAACAATAATCCGTTAGGTGTTATTAACATTCCATATGTTCAAGGGATTTCAGAAAACATATGACGAATAGCTAAACACTATAATATAAAAACAGTATTGTCTTCCGCAAATACGATAAGAAGTTTTGTAACTAAAACAAAACCAGACAATCCCTCAAATAATACGGAACGTATTTACCAAATCCCGTGTGAGTGTGGTAAATCAAATGTAGGTGAAACGAAACGCCCTCTTCAGGTTAGAGTAAATGAACATCTAAAAAGTACCCAATTAGGGGATATTGAAAAATCCGGTTTAGCAGATCATGCATGGTCAAATGAACACAGGATTCAGTGTTCAGAAGCTAAAGTTTTACATAAGGAGTCGCATTGGCGAAAACGAAAGTTTATTGAAGCTGCGTTTATAATGCAGAATAAAGAAGTTTTCAATCAACCAAGCACGGACATACCAAACATATGGAAACTACTCCTTAAGGAAAACAGGCGTCTTAGGATTAAAAAGGGGGCGAGCCGTCACACCGGACTGCACACCAAGTAGTATAAGTAGTAGCCTAGAGACTAGATTGTTTAGTTTACACTTGATAACGGTTAGAGATACTTACTAACCGAAACGTCGTCTTTTAAAATAAATAAAGACAATGGAATAGCCTTATGTTACATACAATGGGTCAAATAGAGAGAAATGCTTTTATGCGTTACGTAATTTATGTATTCCCCTTGTAATAAGATTAAATGTCAAAACCTTAGGATTAAAAACACCCGGTACGTTTTTTGTTAAACATTTTCTTTCTCTACTAGTTTTATATAACCTATGGTAATAAATGTTGGCCCCCTATCTTTATTTACAAAAAGTTAAACAATTATCGTTTTAGTATAGGCGGGTATTATAATAAAATGTATTTATCTTTAGGTTCTCAAGTCACTGTAACTGTGAAAGAAGTTTGTTCTAAGATAGCGCTTATTGATAACGTCGCCTTAGATATATTGCAAACCATTACAAAAGAAAACGAACTAAACGAACAGAATATTAATGGTTATCTCAAGTTATTTTCGGCATTTATCGACTTTGGGTTTTGCGAGCAAGCTCTAAAAGGTGTTCTTTTGTCAAATATGAGGGTTTATTTTGATGAAAAGAAATTTGAATGTTTGAAATGCTGCTTGGAAATTTTTAAGGTAATTACTTAGGCGTAAATATAGGTAGATAATCAAAGTTTTACTAACATAAAATATTTAAAACACTTTAAAATTACCTTAATTTTTTAAAATAGCCTCAAAATATTTAAAATGTATACTATATTCTTTCAATATTCAACAAAAAACTAATAAATTTAACCTAACCTAGAATTTGGGTGCAAGACCTAACAATATTTGATTGATTTATTTTTTTAAAACCAGAAGGCTTTGTTTAAATCAACGAGATTGCAATTCTTACATGTAGGAATTTGCTTAATTCATCAGCAATGCACAAGTTTGCCAAATTTTAAATAGTAATAAAAAAATTACAAAGAAAAACTCCGTCTTTTATTGTTTCAGGTTTTATTTACTACATGCTTCGAGTCTAAAGAGACTTATGATCAGCTGAAACAAGGTAAACAAAGAGCGCTTAAAATTGCTTAGGATATAATTATATTTCTTTGTTTAGACTCGAAAATGTCCTAAATAAAATCGGAAACAAAAAAGACGTTATTTAAAAAATTTACTATTTTGTTAAGTAATAAGAAAATTTTATTAAAATTAAAAAATAATCCATTTTTCATATTGTAAAATTACAAAAAGGAAACTTCCGTCTTCTCTACTAGTGTTTCACCCTCTCTTCATGCATCAAACCTAAAAGTTTCACCAGTAGGAGGGCCTCACCTATAAAGTTTCGTGAGCAGGGGGGCCTGACATGTGCGACAAGGAGCTATATCTGACTAGCCACAAACACGTGTTTCGAACTTGTTATGATGTCCCTTTTAACATTGTACCAGTTATCTTCTGAGTGTGGCATAAGTCAAGAGCGGACTAAAACACCTGACCAGAATATCCAAATTAAAATTGAAAAATAATCGATTTCTCACAGTGAAGCTTTGTAAAATTACAAAAAAGAAAACTTCCGCCCTCTCCACTAGTGCTCCAATCTCACTTCATGCATCGAACCAATAAAGTTGCATCATGTCCGACAAGGAGTTAAAACTGACTAGTCAGACACGTGTTTCAAACTTGTTATGATGTCCTTTCGAACATTGTACCAGTGATCTACTGAGTGTGCCATAAGTCAAAAGGGGAGTAAAACGTGTGACTAGCCTTTCACACAGTGAAGCGTTGTAATCGACCCTATAAAGTTTCATCAGCAGGGGGGCCTGACATGTGCGACAAGGAGCTAAAACTGACTAGCCACAGACACGTGTTTCGAACTTGTTATGATGTCCCTTCGAACATTGTGCCAGTGATCTTCTGAGTGTGGCATAAGTCAAAAGCGGACTAAAACACCTGACCAGCATATTCAAATTCAAATGGAAAAATAATCCATTTCTCACAGTAAAGCTTTGTAAAATTACAAAAAATCTTTTCCACTAGTGCTCCAATCTCACTTCATGCATCGAACCAATAAAGTCTCATAGTATGCTACGAGGAGCTAAAACTGACTAGCCACAAACATATGTTTCGAACTTGTTATGATGTCCCTTCGAACATTGTACCAGTGATCTTCTGAGTGTGACATAAGTCCAAAGCTGACTAAAACGCCTGACCAGCATCCAATCCAAATTCAAATTGGAAAAAAATCAATTTCTCAGTGGAACTTTGTAAAATTACAAAAAAGAAAACTTCCGTCTTTTCGACTAGTGCTCCAATCTCACTAGTCACAGACACGTGTACCAGTGATTTCCTAAGTGTGGCATAAGTCAAAAGCGGACTAAAACGCCTGACCAGCATTTCACACAGTAAAGCTTTGTAATCGACCCTATAAAGTTTTATCAGCAGGGGGGCCTGACATGTGCGACAAGGAGCTAAAACTGACTAGCCACAGACACGTTTCGAACTTGTTATGATCTCCCTTCAAACATTGTGTGGCATAAGTCCAAAGCGGACTAAAACGCCTGACCAGCATATCCAAATTAAAATTGGAAAAAAATCCGTTTCTCACAGTGGAGTTTTTCAAAATTACAAAAAAGAAGACTTCCGTCTTTTCCACTAGTACTCCAATATCACTTCATGAATCGAACCAATAAAGTTGCATTATGTGCGACAAGGAGTTAAAACTGACTATAAATATATAAATGGCAAGGTTTTTTGGCGTCCTTTAGTCTAGAGAAAAATCATAGAGAGTATGGGGTACAAGTAACGGCGTATCCAGATTTTGACCTTGAGAGGAGGTGGCGAAATTTTTGCAGTGTTAGTCTATAAATGTAGGCAAACTACATCATTTTGAATGTTACTAAAAGTAAAATTGTGATAAGAATAAAGATACTTTCATGCGGCGTTGGCAAAAATTTAGCATTTTTAGTAAATAAAACTTTACCCTGAACCCTGTTTTCCTTGTACATTCACCAAGTTGTATTAAATTTAATATCGCTCACCGGCGACAATAGTGGCACAACTAAAAAAACTTTGTGGAGAAAAAAGTTTATATATATATATATATTTATCGGTTTCACAACGTTCTACGTCTTCCGATACCCAATCTCTACTCGTTTCTGTTTGCCCATAATTCATCATCTAGGCCTCTTATTCTTATTTCACTGTCTATTCCTGCTCTCCAGCTTCTCCTTGGCCGTCCTCGTTTTCTTCGGCCAGTTGGTTTCCATTGTAGTATTTGTTTAGGTAGTCTTTCATCATTCATTCTTTGTACATGTCCGTACCACACCAGTTGTTTTGTTCTTATATCATCCACTAAAGTACGTTCACCCACTGTCATAATTTCTCTTATTCTTTGATTTGTAACTCTTTCTCTTTTTGATTTCCCTGCTGCTCTTCTCCAATAGTCCATCTCCGTAGCGGAAAGCATTTTTTCTGTTCTATCCTTGATTGGCCATTGTTGGTGCAAGAATTATTTGCCAGCTTTTGGCTACCTTTATATTTTAATATTATTTTTAATTTCAAATTTCGCGGGGTATATGCATATAACTTATCCCCGCACCGAGACACGCGCGAGTCTGCGTGAGGAGTCGCAATCGGGAAACCCAGAAGAAGCACAAGAAACGCCGTGAGTGCTACAATTTTCCCGTTTTTCCTATCTTCCAAACGACCAAAACGACTGCACTTTAGATATTTTTTATGCATCGTTTTTACTGATTTCCTTTCAATAAACCTTACAATTACGTTTTTCAATTTCTTATATTAAAAATTGGGTATTTCTCGAATAAGTGGTGTAAGTGGTGAACCAGCCAACCTAAACTCAACCCAACTTACGTTTGCACCCTCATTGGATGGTCCTTCTAACCGGTTCCTTTCAATTTACATCTTCAGCAGTTATCCTGTAACTTTCCAAACTTACAAATTTCCAAAATTTTCCGGTTTCGACGAGATTTTTCGTATTTTCTTAAGTCACGTGTGTTAAAAATATCAACTCGGGTGAATTATATATCGAATATACCTATGGAATTAAAAGGTATAGTCGACCAATACAGTATTGTAAGCCACGCGCGTTTTGTTTGAATTACTTGACTTGGGTTACACTGCCGGCATAGGCATTGGTCGACATACTTGATCGCGCACTCCGGTAATTTTGTTGCAGCCCGTATAGCATAGGGTATATAGCGCTCGACTCGAGATCCGCAGGGCATGGGATCAAGACTCATTTAAACCAAAACTTTTTTTTCTTTACTAGTATTGGTAATATCAGAGTATAGTTAGTATTAATTAACTTAATTAAAATTTACTAATTACTAATTAATAAATAATTAAAATAAATTAAAAATTCTTTAATTTAATGAAATTTTTATTAATTAATTTTTCTTTCATTTTATAAAATAAAATTGGATTTTTAAAGCGTTTTAGAAGTTTTAACAAATCTTTGGTTTAAAAAAAAAGGTAATTTTTAAAAATCAAAATGTCAAAACCAAAAAAGACATTATTGCTAGACAAGCGTGCTATTTGTGTAAATCAAATAACCGAATCGAATTAGGTCGCGAAAATGGCGAAGGCAGACTCTTCGTTCCAGTTCATTTTCAAATCTAGGTACGAGGATAATGATGAATGTCATCAAAAGTTTTACGCGTCTTATAACCAAATCATCGGATCCCTCGAGGAGTTGGGACTCGATTTTGATGAACAGGACAACATAAGAAAAAGATTCGATTTACTTTTTTATGAATGTCGTGGCATTTATTATGATATTTTTCGAGCCAGCAATACTAATTTCGTTTCACTTAATACTTCTGCCAATAGCCCTAGGTCAAATTCTAGCTCTTTTCCTTTACCCAAGTTGCCTAGTTTCGATGGAAACTATAGGAATTGGCAACATTGGTTTGACCTCTATAAGGTCATGATTCATAATAGCGACTTGAGCGATATAGAAAAGTTTCAGCACTTACGTAGTTCAGTGAGTAACGAAGCACTTAGTCTGGTTAAAACAATTCCGTTATCTGACAGCAATTATCATATTGCATATGAGGCTCTAGTCAAGAGATTTCAAAATAAGCGTCTCATAGCTACGACTGCTTTAAATGCTATGAATTCCGTTTCGGTGAAAACCAGTTCTGCGAAAGAGCTTCGTTTTATGTTAGACACCTTTTCCGAGAACTTAGCCATTTTGACCGAACTCGGTTTTCCTACGACAGAGTGGGACTTTCTTACATTTAATCAATTGCTTTCCAAGTTGGACGTTAAGCTACGCACAGAGTTTGAGATATATTATAGCAGAGAGAAAAGCCAAGTCGACATTCCTTCTTACACTGACTTGTACAGCTTTATCGAAAATCACTGTATAGCCTTGGAGTCTGTCCAACATATGCAGTCAATTAGTAAGCCCCCCTCTAGTTCAAATCATGCTAAGCCCCTGAATAATAATCAGCGGAACTTTAGTCGCAATAATTATCCTAAAAATACATCAACTTCATCTTTCAATACTACAGTTTCAAACAATTCAATTCAACCAAATAAACCGTTCAGTTCAAATGTCAAATGTCATTTGTGCCAGTCCAATCACGTCCTAGCCAGATGTCCCGATTTCCTAAATAAAAATTCAGAAGAAAGACTTTCCTATGTAAGACAAATTAACTTATGTGAAAATTACATGCATTTTTCTCTTCAAACAAAGAATTGTTTTTCTTCTTATAGCTGCAGAGGGTGTGGCCTTAAACACCACAGTTTACTGTGCCCCCACCCCCGTCAGAACAATATACGTGCTCAGCAGGGTACAAATACTAGTACTCAGGAAAATCCACACTTTCTTTCTGTTTCACAAGGTTCAACAAATTGTCACGCCACAACTATTCCCAATCAATCTACTTTTCTACTTTTAACAGTGGTAGCTGACATTTTGGATTCTAGAGGAAATTACCAACTCGTGCGGATTTTGCTAGATCCAGCATCTGAAGCCAATTTCATTTCGGAAAAATGCCTTAATAGACTAGGTCTCCCCAGACAACAATTTTAAATTTCCATTCAAGGTCTAAATCGAAAGGCATCTTCGACTACCAAAGGCAAAACTAATTGCATTATTCGACCGCAGGGAAGAATAGATCCTACCTTTCAGTTTGAGGCTTTAGTATTGCCTCAATTATGTTCCAGTATTCCCTCTGTTTCTATAGATTCCAGTCAATGGGATCATATTCGGACCAAACTTTCAACAAAGCTAGTCCCATCGATATTTTACTCGGTTGTGAATTATTTCCTCAGATTTTAAGAAATGGAGTCATCCATGGTCAAAAAGGGCAAGCTAGCGCTTTTAACAGTGTTTTCGGTTACGTCTTGATTGGTAAGGTAGACGCTTCGACTCAATCCAAGCCAAGTACAGTCGTTCGCTGTTATACATCTTTAGAACCGCCCTTAGAAGTGTGTTTAGAGGAATTTTGGGAAATAGAACAAGTCCCACATAAAGTTCACAGCAGCCCTGAAGATATTCTATGTGAAAAAATCTTTTCGGACACAGTATCTCGTAATGAATCAGGTAGATTCATAGTTTCATTACCTTTCGTTAACTCAGAGCCTACTTTAGGTGATATTTATCCTATTGCTGTAAAAAGGTTTAAATCGCTCGAATTTCGACTTCTTAAAGACCCTGTGCATTATGAAGCATACAGAGACTTCATGAAGGAATACATATCAAATCACATGATTCCAGTCCCTACACCTAGTTCCAAAGAAACCTTAGACTTTTCATATTTCATTCCCCACCATAGTGTTTTCAATAGGGGAAAAATTCGCTGCGTTTTTGATGCTTCACAAAAGGGTCCTAGAGGTTTATCTTTAAATGATACATTGTGCGCAGGTGCTAAACTTCAATCTGATGTCCGCGAAATACTTCTGAAATTCCGATATCATGCTGTAGTGTTTACTGCAGATGTTGTTAAAATGTTTCGACAAATTCTTGTCTCACCTGAGCACACACGATATCAGAATATCTTATGGAGATTCTCTGAAACCGATCCCATTCAAACCTACTCACTCAGAACTGTTGTCTATGGTCTCAAATCATCACCCTACTTGGCTATACGTACTCTACAGGAATTGGCTAGATTAGAGTCTAAAAAATTTCCTGATGCTTCTAGAGTTCTGTTAAAAGACGTCTACGTCGATGGCGTTTTAAGCGGCCACAATTCCGTAGTTTCGGCCATAGATCTACAGCAAGAACTTATTTCACTATTATGTCGTGGTGATTTCGAGCTCAAAAAATGGGCAAGTAACAAACCAGAACTTATTTCATTATTTCCAGAGACGGACACACAAATGTCTATTTCTTTCGTCAAAGCAGAGCCTAATTTTGTCAAGGTGCTTGGTCTCCAATGGAATCCAGTGACAGATTAATTTACATATCTTGTTATACCTGACGATAACCCTTGCACTAAACGTGGAATCCTTTCTCAAATAATGAAAATATTTGACCCGTTAGGTTTCTGTTCTCCAGTGTCCTTACTGGCCAAGCATCTGATGCAAGATTTATGGAAGGAAAAGATAGAGTGGGACTCTCTTCCGCCCCTTCATATCATAAATACTTGGAATCAGTTTCGCATGGAGCTTCCCGAACTTTCTAATCTTCATTTACCTAGACGTCTTACAATAGACAAACCTACTCGCATAGAATTACACGGATTTTCCGACGCTTCAATGGTTGGTTATGCAGCCACAGTCTACCTTCGTATTGAAGCATCTTCTGGCGAGCTGTTTACTTTTCTTGTTATGGCAAAATCTAAAGTTGCACTGTTGGGCGCTACCCTACTGTGTGATCTTATCTCTTACATTCAAGCAAGTTACGCTGAAACTTTGGTGTTTAATGAAATTTGGGCGTGGTCTGACTCACAAGTGGTCTTGCGCTGGTTATCTGATTCTCCCCATAGATGGGTTACATTCGTCGCTAATCGTGTTTGCAAAATCCAAGAAACTTTGCCCCCTCATGTATGGCACTATGTTCCGTCTGCTGAAAACCCAGCGGATTGTGCTTCTCATAGACTTACACCTAACCAACTTGTTCACCATGACATGTGGTGGAAAGGTCCACCCTTTCTAAGCCTTCCACGAGAGGAATGGTCTAATGGCTTTCATTGTCCAGATCTTTGCGACAGTGATGATTTGGAAGAACGCAAGACATTTCTCATGTCAGACCCACATGAGATCGATGTTCTCTTGAATAAACATTCCTCTCTCACGATAATAAACGAATCATTTCCTACACGCTTAGACCAATTTCGAAAATCTATTACTCAGATCATTTGGTAACAGAAAAGGAACTGCAGAATTCCATGATTGTTCTTGTCCGCCATGTCCAACGTACAGTATTTTCAGATCTTATTTCAAAATTTAAAACAAACAAGTTGCTTCCACAACCCTTTCGTAAACTTTCATTATTCCTGGACCAACAAGACTGTCTCCGAGTAGGCGGTCGCATTAAGCATGCTTCTGAACTTTCTTATTATGCTAAGCATCCGTTGCTCTTGCCACGTTCACACCGGCTTACTACAATAATTATCGAATATACACATTCAAAATACTTTCATCCAGGTCTCAAAACCCTACATTATCTGCTAAGGCAGCAATTTTGGGTGCTGTCTGCTCGATACGCTATTGAAAAGGTAGTTTCTCATTGTATCTTATGCTTCAGACTTCATCCAAAACCAGCTGTGCAATTTATGGGAGATTTACCTCCTCAAAGGATTTCCCAGTTAAAACCATTTTCCCATGTTGCCGTGGACTATTGCGGACCGTTTGATATCTTAACGTCAAGACACCGATGTGCCAAACTTTATAAAGGCTATATTCTTGTTTGCGTTTGTGCTGCAACCATTTAGAATTAACTTCCGATCTTTCAACAGATACGTTTCTTGCGGCCTTTAAAAGGTTTGTCTCCAGACGTGGAAGAATATCACACGTTTATTCTGATAACGGTACCGCCTTTGTCGGTGCAGATAGGTTACTTCAAACCTACTCAAAGGAAGCATGTGAGGCTGGAGTAAAATCCACCAAGGCTCACCTCAAACGTGTTGTAGGCGAGCAGCGCCTTACATATGAGGAATTTACTGCCTTCTTGTTTCAAGTTGAGGCTTTACTCAATAGTAGACCTCTCTATGCTCAAAGTCTAGATCCAAATGACCTCATTCCGCTGACACCAGGTCATTTTCTAACATTGGAGCCTTTAAATTCTATACCAGAACCTGATTTTTCCGACCTCAAGCTTAACACTTTGTCTCGCTGGCAGCTTGCCCAAAGACTTCAAGCTGACTTTTGGAAAAAGTGGCGTTTAGAATATTTAAACACACTTCAACAACGTGTTAAGTGGACTGAGAAATGCAATGACATAAAAGTCAACACTTTAGTCGTTATCAAGAACGAGCAAAAACCACCTATGCAGTGGTCGCTCTGACGTGTTGTAGCGCTACATCCAGGTGCTGATGGGCTTACTCGTGTCGTGACAGTAAAAACCGCTACTGGTACTTATCGAAGACCGGTGGTCAAGTTATGTGTCCTGCCCCTGCCGGAGGTAGAACACAAGTAAATTTTTTGAAATTTTGCTCAAAATTTTTTATTTTCTTTTCTTTATATATAATATTTTTTCTTTTTGTAATTTACTAGAATTAAGGTAAATTTTCGTGATATATATTATAGATATACTTTTTTTTTCGTATCCTTACTAAAAACACACGTGTTTTGGAGGCCGGAAAATGTTGGTGCAAGAATTATTTGCCAGCTTTTGGCTACCTTTATATTTTAATATTATTTTTCATTTCAAATTTCGCGGGGTATATGCATATGACTTATCCCCGCACCGAGACACGCGCGAGTCTGCGCGAGGAGTCGCAATCGGGAAACCGAGAAGAAGCACAAGAAACGCCGTGAGTGCTACAATTTTCCCGTTTTTCCTATCTTCCAAGCGACCAAAACGACTGCAACTAGATGAAATCTAAGGTAGGTGCACTTAAGATATTTTATATGCATCGTTTTTACTGATTTCCTTTCAATAAACCTTATAATTACTTTTTCAATTTCTTATCTCAAAAATGGGGTATTTCTGGAATGAGTGGTGTAAGTGGTGAACCAGCCAACCTAAACTCAACCCAAGTTACGTTTGCACCCTCAGCCATACTTCTGAGCCGTATTTAATAATACTTTTTACAATGGTGATATACTTTGGTCCCAAATTATTCCATTTAATAAAGTTATTGCTTTTCTTCCTTGTACGTTTCGATCTTTTATACCTTTGTCTAGTGTTCCGTCAGCTGTAATTTTTAGACCTAAGTATTTATACTCATCACAGGACTGAATTCGCTGCCCGGTATTTAAGATTAGATCCTGTTTCATTCCACCGATACACATATACTCTGTCTTATTGAGCTTAACCTCTAGTCTCCACTTATTGTACTCTTCTATTAGTTTTCGTGTCATATATTCGAGGTCGTCATAATCCTGAGCCACTACTATCTGATCATCGGCGAAACATAAAGTATACAAGGTGGATTCGTCCAACGGAATTCCCATGTTTTGGCATTTTCTCTTCCATACTTTAAGGACTTGTTCCAAGTATATCTTGAAGAGCGTAGGCGAGATACAGCAACCTTGTTTAAGACCTTTATTTACTTGAAAGCCTTTGGTTAGTTTTGCTTTTATTTTAACTTTTGCCTTACTATTGCGGTATAACTCTTGGATGGCCTTAATTAGTTGTACGCTTATGTTTGTGTTTTCCAACGCTTTCCAAAGTAGATTTAGTGGTATACTATCATATGCCTTCTGCAAATCGACGTAAAGCAGATGCAGCTCTTGTCCGTATGCCATTTTCTTTTCAATAACTTGGGTTTTTCAAAAGAGATGATCTTAAGTCGATCTACCGGCCCTGAAACCAGCTTGTTCTTCTGCCTCCATGTCTTTATATTCGCTCTCAACTTTATTTCTTATTATTTTACCGTATATTCTGCTTAGCGTACTAGTCACAGATATACCTCTATAATTGTCACATATATATTTCCTTCCTTTTTTGTGTAGTGTGGATATATATGACGTTTTCAACTCAGTTCCATTTAAATATTTTTGGAAAAGATTCCGTAATCTCCAAAACAGTTCTTCAGTGCCATATTTAATAAGAAAAAAGTTTAAGTTATTTTAATTTTTTATGTAATGTTATTTGAAAATCATTAGTGAATTTGAAAGTGATTATTGGTGGGTTTTTGTGTGCTAAATTATTGGGAACTGTTACCATAAAAGTAGAATTACTAAGTACTCAATTTAAAGATAATAATGGCACTACACAGTAAATGCATGGTTTGATGATTTAATATCTTTTTAAAAAACTTATTTTTTATGTATTTTTAAATTAGTTGATAATTCAGAAATCATTTGAGGCTGGCGCCTATTTTGACTTGGCGCCGGGTGTCTTTGCCACCCCCATCATCCCGGTAGCTACGCCACTGAGTATGTGAAGTTTTGGTTGCAAAGTGCTTAGTTATTAAAAATATTAAATAAAACCAAGAAACATTATTTTTAATGTTTTAAAATATAGTCTTAATATGCGGATGCCTCTGAAGTATTAACTTGTCTTATTTTGAAAAGTTTATTTCCTAAAAGAGTGCTATTAACTTTTTGTAAATGCTAAATGCTACGTTTTTTAGAAAACTAAATAACACCTAAAATAAGCATTTTTTTGGGACCTTTAAAAACTAACACGCATACAGAGATAGAGAAAAAATTAATGGAGTGCTTATCATGAACTTGATCCAGTTGAATATAACATATTTTAAAATGTAATTTAAATTTCTATAAAAAAGTTTATTATAAATTTTCATTAAAATGGTTAGTTTTTAAAAAAATCAGATAAAGCTCGATAATTTAATTTGAATATAATGTGAAAATATATAAGAAATGTGTATTTTAAACGCTTTGATTACAACACTTTCTCACAAATATTTAATTAAATGTGGGTCTTGTATACAAAAACTGCTCTTCAATTTTGGTTTAATAAATTTTTTGCTCACACTAATAGTTTCCGAGATAATCGCCGCAAGAGGTGAACTCATTGTAGCCTTTTCACTATGAAATATGGTTATTTTTCAAGATCATTATGAGCGTTGGAGAATAGAATAAGTCCTACAACATTTTCTCGTCAAAGTTACGTGTTTTCCCTTACAGATCCGACGAATTACACCGCACCCGCCCCCCCCCCCACCCCTTGAAGAAAGCTTCCCTCTCTTTGCATAAAAAAGTGGGGCTTTTTGCGGTGTAATTCGTCGTGTAAATTTGTACTGGGAGTACAACCAAAATTAATTTAATTTAAAAACTAAAAAATGTCTTTTTTGTCGTGTTTATGTCTAATTTGCTTCGTAAGGGAAAACCGTATTATGTTGGCAAAAAGTTTTATTTTTCATGTGTTCGGTATGGCATTATTTCCTGTAAACATTTTCAAAATTTGTACAGAATGACGCGCCATCCGAACCGAACCGAACCGAATGACGCGCCATCCCAAATACCATGATAAATAAAAATTTTTGCCAATACATATACGGATTTTCCCTTTCAACTCATACCACGTTCTGTGCCAGCACGATGTTTAATCTGTGTGTATTGCTCTACTTCACCTTACCAGCCGCCACTGATGCTTATATATTTTGTGTTGAAAGGACATCTTTGAGTTGTCCTTGTGTTATCTGGGTAGTTAATACCATATTTAGAAAAAAAAATGACCAATGAACCTCTTATCCTCAAATTGACATAAAACATGTTATAGTATAGTTGCTAAATATAGTTAGTCTTGTTCTTTGACTTATGACTTTCGCTAAATTAGTTTTTTAAAAAACTATTAATACATTAATTGCTTGCAAGAAAACACCAATTAATATAGTGAAAAAATTAGCTTTACATCTCAAGAACTAACAAAGATATTATTTTTTTAATACTAAAAAATATTAACTTTTTTACCAAAAAAAAAAATTGAGAAGAAAGTTTTAAAAAATCGATTGGTCATGGATCACTTAATTTTAAGTCGCCGGCTGTTCGCCTCAAATTTGTGTAAAAGCACCTGTGTGACGTCATAAATCTAAGATTGCGATTTTTCACAAACTTTTGCCGCATCAACTTTACAGAAAAATTATATAGGTAGTAGAATTATATGATTTGTTGGCAATAGAACAACAATTTAATCATCGTTTTAACAAGCTTTTTATTTTAAGAACTGGAAAAGATATTGTTATTTTTTTAAATCCTAAAAAAACATTAGAAAAATTTAAGATTGGGCAAGAGGTGCGTTCGAGTAGCAAACCCGTCAAACGAGCGGGGCGTAGTGACGCCACGGACTGAACGCCCTGGTTTTCGCGGTTCGACTCGAACGGATAAGGCATTCACCGGTTACAAATTTCTAACCCTAAATTTTCGGCAGAAAATGTTTGTTTATTTTTGCAATTTAAAACTGTTTGTAAATAAAAACACTCCAGATTAAAATCGCCTTTAAGTTTATACCTGAATGTAACAAGGCTACAATTTGTTGAGGGATAAAAAGACACTTTAATCACGCGGTTTATTTATAGGGTATTTTTCGCACATTTGGACTTTTCCAAGTTTTTCTTTTTTTATGGGGGTTTTATTTTGGGTTTATACAGATAAAAATTTTTTAAAAAATATTTTGCTGTTTATACAGGCAAATAAAAATAAGTATTTTTAGGTTAAACTAATGGCTTTTTAAAGGGTTCTAAAAACACAAAAAAAAACAAATTCTACACCAAAACAACAACAAAGGTCACGTGACACCATCTCGCACATAGGCAAATCCGTTTTCAGATAAAACTAATTAAAGTTGAAAGCAACTACACCGATTCCCATATAGTCAACTTTTATTTTAATTTTTATCTGTATAAACCCAGCATTAGATTTTTTTAAATAAAAGATCTCTTATGATCTGTCAGTTTTTAACCCAAATTTTTTAATTTTGCTCTGAGGTGAAAGTGACAATTTTTTATCTAAAAGGCGAAAAAAGCTGTATTATCTTACAGTATTTTTGTGTAGAAATAGTATAATTACCCCACTTCCTTCTACCTTTGTTGTTATTATATTGACAGGAAGTTTGTGGCAGCTCAGACAAAGAATGTTGCAGTGTTAAGCTACAAATTCAGGATAAATACATAATTTTGAACCAATATACCGTTAAGTGGTACAATATTAATAAAAACAAAGAAGCTTTCAGGCGCCGCAGGCAAATTCTTTTAATTTTTAGCAGTAAAAACTTCAATTTTTAGAAATATTGTGTATATATAGCTAACATTTCTCGGGGTGGGTACTTGCCTCTGGTGCCCCCCCCTCTGGATCCGCCACTAATGGTTTTTGGGGCGGACGGTGACGGATAACAAAATGATCTTCAATTTAATTTTCAGATTATTTCTTTATAATCTTTAATTTTTACCCTATATCTTGTAAGTAGTTCAAGATATCGACGTGCGGTTTTCGGCATTAAATGTTTTACGAAATTCGGGACCGTAACATATGTTTTTTTAGCTCCTCTGGAAATGGGCATTTTCTATTAAAAGTGTCCAATTTGGATCACTCTGTACATAAATGAAAAAAGCGACAAAAGTTTGAAAAATGAGTTTAAATGAAATGGGCTTTTTTTGGAAGAATACAGTGATAATATGCTCTAGTGCAAATTACCGATAATTTGTTTTAGTGCAAATTACCGATAATTTGCTTTAGTGCAAATTATCGCTGTAATTCGTTCCCTTTTGGTCCAAATCTGCCAGTCACATTGATTTTATTCGTCAATATTTTTCCTCTTTATATGGACAAAGTTAAGATAATTTATTTATTTTATTTCATGATTTTTTTATTAGCCAAAACTTCTTATTTTAGGTATAATTTTCCTGTGCTCTCTTTTAGTGCGTGTGTTTTTTTTTATGTATGCGCTCTTTTCCTGTGTGGATATTTTCTGTGCGCTTTTTTCCTACGTGATTTTTTGCTGTACCCTTATTTATAATCGCCGCTTTGCCATTACCCACCAGAATTTGGATACAGAACCGCTGGCCGATGGTTAAAGCCTCACTGGGCAATCGCGGATAATTCTTAGCGCTCCGCATCGCGGCCAATTTGGAGCACCCAGGTAATCTTTATCCTCCTCAGAATCTTGGAAACATAATTCTACAGCAAACTGAACTGCGTCCATGTATTTTATGTTAAAGTAAACTAGATCTACCCGTGTAAGAATTATTTAGTGTTGGATATTAGTACTTTAAAGAAAAATATATGAGACGTTTTGTAGACAGTTTTTAATGAACTTCATAACTAATTGACATCTTACAACTTATTATGTCAAAATAAAAATACAGTACATCAATTATTTAGAATAGTGTCACTTTAGTAATAGAGTCACTGCAACACCTTCCCTGATTGATGTAATGCCAAGTCATCTCAGGCCCATCGAACTTCTTAAAGAAACTAATCTTGGTCTAAACAAAGCCTTTGTCATCACATCAGCAATCTGATAAGTGCCTTCTACTTTTTGAATAACAATTTCGCCTTCCAAGACCAGTTCTCTTACAAAGAAATGTCATTCTAATATGCTTTGTGCGTTTATGGAATTCTGGATTTTGTGCAAGCTTAATGGCGGCTTCATTGTCTACCATCAGTATAGGCAAATCCTTGAGTTGTAGAATTCCTGTGTAAGGAGTCTTCAGCCATACTAGCTCTTTCGCACATTCGCTCGCTACCACAATTTCTGCCTCTGTAGTAGAAATTGCTACGGAACTCTGTCTTTGACTACTCCAGGATACTACTCCACTACTGTATATGCAGAGTACTCCAGACGTTGAACGACCAGTACTTATATCACCACCGTGATCAGCATCGCTAAATCCTTTCAAGTATCCTTTCTGGAAGTTGTACTTGTAGCTGATTCCAAGATCTACAGTGCCTTTGATATATCTAAATATTCTTTTTACTCGCATGTAGTCCAGTGAACTAGGATTGTCAAGACTTCTTGAGCCTACACCAACTGCGTAGGCTAAATCAGGTCGACTTCCTCATGAGGTACATTAAAGCCCCTACAGCTTCGATGTAAGAAAATTTTGGCTCATCTTCCTCATCCTTCCCTGACTCAATAACTTGGGGGGGGTGGAGACTGGTTTGGAATCTTGCATTTTGAATCTCTCCAAAAGTTTCTTAGCATAGGATTTTAGACCGATTTTGATAGAATTATCTAAACTTCTTTCAATTTCTAGTCCTAGAAAATATGATGTTTGTTTTATGGATACTTTAAACTCCTTTTGTAAGTCTTTTAAAAATTCATTCTTCATTTCTTCATCATTGGAAGCTAAAAGTCCGTTATCGACATACAAGGATAAAATTAGCATTCCATCACCTCGCTTCTTGACAAATAAGCAATTATCTGCATCACCCTTTGTAAATCCTGCTTTTAATATGACATCAACAATGCGCTTATTCCAGCAACGTGGCGCTTGTTTTAGTCCGTAAAGGCTTTTCTTTCACAAACAAACTCTGTTTGTACTATCTGTGTAGCCTTCTGGTTGCTTCATGTATATTATATTTTCATCTAAAGAACCATAGAGAAATGCAGTTGATACATCAAACTGGGTCAATGTCATTTTCTCGCTAGCAGCAATGCTTATGAGAGCTCTTATTGAAGACATTTTAGCAACAGGACTAAAAGTTTGATCATAATCTTCGCCTGGCTTTTATTACTAATCTAGCCTTATACTTCTCAACTGTGCCATTTGGATTTCTTTTAATCTTAAAAACCCATTTACATGGAATAGCTTTTCTTCCGGCAGGTAACTTCTCCATGATCCATGTGCCATTTAATCTATGAGCATCCATTTCTTCTTCCATAGCACGTAACCAATGGTTTTTATCACCGCTTTGAATAGCTTCCTTATTTGTATTCGGCTCTGTAGATTTATTGAGAATATTTGCTGCTACTGTCATTGCAAAATCTTCAAATCTAGCTGGTTTTCTCAAGCTTGCCCTGTTTCGCATTATCCTCTCAGTCTGACTTTTCTTCAAAACCACAAAATTCCGAAGTTACGCTCTCTAGATCTTCATCGTCATCTCTGTCTAGATCTTCAACTTCTTCTTCAGTCTAAATTTACACTTTTTGAGGTTCCTTCTCCACTTTCTTGATTTTCTAAAACTGCGTTCCGTTCTATGACTTTCTGAACTTTTTCACAATTTTCACTTTCAAGAGTTGGCATTAAAGGAATTTGTGTTCTTTCTGGACTTGAGAAAGGTCTTTCCTCAAAAATAACGTCTCTTTATCTGATCAACTTCTTTGAATCTTGACACCAAATTCTATAACCATCATCATTGTCATATCCCACAAGAATTCCTTTTACAGCTTTCTTTTCTAGCTTTCTTCTTCGTGCTTTAGGAATGTGAGAATAGAATATGCTTCCGATTACTCGTAAATGTGTCAAACAAGGTTTCTTGTCATACCAAACTTCACAAGGCGACTTGTTGTTTTCACTAGAAACTCCTGACCTGTTATGCCCGCAGTATGAAAAACGATAAATGCAATGGACTGTATAATTTAATTAATGAAAGCGCGAGCAAACATAAATTTATTGATATGAATTACGAAATAATTAATAAGGTCCATAGGTTAATTGTTGGAACCGCACAACGGTAATCAGATACAAATGCACTCACCAGTTTGCAGCCAGTTTCTCCACTCCAAAGGGGCCCCTGATTGGATCTAATGATGTCACCACGTAGCTGAAGGGCTGAAGTTTCTAGTTCTATGCTTCAGTACACAAAAATCGAGCACTTTCAGGTGTAGATATTTGAAATAGTTGGAGAACGAAATTAACACGCCATTTTCTCGAGGCGGTCGACAAGGATCTCTCCGGTTGTTGGTGCGCATTAAGTGGTACAATATTAATAAAAACAAAGAAGCTTTCAGGCGCCGCAGGCAAATTCTTTTAATTTTTAGCAGTAAAAACTTCAATTTTTAGAAATATTGTGTATATATAGCTAACATTTCTCGGGGTGGGTACTTGCCTCTGGTGCCCCCCCTCTGGATCCGCCACTAATGGTTTTTGGGGCGGACGGTGACGGATAACAAAATGATCTTCAATTTAATTTTCAGATTATTTCTTTATAATCTTTAATTTTTACCCTATATCTTGTAAGTAGTTCAAGATATCGACGTGCGGTTTTCGGCATTAAATGTTTTACGAAATTCGGGACCGTAACATATGTTTTTTTAGCTCCTCTGGAAATGGGCATTTTCTATTAAAAGTGTCCAATTTGGATCACTCTGTACATAAATGAAAAAAGCGACAAAAGTTTGAAAAATGAGTTTAAATGAAATGGGCTTTTTTTGGAAGAATACAGTGATAATATGCTCTAGTGCAAATTACCGATAATTTGTTTTAGTGCAAATTACCGATAATTTGCTTTAGTGCAAATTATCGCTGTAATTCGTTCCCTTTTGGTCCAAATCTGCCAGTCACATTGATTTTATTCGTCAATATTTTTCCTCTTTAAATGGACAAAGTTAAGATAATTTATTTATTTTATTTCATGATTTTTTTATTAGCCAAAACTTCTTATTTTAGGTATAATTTTCCTGTGCTCTCTTTTAGTGCGTGTGTTTTTTTTATGTATGCGCTCTTTTCCTGTGTGGATATTTTCTGTGCGCTTTTTTCCTACGTGATTTTTTGCTGTACCCTTATTTATAATCGCCGCTTTGCCATTACCCACCAGAATTTGGATACAGAACCGCTGGCCGATGGTTAAAGCCTCACTGGGCAATCGCGGATAATTCTTAGCGCTCCGCATCGCGGCCAATTTGGAGCACCCAGGTAATCTTTCTTCTTTATCCTCCTCAGAATCTTGGAAACATAATTCTACAGCAAACTGAACTGCGTCCATGTATTTTATGTTAAAGTAAACTAGATCTACCCGTGTAAGAATTATTTAGTGTTGGATATTAGTACTTTAAAGAAAAATATATGAGACGTTTTGTAGACAGTTTTTAATGAACTTCATAACTAATTGACATCTTACAACTTATTATGTCAAAATAAAAATACAGTACATCAATTATTTAGAATAGTGTCACTTTAGTAATAGAGTCACTTCAACACCTTCCCTGATTGATGTAATGCCAAGTCATCTCAGGCCCATCGAACTTCTTAAAGAAACTAATCTTGGTCTAAACAAAGCCTTTGTCATCACATCAGCAATCTGATAAGTGCCTTCTACTTTTTGAATAACAATTTCGCCTTCCAAGACCAGTTCTCTTACAAAGAAATGTCATTCTAATATGCTTTGTGCGTTTATGGAATTCTGGATTTTGTGCAAGCTTAATGGCGGCTTCATTGTCTACCATCAGTATAGGCAAATCCTTGAGTTGTAGAATTCCTGTGTAAGGAGTCTTCAGCCATACTAGCTCTTTCGCACATTCGCTCGCTACCACAATTTCTGCCTCTGTAGTAGAAATTGCTACGGAACTCTGTCTTTGACTACTCCAGGATACTACTCCACTACTGTATATGCAGAGTACTCCAGACGTTGAACGACCAGTACTTATATCACCACCGTGATCAGCATCGCTAAATCCTTTCAAGTATCCTTTCTGGAAGTTGTACTTGTAGCTGATTCCAAGATCTACAGTGCCTTTGATATATCTAAATATTCTTTTTACTCGCATGTTGGTTCGTCCCGCCTTCCTTTTTGTAAATATGTTCTTTTTACTATAATTTACCAAATTGGTTCGAATTAGGCTATTTGGTGATTCACTAGAGCATTTTCTATTTTTTGTTTATTTAGTATTAATTAACTAATTAAGTACCTAAAATTACTGGGTTATTTGCATTTGAAACTCCCGCGGTTTTAAAGGCAAATATTACAATTTGCTATAATTAATTTACTTTACATAAAATGCATTTTGAATTACTAAGGTTCCTAGTTCCTTTAATATGGACCTTCGTAATCTCATTCCCTCCTACTTATTCCCGTTTCTCCTACGCCTATGGATTAACGACGCCACTGGGCGCCATGTGGGAGAATGAACGCAGCAGCGATACCTGCTGCCGGACCAGAGAGAACCGTTTCGCCTTCGAACGATAATACACGCGTGTTAGCGACTCTCCTACCACATGAATGTGGGTGCAAAGAATACGGTTAAACAGCGTGTCCTCCCATGAGTTCCGCTTCCTGTATAAAAATGGTAAGTGAAAATGCATTATTTTTACCTTACATACATTTGCTTATTGCTACACTAACCTAGAAGGTAAACTAGACCATTTCAGAATCCCTTGTACCAGCTTAGCCTATGACCTTATTCCCTTAAAATTACAGTCCACATCTGACACCGTTAAATTCCAGACAACTCTCCTATCTGGACCACCAGGGAGCCCCATTTTTGGTCCTTCGAACCGGATTTCTGGAATCGTTTTTTTGCCTTTTTAGGTTAGTTTTTTTTACTGGTTTCAAATGCAAGAAAAACCCTTGTTTTTCCTAAATGCCTTTTTTACTGGTTTCAAATGCAAGAAAAACCCTTGTTTTTCTTACATGCCTACTTTAGAAAACCCCTAGGTTTCTAAAATACATTTTGCGATTTTTTTTTGTGTAAAAACAAATGCAAGAAAAACCCTTGTTTTTCTTACATGCCTACTTTAGAAAACCCCTAGGTTTCTAAAATACATTTTGCGATTTTTTTTGTGTAAAAATTAAATATTTTTACCAATAAATTTAGCCTTTTCATGCGAAAAACCAAACACAGATAAAATCTGTAAACTACTATGCTTTTTTTTTGTTTCGAATAAATCAAGTTTTTTCGTTTCTTTTTTGTAAAAAAAAAAACCGTATGGAATTTGGGTGTTTTTTTGTTTGTCACTGGAGATAGTTTAAAATAGTGTCTGCAAAGTGCTATTATTTTAGCCGTTGTGCCTTCACATTTGTGGATTGCTATAATTATATCCAATTTGCTCGAAAAAAATCTCCAAATTGCCATATTCATTTTTGCTTATTGCAAATTGCTATGACTATATCCGATTGCGGATGCTTTACTATATTCGTTTTTGCGTAAAAATTGCTATGAATATATCTATTTCTAATTTACTATTATAATATCTGTCTGCAAATGGCTATGATTGTATCCATTTTTTGCGTGCATAATAAATTTTGAAGGAAATTTAATTCTTAACTTGAGAATTTGTTTTCGTGTAAAGGCAGATAAATAGTTTTACCAAATTAAATGCTTTTGATTTGTAGGTATTTATTTTTAAATTTAATACATATAGGTACCTACTTATTTGAATTCGCGAGGCGAAGATAAAAAAACTTATACACAAGTTTTTTTGTTATCATTAGTTTGCATCGGGTATTTTCTTTACTTTTGTGCGCTTATAGTTTGATTATTGTAATTAAACGTAGGACATTAATATTTATACAGGGTGTCCAAATTTTGATTTTTTTTTCAGTTTACCTAATTTTTGTCAATTATTTTTTGGATTTTTTTTAAATCATGTCTAGTTCGGATAAAATTTTAAAGGCTAAAGCCTTGCGCTATAGTGCGATTTCACAGCTAAATTTGATCATTGAATCCGCGACCCTCGCAGAAAATGACCCTGCCTATCACAGCGGCTTTAAAGTCAAATTTCGGACATTGTCAAAAATCAAAAAAGATTTTGAAAAGCACCATAATGCTTTGTTGACGTTGGTAGCCTCTGATGAGGATCGCTTAGTAGTAGAAAACAAAGTGTTTATGGACTTTTGCAAACGCTGTGACGAGATTTCCACTATATTTTACGAACTTTTCGAACTACCCTTTGAAGATGGAGGGCTTTTGAGCAGTACGATAAATCCCATGGGCAGTCCCTGTGCCTCCACAGACCAGCATGGTTTACTGCCTAGGATAAAAATACCTCTTTTTCAAGGGGAATTTAAGGAGTTTCCAACCTTTTTGCAAGCCTTTAATGCTACCGTGCACAATAATAGGTCGCTGGGAAACTTTGAAAAATTCAATTTGCTTTTTTCTAATTTAAAGGGCCCTGCCCTGGATGTCATTTCTGACATTCCTATCCTTGCTGAAAATTATTTAAATGCCTACCACACCTTGGTGGATAGGTATACAAATAAACGATTACAAGCTTACCTTCACTGGAAGGCAATTGAAGGCTTCTCTCCTCTTACTAAAGAGAATGCTACGAATTTGAGGAATTTGCTTGATTGTTTTTCGAAAAACTTAAGTGCTTTAAAAGTCATGGGTTTTAAAACGGAGTTTTGGGATTATATTATGGCACAAATGCTCTTGGATAGGTTGGACCTAACCACGCGCAAGGCATTTGAGCAAAATTATTGCTCCAATGAGATCCCCTCTTATGATAAAATTCGTGCTTTTGTTTCTAGCCATTGCATTGCGTTGGAACAAATACAACAAACTCAAGATTACTTAAAAAATAAAGATTTGTCAACTTCAAGTCCGAAAAATCAAGCAAAGTTTCAAAATCGATCTGCTTTGTTTGCTAATACTCAGAGAGCCTCCAAAAATGCCTCCCAGTCTCCAAATGGCCAGAGTGGCTTAAATAATACTCCAAACCCTCAAAAATTTTGTTTTCTCTGTAAAAGTGGCGATCATATAATATACAGATGTCCTAATTTTTTGGCGAAAACTCCCCAGCAACGTTTTGAGATTGTTAAACAACATAAAGCGTGTGTCAACTGTTTGGCCTCAAAGCATAATTTACCCCAGCAATGCAAATCAGAAAAAAGATGTTTACATTGTGGCCAATTTCATCACAGTCTCTTACATTTTTTTCCTATTAATTCTACACCTAGTTCTGCGAGTAGCCCCTCTACTTCTGCAGTGCAACCCCCGAGGAGCCCCGTGGCTACCGAATTTAATAGAACCACTAACACCATTGTTACTGGTATGTCTTTAAATGATCGCGAAGTACTTCTCTGTACCGCTTTAATACAAATACAGGATGTTTTTCAAAATTGGCACACAGTGCGCGCCATCTGTGACTCTGGTGCTCAATCTTCATTTATATCTAAGTCATGTGCTGATAGTTTGGGCCTTCCTAAATTTAATATCGCCATGACTCTACAAAGCTTAGATCGAATGACAACTTCGGCAAAATCTGGAATTAATTGCAATATATCCTCTTTGCGTGATAATAATTTTGTTTTTAATTTTGATGCGATAATACTCGATAAAATTTGTAGTGATTTACCTCATTCCTCATTTTCGATTAAAAGTTTTCCTTTTCTCGCCAACTTAGAACTAGCTGACCCAGGCTTTAATAAAAGCGATAAAATTGATTTATTGTTGGGCGGCGATGTGTACCCTTACATTTTGCTAGATGGTCGTTTGTCTACGGGACCCAACAACCCCGTCTGCATTAATACTATTTTTGGTTGGGGAATAATGGGCAATCTTTCACTTTCACCTTCAACTACAAATCAAATTAAAACATTTTTTACTACGTCAATGAACGATTCTTTTGTCAATTTAGATAAAAATCTACAACGATTTTGGCAAATAGATGACATACCTAATGTCAAGGCCATTGACCCCGAAGATGAGTTTTGCGAAAATTATTTTTTGAAAACTACCTCAAAAAATGAGGAGGGGAGATATATTGTATCTTTACCATTTAAAGTTACTGCTCCAGATTTTGGCGACACTCGATCCATTGCCGTACGTCGTTTTTTCTCCCTTGAGAAGAAATTGCTACAAAACCCTGATTTTTATGCTGCCTACAGCTCTGTTTTACAAGATTATTTAGATAATAATCATATGCAACCGGTTTCTGCACCTTTGCCGACCGAAATTTCAAATCATTTTTATATTGCACACCATGCGGTGTTTAAAAAAGATTCTACTAGCACCCCCCTGAGGGTGGTTTTTGATGCGAGCATGCACGCCCCTGGCAAAATCTCGCTCAACAACGCTGTTTATACTGGGCCCCCTTTACAAAGGGACTTACAAAAAATTTTATTACTTTATCGTTTGCATAAATTTTGCTTTTGTTGCGACATCCGTCAAATGTACAGGATGATTTTAGTTGACCCTAGTCAAACTAATTTTCAAAGAATAGTTTGGAGGTTTGATCCTAACCAGCCTATTCAAGACTTCGAAATAAATAGAGTTTTATTCGGGGTCTCTTGTAGCCCCTTTTTGGCTATCAGAACTTTGCTGCAACTTGCTAGAGAGCATGAGGACCTTCCTCTTGCCTCAAAAATCATTGAGGAGGCAGTTTTTGTCGATGATGTGATTTCGGGAAGTGATGACTTTTAAGGCCACTGAGATGAAAAATCAATTAATCGAGCTACTTAGCCGAGGTGGATTCGAATTGCGTAAATGGGCGAGCAATTGTCCCGAGTTACTATCCGATCTTCCTGAGTCACACATTTCGATGAAGGCTCTTTCTCTCGATTTAGATGCTGAAAATTCAACTTTGAAAATTCTCGGTTTAAATTGGAACCCTCATACTGATGAATTTTTTTATACTTTCGACTGTTCTCTCCAAACATGCACTAAAAGAACAATTTTAAGTAATTTGGCCCGCATTTACGACCCTCTGTCTTTTTTGGCGCCAATAGTTTTAATTTTAAAATTAATTGTTCAATACTGCTGGGCAGAAGACTTAAACTGGGACGACCCTGTCAGTCCGGAAATTGTTTTTAAATGGGAAAAATTTAAAAATGAATTAAAGTTTTTGCATTCTGTTAAAATTCCTCGTCAAATAATTTTGCCTAATGCTAGTCAAATCCAGCTAGTAGGATTTTGCGATAGTTCAGAACGGGCCTATTGTGCTGTCGCTTATATTCGAATTTTTTATTCTGATGGAAACATTAAAGTTTTTTTTGTTTGTAGTAAATCTAGAGTCGCACCGTTGCGTCGTAAACTAACTTTACCAAGACTAGAGCTTTTAGGAGCTGTTTTGTTGGCTAAATTAATGGATTTTTTACTAGAAACGTTCTCGGAAAAAATTAAATTTGATAAAATTCTTGCTTTTACTGATAGCACAGTGACCTTATCTTGGATTCAGGGATCTCCTCACAAATTTAAAACATTTGTTTCGAATAGAACTGCCTATATACAAGGAAGAATTAGCCCTGAGTTTTGGCATTATGTTCCTACTGAACAAAATCCTGCTGACTGCGGTACTAGGGAAATGTATCCCTCTGATTTACAAAGATTTTATTTTTGGTTAGAAGGGCCTTCTTTTCTAAACCAACCTACAAATACTTGGGATTTTATGACAGTTACTTACGATGGGAATGCAGTTTTGGAAGAACAGCGAAAAAATATTTTTAACGTTTTTACTTGCGAACAAACAGTTGAATATTATGTAAACAACTTGTTTGAAAAATACAGTTCTCTTTTTAAAATTAAGAGAATAGTTGCTTACTTTTTGCGAGGGTTACAAAAGTTTAAAAATCCCTCATACAATTTTGCTACTGATTACCTTACAAATCAGGATTACTACAAAAGCTTACTTTTTATTTCGAAATGCGTACAATCTTTTTCTTTCCAAAAAGAAATTGAATTACTAAAAGATAAGAAACAGCTTCCAAAAGCTTTTCAAAAATTATGTCCATTTTTGCATAATGAAAGCTACGATTTGCTTCGTGTTGGAGGCCGTTTATGCCATTCAAATTTATCATACGATAAAAAATTTCCAATTCTTTTGCCTTCTAGTGCAAAATTCACTGAATTACTGATTTTAGATTTGCATCGCAGCAATCTTCATTGTGGTATACAGACCACAACTTTTTTACTAATGCAAAACTTCTGGGTATTGTCTGCTAAAAAGGTAGTGAGAAAAGTTTTAAGTTCTTGCCATACTTGCTGGAAAACTAAACCTAACTCCCTTCAACCCCCTATGGGTAACCTACCGAAATTTAGAGTTTCCGAAGCAAAGGTGTTCGAAAATGTAGGTATAGATTTTTGTGGTCCGTTCACGATTACTCTTGGTCGGACCAGAGGTGCAAAAACCATGAAAGCATATGTCTGTTTATTTATCTGTTGCGCTGTTAAAGCCGTGCATTTAGAGTTAGTCTCTGATATGACATCAGAAGCCTTTCTGGCTGCTCTGCGCCGCTTCATAGCTAGAAGAGGACTATGCTCAAAGATCTCTTCAGACTGCGGGACCAACTTCGTGGCCTCTGAAAAATACTTGCGACAAATTTTTTCTGATTGCGTGAAGGGGGAAGGTATAGTTTGGTCTTTTAACCCACCTGCTGCTCCCCACATGGGAGGCATTTGGGAATCAAACATTAAATCTTTAAAGACTCATCTTCACAGGGTAGTTGGAAATCAAATACTCACCTATGAGGAATTAAATACGGTTTTAACCCAAGTTGAAGCCATAATGAACTCACGTCCTTTATGTGCCTTAAGCACCGATCCTACTGATCTGGCGGTCTTGACTCCTAATAATTTTTTAAATTTGAGGCCTCCAGGTACAATACCCGATCCAAACTACTGCGATATTGCGTTAAACAGGCTGTCCAGGTGGCAACTGTTGCAAAGAATGCACCGCGATTTTTGGATTCGCTGGCATCGCGAATATTTGCACACTTTGCAACAGCGAGCCAAATGGCACCAACCTCTTGCTTCCATTGATATTGGTACTATGGTACTGATCAAAGATGAAAATTCCACTCCATTGGATTGGCCCCTAGGCCGCATTGAAGACCTTATTAAAGGTTCTGATAATGTTCCACGGGTTGCTATTGTAAAGACTACTAAAGGTACCTACAAACGGCCTTTGGTAAAACTATGCGCCCTGCCTACAAATTAAACTCTCTGAAATGCCCCTGGGCATTCTCAGGGGGGTGGGAAATGGTTCGTCCCGCCTTCCTTTTTGTAAATATGTTCTTTTTACTATAATTTACCAAATTGGTTCGAATTAGGCTATTTGGTGATTCACTAGAGCATTTTCTATTTTTTGTTTATTTAGTATTAATTAACTAATTAAGTACCTAAAATTACTGGGTTATTTGCATTTGAAACTCCCGCGGTTTTAAAGGCAAATATTACAATTTGCTATAATTAATTTACTTTACATAAAATGCATTTTGAATTACTAAGGTTCCTAGTTCCTTTAATATGGACCTTCGTAATCTCATTCCCTCCTACTTATTCCCGTTTCTCCTACGCCTATGGATTAACGACGCCACTGGGCGCCATGTGGGAGAATGAACGCAGCAGCGATACCTGCTGCCGGACCAGAGAGAACCGTTTCGCCTTCGAACGATAATACACGCGTGTTAGCGACTCTCCTACCACATGAATGTGGGTGCAAAGAATACGGTTAAACAGCGTGTCCTCCCATGAGTTCCGCTTCCTGTATAAAAATGGTAAGTGAAAATGCATTATTTTTACCTTACATACATTTGCTTATTGCTACACTAACCTAGAAGGTAAACTAGACCATTTCAGAATCCCTTGTACCAGCTTAGCCTATGACCTTATTCCCTTAAAATTACAGTCCACATCTGACACCGTTAAATTCCAGACAACTCTCCTATCTGGACCACCAGGGAGCCCCACATGTAGTCCAGTGAACTAGGATTGTCAAGACTTCTTGAGCCTACACCAACTGCGTAGGCTAAATCAGGTCGACTTCCTCATGAGGTACATTAAAGCCCCTACAGCTTCGATGTAAGAAAATTTTGGCTCATCTTCCTCATCCTTCCCTGACTCAATAACTTGGGGGGGGGGGGGTGGAGACTGGTTTGGAATCTTGCATTTTGAATCTCTCCAAAAGTTTCTTAGCATAGGATTTTAGACCGATTTTGATAGAATTATCTAAACTTCTTTCAATTTCTAGTCCTAGAAAATATGATGTTTGTTTTATGGATACTTTAAACTCCTTTTGTAAGTCTTTTAAAAATTCATTCTTCATTTCTTCATCATTGGAAGCTAAAAGTCCGTTATCGACATACAAGGATAAAATTAGCATTCCATCACCTCGCTTCTTGACAAATAAGCAATTATCTGCATCACCCTTTGTAAATCCTGCTTTTAATATGACATCAACAATGCGCTTATTCCAGCAACGTGGCGCTTGTTTTAGTCCGTAAAGGCTTTTCTTTCACAAACAAACTCTGTTTGTACTATCTGTGTAGCCTTCTGGTTGCTTCATGTATATTATATTTTCATCTAAAGAACCATAGAGAAATGCAGTTGATACATCAAACTGGGTCAATGTCATTTTCTCGCTAGCAGCAATGCTTATGAGAGCTCTTATTGAAGACATTTTAGCAACAGGACTAAAAGTTTGATCATAATCTTCGCCTGGCTTTTATTACTAATCTAGCCTTATACTTCTCAACTGTGCCATTTGGATTTCTTTTAATCTTAAAAACCCATTTACATGGAATAGCTTTTCTTCCGGCAGGTAACTTCTCCATGATCCATGTGCCATTTAATCTATGAGCATCCATTTCTTCTTCCATAGCACGTAACCAATGGTTTTTATCACCGCTTTGAATAGCTTCCTTATTTGTATTCGGCTCTGTAGATTTATTGAGAATATTTGCTGCTACTGTCATTGCAAAATCTTCAAATCTAGCTGGTTTTCTCAAGCTTGCCCTGTTTCGCATTATCCTCTCAGTCTGACTTTTCTTCAAAACCACAAAATTCCGAAGTTACGCTCTCTAGATCTTCATCGTCATCTCTGTCTAGATCTTCAACTTCTTCTTCAGTCTAAATTTACACTTTTTGAGGTTCCTTCTCCACTTTCTTGATTTTCTAAAACTGCGTTCCGTTCTATGACTTTCTGAACTTTTTCACAATTTTCACTTTCAAGAGTTGGCATTAAAGGAATTTGTGTTCTTTCTGGACTTGAGAAAGGTCTTTCCTCAAAAATAACGTCTCTTTATCTGATCAACTTCTTTGAATCTTGACACCAAATTCTATAACCATCATCATTGTCATATCCCACAAGAATTCCTTTTACAGCTTTCTTTTCTAGCTTTCTTCTTCGTGCTTTAGGAATGTGAGAATAGAATATGCTTCCGATTACTCGTAAATGTGTCAAACAAGGTTTCTTGTCATACCAAACTTCACAAGGCGACTTGTTGTTTTCACTAGAAACTCCTGACCTGTTATGCCCGCAGTATGAAAAACGATAAATGCAATGGACTGTATAATTTAATTAATGAAAGCGCGAGCAAACATAAATTTATTGATATGAATTACGAAATAATTAATAAGGTCCATAGGTTAATTGTTGGAACCGCACAACGGTAATCAGATACAAATGCACTCACCAGTTTGCAGCCAGTTTCTCCACTCCAAAGGGGCCCCTGATTGGATCTAATGATGTCACCACGTAGCTGAAGGGCTGAAGTTTCTAGTTCTATGCTTCAGTACACAAAAATCGAGCACTTTCAGGTGTAGATATTTGAAATAGTTGGAGAACGAAATTAACACGCCATTTTCTCGAGGCGGTCGACAAGGATCTCTCCGGTTGTTGGTGCGCATGTCCAAATACGCGAAATGCGCTATGTCCTTCATACAATTGTGTGGTTTTAAAAATATATAAACAACCGCGAAATTTAGCGGGAGCTAACATAACTGCCCTCCAAAACACACAATTTTAGAATCTCAACCGGACAGATATAGATATAAGAAAAGAATCGACCGATAAATATAAATGAATGAAAACGGATAAGTATCGTAAGTTTATTTAGAGATAACAAAATCCCGAAAAAGGCAAAACAAACAAACAAAAAATTCAAAAAAAATAAAAATAAAGAAAACCTCTTGTAATACCCGGTAATAGGTAAAAAATTAAAATTACTTTTAATTTGGCATGAGGCACAGTTTTACAACTGGCCGCTTATAAACACCGGTAACCGTTTGTACCGTCGCAACACGCACCAGACCGTCCGGATGCAGTTCGATGACCCGACCGACCGGCCATTTCAAAGGTGATTGAATGTGATCACTTGTTATGATAACCAAATCATTTAATTTGATATTTGGGGACGAATCATCCCACTTGTGTCGCTGTTGTAGCGTATGCAAATACTCTATAGAATACCGTTTCCAAAAATCCTTATGTAGTTTTTGGATTAGTTGCCATCTCGAGAGCCGATTTAGGGGAAATTCGGACAAATCTGACTCCGGAATTTCTGAGTTAAGGGGTTCAAGTGTCAAAAAATGCCCAGGGGTAAGAGGTTGAAGATCGTGTGGGTCTGAAGAGGCAGGAGATAAAGGGCGACTATTAAGTACGGCTTCTATGCGACAGGTAAGGGTGGACATCTCCATGATAGACAACTTCTGGTCGCCGACAACTCGAACAAAGTGAGTTTTAAAACTTTTGACGCCAGCTTCTGCTAGGCCATTGAAATGTGGACTGAGAGGAGGTCCCAGATGCCAACGAATAGAAAGTCTGGTGGCAGCACTTTTTGCGTAATCAAGTAATTGGTTACGAAACCCTATAAAATTACTGCCTTGATCTGACCAGCATTGCGTCACGCTTCCGCGTCTGGAAATGAATCGATGGAATGCACCTACGAACCCGTCGGTGGACAGTTCCATGGTTAATTCCAAATGCACGCAATGTGTGGCCGTACAGACAAACACACAGACATACGATTTAAAAGCTTTACAACCACGGTAACGATGAGGAATCACAAAGAAAGGTCCACAAAACTCGATGATTCGATGAGCGGGAAGTGAACTCATTATGGGCGGTCTATAGGGTTTAGGGTTGATTCTAAAACATTGCAAGCACTTGGATATGGTTCTTTGAATTGCCCGTCTGGCAGATAATATCCAAAATTGCTGTAAAAGCAGATTATGTAATGTTTTAAACCCAGGATGAAGGTATTGTCGATGAGCGGACTCGATAAGAAGAGTAGTTAAACGATGGTTACTCGAAAGTAAGACGGGGTGTTTTGCAGAATAAGACAAAAGGTCAGATTTTTGTAATCTGCCACCGACTCTAATGATATTATTTTCATCAAGAAAAGGTGGAAGTTTTCGTAAAGGTTTCGGTATTGGTTTATCCTTAGATAACGCGGAAAAAAGCTCAGAAAAACAAGAACCTTGCACGCGTTTGATAAGAAGGTATAACGCACTTTGCATCTCACCGGTGGTAGGAAAAACAATATTTTCAAAAATAATTTTTTGGTCCGGTGGCTTAGTGGGTTTTTGATAGGAATGGTTTTGAAAAAGGTTAACTATTCGAAGGACATAACAAATGATACGTTGAATTTTTGATATAGATGAATATTTGATAAGAAGCTGATCTAAGAAGTTGACATCAATTATCGCATTGCAACAGACCTTTGGCTTTTCCTCCAGATTAATATCTCCGAAATCAATCGGCATTTTTGATTTATGAAAATCGGGCCATTCGTTTTCGGGAGACCACAAAAACGACGGTGCGTTCCACCACATGTCATGTGACATGAGCTGTGAAGGGGTGGCCCCTCGTGACGCAATATCGGCTGCATTTAAAGCAGAAGGAATGTAGCGCCATGAGTTTGAAGGAATGATTTCTTGGATTCTACTGACTCGATTTCCAACAAAGGTTTGCCAGCGATTAGAAGGGGATGAAAGCCAGTGCAATACGACTTGCGAATCGCAGAAAGTAACGATATTTCTAAAAGTTATTTTTCCTTCATATCTAGATAAAACGAAGTCAATTAATTCGCTTAAAAGAAATGCGCCTAGGAGTTCTAGCCTAGCCAAAGTTTGTGACTTTATAGGCGCGACCCTAGATTTTGCAGATATGAGAGAAACAGATATATTATTTTCCTCTTCTACACGAAAATATACGACGCCTGCGTAGCCTCGAATTGAAGCGTCACAGAAGCCGATGATTTGACAGGTATTGGTTTTTGACAGTTTGATTTGTCGGGGTAATTGAAAATTGGAAAGAAGCGGGAATTCAGAACGAAGTTTGTTCCAAGAGTCGATGATAGAAGAATCTGGTTCTTCGTCCCAGCCTATTTTTGATATCCACAACTGTTGCAAAATAAATTTTGCTTGTAGCAACAAGGGACAAAGAAAACCTAAGGGATCGAAGATTGTTCCTATGATAGATAAAATAGCACGTTTGGTTGGGGGTTTGTCCTTCATTCGGCATTGATAAGAAAAAATGTCGTTTTTTGGATGCCATTGAAGTCCTAAAACTTTGATAAAGTGGGGATCCTCCTTGTCGAAAGAGAGAGGCATTTGACGATCGGACTCTGGCAATGTTGCCAATAACTCGGGACAATTGCTTGCCCATTTTTTAAGTTCAAATCCTCCCGACTTCAACAAATCATTAAGTTCTGTTTGAAGGGAGAGAGCTTCAGAAAGCGAAGGGCTAGTTCCCAAGATATCGTCGATATAGATTGACATTTTTAGAACAGTACTAGCCATAGGAAAACGTTCCTTTTCTCTCTCTGCCAGCTCATTTAAGGTACGCATGGCTAGAAAAGGTGAGCATGTCATGCCAAAAGTGACAGTAGAAAGTTCCCACACTGAAAGTGGGTCATGTGGAGAAAACCTCCACAATATCCTTTGATAAGGACGGTGATAAGGATTGATAAGGACTTGACGGAACATCTGTTTGATATCAGCAATGTAGGCAATAGGATTAAGACGAAACGTAAGGAGTAAAGAAGCAATATCCTTTTGAAGTTTCGGTCCAGATAACAATGTGTCATTGAGACTAATATTTTTTGGGGTGACTGCCGAACAATCCCAGACTACCCTTAATTTTGTACTTAAGCTTTCCGGCTTTAGTACGCAATGATGTGCTAAAAAACACGATACGTCGACCTTTGGTTGACTAGGCAGTGTACAGATCAGGATTTTTGATTAATCTATTTTCTAGAAGTAAAAATCTACGATAAGCTTGCGGATAAGTATTTCCTAGGTCAGGGTTTATTTTGTCTTTAAACGGAAAATCTACCATGAATCTACCGCTCGGTTGCCGTACTACACTAGCAGTAAAAATTGATTCTGCCTGTTTTTCTTCTTTTGATAAGATTTGTTTTTTAGGCAAATGTTCGATTTCCCAAAACCTAGGGAGAATGACCTCTAAAGGAGGTGAATGACTCGTTAAAAAACAACTGGTTCGTTCCATAAGACTACCTACTTCGTCAACCTTTCCCATGACGACCCAGCCAAAGATAGTTTCAAGGGCTGAAGGCTGCCCTACTTGTCCAAGAACCCTGCCCTCCTTGAATATCTGTGCGAATAGCTCGCAACCAATAACTAGGTCCACAGGTCTAGATTTGAAATAAGATGGGTCGGCAAGTTTAAGGTTTTCCAAGTGTTTCCACTGATTATCGTTCAAAGTGAATGTAGGCATATTGGAACATAGTTGTGGAACAACAATTGCTTCGAAATTAAGTAAAGGAGTGACTTGTCCTTGTGGCTTAATGTGACATTGAACGAGCCCTTTGGAAGTAAAAGAAGACATCTGATTTAATCCGACTATTTCAGTGGTGTAACTTCGCCTAGGAAGATTAAGACGCTGAATACACTTTTCACTGATGAATCCTGTCTGTGATCCAGAATCAAGCAATGCCCTTACAGGTTGAAAATTTCCGCAACCGGCCATAACATCTATTATGGCGGTGCATAAAAGAAAGGTACCTGAAGGTCCTGAGGTATTTAATGACACATGAAGATTATTGACAGGGGGTGTGTGAATGACAGGACTAGTATCTTGGCTTCCAGACTCTTGATTAGTTTCTAAGATATGAGTTAAAGTGTGGTGCCTTTTACTATTGCAAGTCCTGCATGAATATTTGGATTTGCACGTATCTACCCCATGCAAGGGATGAAAACACGCTAGACATAATTTTTTCTGCTTGACGAAAGATAGGCGATCGATAGGCGAGAGATCAAGAAATGTTTGACATTTCGAAAGCACGTGACCTTGATTACACCGGAAACATTTTATTCCCGCACTTGAATTAGTTGAGGTGCCAGCCAGTCCTATAAAAGGCGAATTGGATGATTTATAGGTAGGCTTTTGCCCAAACTGATTTCGCATAGAATTTGAATTTTGATAGGTAGGCTTTTGCCCAGACTGATTTTGCATAGAATTTGATTTTTGATAGATAGGCACCTTTTTGGGGCTGTTGATTGAGGAAGTGATTCCAAAACTTTACATCTTTTTTCTAGAAATTGAAAAAGTGACAGAAAAGTGGGAATTTCGGTATTAGTATTGGCGTGACTCATTTCGAAATTTGAACGCGTCGGAATATCCAATTTTTCTAACAAAATGAAAAATACTCTGCCAATATATGGGCCCCTAAGCTCACACTAGGTACTATAGTTATAGTGTACGTGTGAGCTAATATAACTAAAAACTGAAATATATTTTATTCAACTCCAGACTAAATTACCTTTTGTTTGATACCACACAAGCCATGTTTTGACTTAAACTCAAATTTTTGAAATCTACCCCCACCCTTACAAAAAAACAAAAACTAAAATGTACTTTGTTAAAGTCCGGACTCAATTACCTTTCGTTTGATATCACACACGCCATATTTTCACTTAAACTCTAATTTTTAAAATATACCCCCACCTTTTTTTTTAAATAAATTAAAATGTATTTTGTTTAACTGCAGACTCAATTACCTTTCGTTTAATATCACACACGCCATATTTTCACATAAACTCTAATTTTTGAAATCTACCCCCACCCTTTTATTTGGTTTGTGTTCGGTGGATTTTGTTCATTTTAAAATGGGACCATCTCGACCCAAGACCCAGCCTAGGTACCAAATTTCATTAAAATCGGCCAAGCGGTTTTTGAGTTATGAGCGTTGGTCGTTACAGACAGACATACAGACACACAGACAGACATACAGACAGACAGACAGACAGACAGACAGACGGCGCAACAAAAAAGTTTCAAAATCATCTGAAACGCAAAGATATATAAAAATTTTTGAAATCGGAGCAACTTTTTTTTCTCGAAAAAATTAGGATCACCATAGCTCACACTACTATAGTATAGTATATGTGTGAGCTAAAATAATAAAGTCCCAACTGTCAACGTCAAAGCTAAGTGATTTTAAAATTTCTAGGGATTCAGAAAAGGTGTCAATTAAATTACGCAATTCTTTAGCTGACTCGTTTTTTAAGGTGGAGTTCATAATTGAGCTTAAAGCATCATTTGCGAGATCTCGCTTGTTTTGATATCTATTGACTAATTTGTCATAAGCAATTTTATAATTTTGATCAGATAAGCTAATCCCTGATATCAATTTTAAAGGCTCATCCTCGAGATATGAAAATAAATATTGAAGTTTTCGGACGTTACTTAGACTTTGATTTTGATCTATAATGTTATTAAAAAGATCGAAAAAGCTTGGCCATAATTTTTTATCACCTCGAAATATGGGAATACCTAACTCTTTGAGTTTTGGAGTTTCAGATTCGTTTTGTCGAACATATGATCCCGAAAGGGTTGGGGCCTCAACCGGAAATATTTGAGAGAGTAAACCCCCTTACACGCATAAAAATATTTACGAGCTTCTGAAAGGATCGCATCCTGTGTTTTAAACTCCTCGTCGTCCGAGTCGTCTATCAACATAATGACGTCATTATGTGCCAGCATGCATTTATCGAAGGTTTCATCTAAATCGGAATACCTCACTTGAAACTCGTTTCTCGCTCTTTCATCCGATGCCGCGGTTTGTGAAAACACATAACACTCGGTTATCGCAGATAAAAAACCCTTGCGTTTTTGCACGGCTTTTTTGACAGACATGATTTTACCTTTGAAATGACGAAATTGTCGGTAAATAGACAATTAACGCTAAATTAATGCTTCTGAAATAGCAAAATGACGAATTGTCGAAAATATGCACTAATTTATCGCAATTGATGAAAATTGTTTTAAATATCGAAATGATATGGAACACATCTAATCACAGAAATGTCGGTAAATATACAATTAACGCTAAATTAATGCTTCTGAAATAGAAAAATGACGAATTGTCGAAAATATGCACTAATTTATCGCAATTGATGAAAATTGTTTTAAATATCGAAATGATATGAAACACCCTAACACATAAATGAGAAAAAGAAACACGGTACGCGAAAACAGGTACTGCGCCGACACCTTTCTCTAGTCTCAATACGATGCGAAAAATTCAAGGCCGCCTTGTTTTTTGGCGTGAAAGTAGTGGCCGACCTATTAATACCGTCGTATGGATTTAATTTAAAATAATTCAGCTCGCAAGCATGTTATGCCCGCAGTAAGAAAAATGATAAATGCAATGGACTGTATAATTTAATTAATGAAAGCGCGAGCAAACATAAATATATTGATATGAATTACGAAATAATTAATAAGGTCCATAGGTTAATTGTTGGAACCGCACAACGGTAATCAGATACAAATGCACTCACCAGTTTGCAGCCACTTTCTCCACTCCAAAGGGGCCCCTGATTGGATCTAATGATGTCACCACGTAGCTGAAGGGCTGAAGTTTCTAGTTCTATGCTTCAGTACACAAAAATCGAGCACTTTCAGGTGTAGATATTTGAAATAGTTGGAGAACGAAATTAACACGCCATTTTCTCGAGGCGGTCGACAAGGATCTCTCCGGTTGTTGGTGCGCAAGTCCAAATACGCGAAATGCGCTATGTCCTTCATACAATTGTGTGGTTTTAAAAATATATAAACAACCGCGAAATTTAGCGGGAGCTAACATGACCTATTCAATACGTAAACTGCAGTATTGATCATTTCTGCCCATAAACTTTGAGGTAGGCCTTCTCTTGCATGTAAAAGTGTTCTTGCTGTTTCGACTATGGTTCTGTTGTCTCTTTCTGCACAGCCATTTTGTTGGGGAGTATAGGGCATGACTAATCTTTCGTGAATGCCATGCTGGTTTAGGATTTCTTCAATTTGTTTATTGTCGAACTCTCCTCCATTGTCTGACAAACTCTTTTACAACATGACCAGCAACTTATACTTCTGCTAAGAACGTTTTCAAATGTCTAGCAACTTCAGCCTTTTCTTTCATAAAGAAAACTCTTCTAAATTTGCTGTAATCATCCTTGAATAGGCAATAGTACCTGTAACCTCGTCCAGAATTTTCGAATGGTCCACATACATCAGAATGGATTAGCTCGCCTGTTTTCTTAGCTTTTTCTCTTTTGCCGAATTTCAGAACGTGTGCTGTACCATAGATGCAACCTTCGCATAATTCGCTGTCTAGAGGTACATCAATTCCATAATCTCTCTTTAGAAGTTGCTTTATATGCCTCTTGTTTTGATGAGCAAACCTCTCGTGATAGAGTTGTAAAATGTTGTTACTCTGTAAGCTTAAAACATTTTCTTCTCTACTCGATACAACATTTTTCAGGTTTAATTTGTATAATCCACCATGTTTAGTTCTGGTTCCGATTAAAATTGTCTTCTTCAGAATCTTGAATTGACAATTCTCTGCTGTGGATACAAACTCGCTTCTTGGATTTCTGTCTTGCGCTGCCAAAACTGAGAACACATTCTTTGTGATGGAAGGAACATACCATACATCTTCCATGCTATACTGATCTGTTTTTCCATTTAAACAAGCTTGTACTAAGACTCTTCCTTTTCCTAGAGCTTTTATTACATCACCGTTTGCAGACGTCACTGTATAACCTTCGTCAAATGGCTCGTAACTATCATAGATATCCCTTCTATTACAAATGTGATTGGTAGCGCCATTGTCTACGTACCAATATTCTGAATCATTTGTAGCGACTAAGACAGTTGATGTTTGTGCCAGTAACATTTGATTAGTCTGCTTACTTTGACTTTGACCATTGTTAGCTGTTTTCTCAGTTAGGCGGTCTTCCATCTGCTTTCCACTTAGAACACTGTTTAACCCGATGTCCAGATAAGTGACAGTAATTGCATTTGAAGTATCTTTTCTGCTTTAACTTTAAACCATTACCCCTGTTTTGATTGCCATTTACTGCTAAAACTTCTGGGTTATTTTCATTCTTATTTAGCAAAGCTTTCTCAAAAGCACAGAGTTGACTTGTTAAATTGTCCACTGTTCTTTCTGATTTTTCCATCATTAGCCAGCTTGATTTGAATGAAAAATAATCATCCGGTAATGTTTCCAGTATTTTGCAAGTCAACAATAGGTCTGGTAAGTCGCAAGTACATAGATTACCTTTAGCAGATTTTTCTTTACCAACTTCCACTTGCAATTCATTCCACAAGTTCTTTAATTTGGAAATGTGTGTCGCAATGTCATCGCAAACATCTTTTCTGTAACTGAAGAACTGCATGCACAAGTCATATGTCTTCTCTTCAACAGCACCATCGTAGAGTCTGTGTAGTTCCAACCACATTTCTCGAGCTGTCGTGAATCTCATTAACTTCTGTAACGTATCCTGAGTCATGTTTACAGTGAGTAATAACAAGGCATTACTATCCGCTTGAATATAAAACGCTAGGTCTTTTTCATATTTCTCTTTATCTTCTTTTTTAGCGTTGGCTTCATTTAACGGTAAAGGTTTTAATAATTTACCTTCTAATACGTCAGTTGCGCCTGGAACACTTCGAATGAGAATAGAGAATTTGAATTTCCATGTTGGCCAATTCGTTTACCTTCTAATAACCCAATCGGAACTTTACTTGCATCCATTGCTATTTTATTTCACTTTTGAAACTTGAAGTTTTTGTTTTTTTTTGTTTAGAAACTTTTACTTCTTGACTCTTCAAAACACTAGTTTCTTGCCTTCAGGGAATCGCGCGCTGCTACCATGTTAAAGTAAACTAGATCTACCTATGTAAGAATTATTTAGTGTTGGATATTAGTACTTTAAAGAAAAATATATGAGACGTTTTGTAGACAGTTTTTAATGAACTTGATAACTAATTGACATCTTACAACTTATTATGTCAAAATAAAAATACAATACATCAATTATTTAGAATAGTGTCACTTTAGTAATAGAGTCACTTCAACATTTTATTTGACAAAAAAAACATTATTAAAACAGTCGTAAAAAATGTAAACAAAAGTTTAAAAGTATAAAAAAGTAGGGTTATGTAATACGTCCGCTTTTCTCCATCCTCAAGCTCGGGTCATATCGAGCGTGCCCCGAGGGTTCGCTCGGTGGCATCTTGAACGCAAAAGGGCGAGCTCCGAGCGTCAACTCGAACGGAAAAATGAACCTCGGGGCGCCCGGGTGGCCTACTCGAACGCACTTGATGTGAATGTTTTTGGTTTTAGACTACCTTCGATCCATTGGTAATGGATCACTCAAAATTAAATCACCAAGAATTTGCCTCGAAGTGAATAGGAGGGCCGGTGTGATGTCATAAATCCAAGATGGCGGCTTTTTTCATGTTTTTTCACAAACTTTGGCTTATAACTTTCGCTAAATTAGTTTCACAGAAAAACAGTTAATACTTTTTTGTTTGCAAGGAAATACCAATTATTATGGTCAAGAAATTAACTTTATATCTTACAAACTAACAAAGATATAGAAAAAAAGTTGGTAAAAAAGGTTACTCTTTTTTTGTATGTTGAAAAAAATTTATATCTTTGTTAGTTTCTAAGATATACAGTGAAACCTCTCCTTGCGGACACCTCTATTAAGCGGACACTCCCTTTAGGCGGACAAATTTTTTGGAACCAAGCTTTTCCCTATTTCTTTACATGTAAAATTCACTCCTATAAACGGACACTCTAATAACCGGACGCGGACATTTTTTTTTGGTTAAAAAATTCTGAAACCTCCCTTAACCGGACGCGAACCTCTAACAACGAGACGGAGCGCTGCACGACATGCGCATAAATATTATGTAGTCTGATGGCAACAAGCGCACTATGCAGCCGGGGAATTACCTTTTTCCGTTTTAATGCGGAGACTAAATACTTCTGTCGTATTTACAACATTTTTATTCAGCGGTGGTGGGACTGCTGTGTTTTATTGTTCAATTGGGTAGTAATAGAAATCTTTGAAATGGTACCTAGTAAAAAACTTCTTAGTTTACGTGAAAAAATTTGTTAACGTTTCGAAGAAGGAACATCTATTAGATCGAAAGATCGCTGAAGAATTTAACATCGAAAAAACTCAAGCAGCGGAAATTGATAATAAATCTATATTAAAATTTCGCAGTTCCCTCTCATAAGCGGACACCTCCAATAAGCGGACAAAATCGACGGAACCGTGAGTGTCCGCTTATGGGAGGTTTCACTGTATATAAAAATAAAAGACACAGGAGGGACATTTAACATAGCGGTGATGTAACATGGCTGTATATGTATGTTATGTTATTAAGTTTGTTACGTAACAAAGTAACAAAAATGTTCATGTAATGTTATTGTTACGGGTTCACTACAACAAATAAAACTCGCAAATTTCAAAAACGATATGTCAATTTATTTCGACAATTAGTTACAAAACACGCACTTAAACTTACTAATAACTCACTACTGAAATCGGTCTATTAACTTCGTGTTAATATCTCGCGATTACTACAGTTCGTTATATCTGACTGACTCGATGCGCGATGTCCGGCCCTATATATATGGTCGTCAATCTTTCGCGAACTCCTTTTTCGATACACGAGCGTTTCTCCTAGAAGGTTCGTGTCCGAGTACGAGTGTGAGTCATAGATAACGCAACTAAAACCTAGACTAAGAATACAACCATAAGATCAGTCAACCTAATACTACACTAAACCTAAATACATTTTAACTATAAAATTTAATTAAATTAAATTTGTAGCATTATGTTACAAGGTTTTGCACATTGGGTGAGAGATACCCAAAAACTTTGTTTGAAACTCGTAGACAATGATTGTGTAGAAATAAAATTTAGGTACTGTCCCGTGTGTGTAGGTTTCCTATATACAGTGGTTTGAATGTTTCTGTCTGATCGTTTGACAAGAACATCCAAAAAAGGTAAGGCCGAATCTTTTTCAATTTCCATGGTGCACTTGATTGTTGGTCGAATACCGTTTAAATGGTGTAGAAAATTCTGTAGTTCGTCTTCATTTTCCGGCCATATAATAAATGTGTCATCCATGTATCGTAGCCATAGTTTTGGTTTGACTCTTGCTGTGTTGATCGCATGGTCTTCGAACCACTCCATGTAGATGTTTGCTACCACTGGCGAAAGAGATGAACCCATTGGGAGTCCATCATTTTGCGCGTAAAACTTATCTTTCACTTGAAAGTAAGAGTTACGAAGACAGAGCTCCAAAAGATCAATCACCCCCTCCACCGATAGCGTTGTTCTCTCGTGAAGTGGTGTTATTAACATTCCATATGTTCAAGGGATTTCAGAAAATATAAGACGAATAGCTAAACACTATAATATAAAAACAGTATTTTCTTCGGGAAATACGATAAGAAGTTTTGTAACTAAAACAAAACCAGACAATCCCTCAAATAATAAGGAATGTATTTACCAAATCCCGTGTGAGTGTGGTAAATCATATGTAGGTGAAACGAAACGCCCTCTTCAGGTTAGAGTAAATGAACATCTAAAAAGTACCCAATTAGGGGATATTGAAAAATGCGGTTTAGCAGATTAGGCATGGTCAAATGATCACAGGATTCAGTGGTCAGAATCTAAAGTTTTACATAAGGAGTCGCATTGGCGAAAACGAAAGTTTATTGAAGCTGCGTTTATAATGTAGAATAATGAAGTTTTCAGTCAACCAAGCACGGACATACCAAACATATGGAAACCACTCCTTAAGGAAAACAGGCGTCTTAGGATTACAAAGGGGGCGGGCCGTCACACCTGACTGCACACCAAGTAGTATAAGTAGTAGCCTAAAGACTAGATTGTTTAGTTTACACTTGATAACGGTTAGAGATACTTACTAACCGAAACGTCGTGTTTAAAATAAATAAAGACAATGGAAGTCCGAAATTTTATTACTACACAATCATTGTCTACGAGTTTCAAACAAAGAGGAATTTAATGGTGCGGTGTAATTCATCGGTTCTTATACGGATTTTCCCTTTTAACTGATACCATGTTCTGTGACAGCACGATGTTTAATCTGTGTGTATTGCCTTACTTCACTTCACCAACCACCACTGATGCTCATGTTGAGTTGTCATTATTATAATTTTAGGTTTCACTAGGTAAAATTTCCTCAAATTCAACCATAACTGCGCTGGATGGATTTCTTCAGGTCGATCTTTTTAAATTTCTCGTCGATTGTTACGGTGATATGAGGTGTAAAACCTTCTTGGATTTCAACCTTTTGAAGACAGAAATTGCTGCTTTAAGTGCTGCATTGTTGTTGACACCTTATATTAAACTAAATACTATTGTACAGTCCAACGCAAAAAATATCGATGCTGGTAAGTTTTGAAAGAGAGGGCCCGTAGGCAATTGAATACATTAGAAGCCGCATAAGCTGGAATTGTTTGATACATAAAATAAAAATAGTATTAAAATAACTATTTTCATTATGAATTACAAACAATAAAAAAAAAATTCCTGTATATAAGTATACATTATACTTACGGTTCATATATTTAATTTAAACTTTATTATACGAATTCTTTTTAAAAAAATTTGGCCCTAAAATTTTTGTTGTACGACAGGTCAGGTCCGCTGACTTATTTAAAAAAATATTATTTAATAGAAATTTCACTTTCTGAATCTGAATCATCATCGTCATCAGAGTCTTCCCCAAGACTGATTATTAATTTTTATGTTACTTCTTCCATATATTTGTCAGTTTCCCAATATTTATTTTCAATATCAATCCCATGCCGTACAAAATTATTCCATAAGTTCGAGTCCATAGATTTTATACCCTCTTCCAATAATTCCCGTAAAGGCTTGATCATAAATTCGCCGGTTGTGTTTCTACTTCTTACGAAATTTTTCAAAAATGCCCATGCCAGTTCAATAGTAGTGTTCTTAGGGTCACAAGGCCATGTGATTTATCTATTTTGTATTTTTTTTTCATCTGGTGGAGGTTTGTGTTAGCTGACCAAGTTCCAAAGCTCTACTTTTCTATCGCTGGGGTCGTATTGTATATTTTGTTTTGTCAACCATTCACACATAGCTGCCTTTGTTGACGACTTAGTTGGAACTTTTTCATCCAAAACTGAATGGTAGGCCGCATTGACCATTACAATAACTGAGTTTGAAGGAATGTTAGGTAACAGTTTCTCTGTTAACCACTTACTGCAATTTATTAAAACTATGTAATAGCGATATTTTGAAACGCGCTATTTTGATCTTTTGTCTTTCGATCTTTTGTCTTTCGATCTTTTGTACTTTCGATCTTTTGCTTTTGTCTTTCGATCTTTTGTTTTTCGAACTTTTGTTTTTCGATCTTTTGTATTTTTGATCTTTTGCATTTTCGATCTTTTGTTTCTCGATCTTTTGTAGTTTCGATCTTTTGTCTTTTTGACCTTCTGTTTTTCGATCTTTTATCTTTTCGATCTTTTGTATTGGATCTTTTGTCTTTCGATCCTTTACCAATTAGCAACCTTCTGTGTCATCTCAAAGTCAACTCATTGTCATGTTTTGTTGTCACAGTTAGAGACCCCATTATGTATGACAAAGAAATAGAGACACGACAAACCCATCAAAGTCATTCAAACTGAAATTTTTTGGTTTTGTTATTTTCTTGCCAAGTTCATTGGTGTTTCACTAAAATAATTGATGTTGTCAGCGGTGAGTGACATGAATTATCATGCATAATATAAACAAACACGTTTGTCTATCACCCCCTGTAAATGTTTGTCAAAAATTGTTTATTTTTATCTTCTGACGCTTATGAATTAACAAGGATGTCTCTCTCTAAACAAGGCTAGAGTATAGAGGACCGATATTTCCCTTGATAAGTTTGCCACGTCTCTATTTCTTGAAAATATATCATAAATACAGGGTCTCTAGTCACAATCTTAATAACATCAAAAAAAGAATATTTATTTAATTGAAAAATGCCACTATTGGAATTCAATGAAAAGTCCAAATTTTAGCAAAATTGGATGAAGGTAGGTTTGTCCGTCGGGTCTCCGCCCATTATGGATGAGCCATGTTCACTCTAGTGCGACTAAAAAAAAAGAAAAAGACGGAACTGTTTGACGAAAAGATAGCATTGGCTTGACCAAAGTCAGCGCCACCTTAGGTTTTTAATTTCCTATATGTTGTGTAAAACTGTTAACCTACAAAACTCGGTAACAATAAACATGCAACATTTTTAAAATATAGACATTTGATTAACTTTTCCTGTACGCATTTACATCATCTGTTGTTGAATATAAAGTGTTCGCCAAATTTCACAAAATGTCTAGAGCAGTATAACAGATTTTAATAAAAAAAGAGATTTTTTTGAATATTTCAACACCCTAAAAGTTAAAACGTTTAGGACATATGTTAATATGAAGTTTTCTTCTCAAAATGGACCAAGAACCTCCTTAAGTATTATCATGTTATTCAATAACACCCTGTATTATATAAAATAGTCTCAAAATTTTTTAAATATTTTTTAAAAATTTCTAATTGGTTGGTAATTAACAAGCCCTTGCGGACGGCTGTAAGGGAACGTCCTTAAATTACGTAACGCAAAAATTAAGGATTTTTGACCCCCCCTTCCCCTCGTAACGCATTTTCAAGAAAAAACACATTAAAAAACATTGAGTGTAACGCAAGGCCAAACCCCCCCCATTATCTTGATTTACTTGCACACAAACTATAAACACTATCTTACTCTCACAAGGCAAAAACCAGAAAAAACCATAAGCCTTGATCTGGTACTGAACTTTTTGTCCTAATTTCATTAATTAGTGACACAGGTAGTTAAATCCCTAGCAACGGTAATTCCTAATTACATTTTTGAATTCTTATTAATAATGTGGCTTTAAATTTATTGGTAATTATTGTAAGCATTACTGGGAAAATTACAATTATTGCTCTTGCATATTTTAATTTAATGCTGTTACTTACATCTACGCCTCTGAAAGGTAGTTTTTAAGCGAGGCTCATTAAAATTCAATAAGTACGTGATCACAAACAATACAAAATGCAATAAAAATGCCGTCTTCGCTTCACTTACCGGGTGCACACGACTAAATACTTTAAAGTAAAAATATTCCCTATATAAAACATATGTAAAATTAGTAAACATAGAAGGTGTCCCCGTATAATATTTTTGCATTTTCCATCTCTATTTTTTGTCTCTCTTCCCCATCAGATTACCACTGCCAAACTATATACAAGAAACCGTGGGTGAGAAGGAGGGGCTTGTGTTTTTATTATCAATGAGTGGAATTAATAACTCTCCATACATACGCGTTTGGACATGGTTCGGTTCGGTTCATATCTTGTCATTACTAAAACCAAATGGAAACTTATTTGACAGTGTGTGACCATCGCCAGCCATTATGAAACGGGAAATGATTTGGAGACGCGGCTAAACTTATCCACGCCACTTCACGGTAAAAAAATAAGTATTTACATACCGACATAGCAACAGTATTTTGGCTTAAACAAAAAGGCATTTGAATTCTCGCGAATGTGCTTGCTAAAGTTTTTCCATTGGAACTGTTGCACCACCCGCTGTCACGTGCGAAATTATTTGGATAGCGCTTTTCTAGACATGCTGTTCTTTCGCGCTTTCTAACCGACGCACGGAGGTCTAAATGTAGAAATTACGGGGACATTCAACTTTTTTTGAAATAAACGAAATTATTTTTCATTATAATGATTTTAGGAAATTATACTTAATACATAAGTAGCACAGTTATAAAGGATGAGGCACCATTAACATGAGAAAAAAGTCTGGGTTAAATTAGCCGGAATTTAGGTGTGATCTAGAACTTGGTTCTGTTAAGAATTAAACATTTCTATCCAGCCTTTTTCGAGATACAGGCTGTCCAGAAATTGACGATATTTCCATTTATTTTAATATCTTGGATTCTGGTGCCTGAAAATCGGGGATCCTCGAATAAAAAATTTAGCCAAATATGAAAAAATATACCCTTTTTGCAGCTTTGTCTTGAAATACCCTATAAATTTACTCTAGTATATGGCATGAAAATATCATACCTTTAGGTCAAGAATTTATAAATATCTTTTGCCTTTTTGAGATTTACAGTTTTTTTTAAATTATCTTGTTTTGGCTTAATAGTTATTATCGAAACTGCAATAAATTAGCTTTTTAAATAATTTTTATTTTCTGATCGATTTTAATAAATAGTAACGCATTCGATAGAGTTAATTTTAAAAATAAATTAACAATCTGTGAATAGTGCAATTCTTTAAAACTATCAAATGCGACGTCATATGTCATGTCACTTATTTTGATAGTTGATATGTCACTTTTTTTATGGTTTTCTTTTAATGTAAAAGCGTTGTATTTTTGAGCCCCTTTTTAACAATAAAAAGCCTTAAATCGAGTACCTTTAGTTTGTTTATATTGACCTCTGAAGTTAACAGGTTATGCGGCCAGTGAACGTGTCAGTCCAGTGGCAATACAAAGTGTGTTTTTAAGGCAGTAAAGTAGTCGTGTACTGTGTGTAAAAAGGCGGTGAAGAAGGCGTTTTGTGTTGATTGAAAGACAGGGATAAAAATGTTGTCAACAAGTGGGGCTCCAGTGAAGCCTTTCGATGGTACTGGTTATGGTAACTGGGAGTTTAGAGTGAAGCTACTTCTAGAGCAGAATGAAGTGCTTGGTGTACTCTCAGAAGATCCTCCTACTAATGCAGAACAACTAGAAGCTTGGAAAAAGAAGGATCTAAAAGCTAGAAACCTCCTTGTACAATGTCTGAGCGATTCAGTTTTAGATATGATCAAAACAAAAACAACTGCCAAAGAAATTCTCTCTTCGTTAAGCAAAACGTATCAAAAAATTGGTATGTCATCGCAAGTATCATTACAGCGAAAACTAAGAAATATGAGGTATGAAAGTACAGAATCATTACAACTTCACATTAGACTGTGAAAAAACGGTTTTAGAATTAAAAGGAGCAGGAGGCAAAATAGATGATGCAGAAATTGTTTCTCAGCTCTTAGCTGCAGTCAAAGAACCTCAGTATCAAAGCATAATTACTACTGTTGACATACTATTTTCGCAGGATGCAAACAATGTTACACTTGAATTTGTTAAAAGCCAACTTTTAGCAGAAGAACAACGATTAAAAGAAGATGGTGAGGGAGAAAGAAGTGGTGCTTTCTATGGTGGAAAGAAAGTCAAGAAAAAGTTCCCTTACAAGTGTTTTTCCTGTGGAAAAAGAGGTCACAGAGCATCAGAGTGTCCTAACAAAAAGGATAAGAAAGTAAATGTAGTTGAGCAAGATTCTGAAGTATCATCTATAACGTATGAGAAAAGTGAGCCAATCACGAGCTGTGAAAATATCATAAAACTAGTAGTAGAATCAGGATGCACAAACCATCTGATTACAGAAAAATATGAGAAATATTTGACAAAAAGAATGTAGCAAAAGATGGAGAATGTGTGAAAGCTCATGTCCAGGGTACCTTGCACTTAGAAACAGTTGCAGGATTAAAGGTATGTTTGGAAAATGTCTTGGTGTGTAAAAATCTATCACACAACTTATTGTCGGTAAAGAAAATTGAATCTAAAGGTCTGAAAGTAGTATTTGAAAATGGAAAAATATTCATAAGAAATAAAGATGAGACAAAGTTAGTAGAAGGTGCTTTACAGGGTGGTCTATACATTTTGAGCATGATGTTGCCAAGTTGTGAAGTAAATTTGACAACAGTAGAAAACAAAAACCTAATGCATAAAAGAATGGGTCATTCTTCAAGGTTTCCATGCACATCTATCTGTGAAACCTGTTTGAAAGGAAAACAAACACGTAAACCTTTCAAAAGCCTTCCAGATGAACGCAAGGCTAAAGAAATTTTAGAATGTATTTCAACTGACGTTTGTGGGTCAATCACTCCTGTAAGTAACAGTGGCAAAAAGTACTTTATCACTTTCATGGACCATTTTTCACATTTTGGAGTAGTATACTTTATGGAAACTAAAAGTGAGTCCTTTAGCAAGTTTAAAGAATTCTTGTCTCTAGTAGAAAACAGATTTGGAAAAATACCGAAAAGAATGAGGTGTGATAATGGTGGGGAGTACTTGTCACATGATTTTAAGAATTTTTGTAAGCAGAAAGGTATATCTGTGGAATATACAATACCTCGAACACCAGAACACAATGGTGTAGCTGAGAGGTACAATAGAACACTATTGGATAAGGCAAGATGTCTGATTTTTGAGGCAAATATGGAAAAATCATTGTGGCAAGAAGCTGTAACTACATCTGCCTACTTAGTAAATCGAACTCCCACATCAATACTGCAAAATGGTAAAGTTCCAGCAGAACTGTGGTATGGACAAAAACCTAATATGTCAAAAATTAAAATTTTTGGATGCACTGCTTTTGTACATGTTCCTGCTGAAAATCGTAAAGGAAAACTTGATGCAAGAAGTGAGAAGATGTATCTTGTTGGATATACTGATAATGGATATCGTCTGTGGAATCCAAAAGAACAAAAAGTTATATCAGCCAGGAATGTAGTTTTTGATGAAACAAAAATGTACAAAGAAAGTGCAAATAAAACTGAAGAAAAACTTATCATACACTGTGATAATCAAGAAAATTTTCAAGAACAGAATAATCAAAATTATGAACATAGAAATAATTATAAGAATGATCATGCAGATGATGAAAGATCAGAAGAAAATAATCGCAGTGAAAATGAAAACTTAGAGAGTGAAATTGTGCAAGAAAATGTACAAGAAACAAACAACGAACGACCAAGAAGACAAATTAAGTTACCTGAAAGATTTAATGATTACAAAATGAATTTTGATGATGAAAATTAAGGTCTGATGGCTTTGTTAACTGTGTCTGAAACACTACAAACTTACTCAGAAGCAATGTCATCTGGCTGGAAAGAAGCAATTGATAATGAACTCAGTGCTTTGGAGAAAAGTAACACATGGGAAATCATTGAAAAACCAGATAACGTGAATGTAATTGACTCTAGATGGGTATTCAGACAAAAGGACAATAATGGTGGTGATTCAAAAAGCGAGACTTGTAGCACGTGGTTATCAACAAGAAGAGTGTGATCTTTTTGAAGTTTATTCGCCTGTAGCTAGAATGCTATCTATTCGTGTCATTAAGTGTCGAAGAAAATTTATATGTAAATCAATTGGATGTAAAGTGTGCAATTCTGAATGGTGAGCTACCTGAACCAGTTTTTATGGAAATACCTGAAGGTGTTAAGGTAAACCTACCTTCATCAAACTGTAAGTACATTTGTAAACTTAAAGCTCTTTACGGTTTAAGGGAAGCACCCAAATGTTGGTATCAGAAACTACACTTTTATCTACTTGATTTGAATTTTAAAAGATCATTATCAGATCCATGTCTTTATTTTAACAAAGATATTTACTTGATTGTGCATGTCGATGATATTATATTATTTAGTAAAAACAAAGAAAACTTAGAAAGTTTCAGAGAAAAGCTAATGAAAAAATTTGAAATACGAGATCTGTCTCCTAAAGATCAAAATAATTTTTCTTTAACTTTTTTGGGTATTTGTATCCAAAAATCTAATAACAAGTTATTTTTGAGTCAAAAAGACTTAATTCAAAAAGTTTTGAATAAATTTAACATGCTTGACTGTAAAGTGTCGAAAATTCCAATTCAGCCAAGATTAAATTTAAAAAATGATTCAAACATAGTAAAATCAAATTTGCCTTACAGAGAACTCATTGGATGTTTGATGTACATAATGTTAGGTACTAGGCCGGATTTAAGTTACTCAATTTATAATTTTAGTCGTTTTCAAAACTGTTTTACTCAAGAACATTGGACACATTTAAAGAATGTTTTGAAATAATTAAAATTAACTCAAAATTTTGGTCTCAAATATGAAAAGTCAGAAACTCATGATAGTTCAGTTATCAGTGCTTATGTTGATGCTGACTATGCAAATGATTTAAATGATAGGAAAAGTATTTCTGGTTACGGTATCAAAGTTTATGATAATTTTGTATTTTGGAAATCCAAAAAGCAATCAACAGTAACTTTGAGCAGCTCAGAAGCAGAGTACATAGCTCTTTCAGACTGTACTACTGAATGTATGTTTGTCGGTCAACTCCTTACTGAAATACTAAATTTAAATGTGTTTCCTATCAACATTTTCGAAGATAATCAGTCTTGTATTAAGATGTCCAATACTCTTGAAACAAAACGTAGTAAGCATATTGGTGTTCGACATCACTATATAAGACAATGTGTTGAAGAAAGCAAAATTTTATTACATTACGTACCAACTTCTGAACAAGTTGCTGATGTTTTTACAAAGTCTTTGGCAGCAACAAAATTTCAATATTTTACAAATAATTTGAATGTAATTGAAGTTTTGTAACTTTTACAAGTTGTTTTATTTTTTTTAACATATTTGATTTGTGTTTTAAAAATGTTTACTCTTAGTTTTACTAGTTTCTCAGAATTGTGGGGGTGTGTTAACAATCTGTGAATAGTGCAATTCTTTAAAACTATCTGTGAACAGACCGTTTCAAATGCGACGTCATATGTCATGTCACTTATTTTGATAGTTGATATGTCACTTTTTTATGGTTGTCTTTTAATGTAAAAGCGTTGTATTTTTGAGCCCCTTTTTAACAATAAAAAGCCTTAAATCGAGTCCCTTTAGTTTGTTTATATTGACCTCTGAAGTTAACAAAAACAGCTAATATTTATTGGTCAGTCACTTCTTTATTTCTTGGTTAATTTTTTTTAAAGTAATACACCACCGTACGTGGTAAATATTAGGCATTTTTTCTTGTGTTTAGATTTTATTACAGTGATGCACAATTTTTAAGGGAGGTGAAAAATATCTGTTTTAAAATAGTCCGCCATTTTCAATTTTATACAAAAATGGATCCTGACAAAAAACATAAAAACTGGGGTTTTCTGTTTTAACAACACAAAATTTTTTAAAGTTTGGATTATTTTTAAACAGTTTATACTCAGTTAAATGTTTGGTGTTTTCTAAGAAAAAAATTAAACTTCGCTTATTTTTATTTATTTGGAGGAAACTACGAGGGTGGATCAAATATAAACAAGCCTTTTAAACTTACTAACGGAAAAGTCATTCAAGATGAACGTGGCCGTTATAGTTTTGGAGTAGGGATTCAGCAGCATGTAGGCGGCTGGTAGTGCCGCGATGCTCAATTGGCCAGATGCAAACGCAATGAGCGAGAAGAAATTACACAGCAGTGTTGCGCAAAGAATAATCATTAAATTTCTTACACGCGAAAACGTGAAACCTGCTGAAATTCGATGCAGATGGCGAGCACAGTTCGGAAATAAGACGCTTTTGTGGGTACCTGTAAAACTTGGTGCAAAGAAATTAACGACGGCCGTGAGCGCGTCGACAACGTGAGTCACCTACGTCGTCCGCGTACCATCATTTCTGCAGACAAAGTTTTAGCGACCGTTTTCTGGGACTGGAGAGGAGTTTTGTTGGTCGATTTTTTGCACGAGCGAATAACAATAAACGCGGCTTACTACTGCAACTTACTCGACCAGATAAAGCTTAATTATCGCCAAAAGAGAAAAGCACACCCCATCCAAGACGTGTTGCTCCTGCTTGACAACGCTAGACCTGATACGGCAGCTTTAACACAGGCCAAAATCAAAGAAATGCACTGGACTGTCCTGAAATACCCTCCACACAGTCCAGTGTCACCTTGCGATTTTCATATGTTGGGCCCACTCAAAGATTCACTGGGAGACGAGCAATTTCAGACCAATGAAGAGGTGGAGGCATTCCTTTTATGAAAACGGGATTAAGAAACTGTCAAACCGTTGGAAAAAGTATATTAACAGATAAGAGGGATGTGTAGAAAAGTAGAAAAAAATGCTGTTTTGTGTCATGTTTCTAAATAACTAGTTTATAAACAAAGGCTTGTTTATATTTGATCCACCCTCGTATAAGCTTTATCAAAAAGTTTATAAAACATTTTTTGCTAGGAATAATTATAATATTTTTCTTATTAATTTTTTAATATTAAAATTTTGTAGATTTAGCGAAAAAATAGTCGATTTGACAGATTTTCATTTCCAGTAAATAAGCATTGACAAAAAGAAAAATCTGTCAGTATTTTAAATAAAAGACTTCTTGAAGACTCAAAATTACTTGTGACCGTCTATTCTTCAAAATTTTCCTGTGTACGCGATGTCGATGGAAGGGAACAGAGGACTAAGATAATATCAGGGAGTCACAAGTTATATTCGCAATTATTCAATTGAGTATCGATACCAACTGGACAGAGTTGTTAAAATAACGAGTATGGCCACCCAGTTACCTAGAATTAACAAAACGCCTATGGGACTGACAACGGCTCGAACCAAAATCGATGGTCTATAGCTGGTGCCCAATTGGTAACCGCTCCCAAAAAGCACTCTTGAAAATCAGGCGCAATGCGCCAGCCGTTCACTTGACAAGAGTTTGATCGAAAAGCCCCATAATGAAAGATCGCGGCGCAATTCGTCTATGGCGAGTCTAAACGGAAGTTTTTTTGTCGAAAAATGACCTCGCTATGAACACAGCCTACCTAAGGTAGGCTGTGCTATGAAGGCGTATACCTTCTCGATAAGGAGTTTATTGGCATGCCTCATTCCATTTTCGTTTTCTTAGAGCGCCTCTATTCGCCTAGAGACCTTCATGTACTTTTCGTGTTGATGCAAAGTCGACTCCAGGGGTTAAAAGCCCTTTGGGAACACAATTCCACTTATTGGACATCTGATCAATTCATGCCAAATACAATATGGCAGCCTTAACATGATAAACAGAAAAATTTTGGGAAATTCAGAACTTTTTTATTACTTAACGGATTTTTTTCAAACTAATTTTATTTTATTGCGATTTTAGTGCACTTTTACAAAAAATATTAATCATATGCATTTTTAAGGTTTTTGTGTTCCAAGTTTTTTTTTTCGTGTTTGTTCGGTTTTATAAACTGTTGATTTTACAAAAAAATCACAAGATAAAAAAAGATGTCTATTGACAAGTTTTATTCATAGTAGGTTTCATTTTTATCAAAAGGTTCATTGGCCTGAGCTACCCCTGAGGTACCTCTAGATATCAAAATTTTACTTTATTATGAAAGTTTCAAAAGTGGAAAAAATGCTTCAAAAATTAAAAGGCTTTATCATTCTAAACAACGTGAGCTAATTTTTTATTTTTGTAGTCTTTATTCTGTCAAATATGACGCTTTAAATATGTCCAACCTACGATTTTGCACCAATGTTTTCCCGACTATTTTTTATACCTTAGGGCAACCTCTAGGAACCTAAAAGGCACATTGGTGGAAAGATAATTTAAATAATAATTTCTACAAAAAACTACTAAACCATTTTTCTCTTTAAATTACGGCTTTTGTCAAACATCTAAAAAACTTCATTATATCATATATTACTATCTAGTCGCTTGGTGACCTCCGTTATTTTTGCGTGTAAACGCAAATTTGGCGTCAGAGACAGAAAGCCCTTGCTTTAAGGAACACAATTCGACTTATTGGACATCTACCAAACTACAAGATGTCGCATCATAAATAAAAAAAAGAACAATTTTGGAAAATTCATCTTTGTCATTTGTAAACCGATTTTTTAGATTTTTGACGATTTTTAAGAGTAATTTTAAGAGAAAATGGTTTGACAGTTTTTTGTAAAGATTTAAATTACCTTTCCACCGATGTGCCTTTCAGGTTCCTAGGTGTTGCCCTAAGGTATAAAAAATAGTCGGTAAAACATTGGTGCTCACGTTACTTACTTAGTTACTTAAAATGTTAGAGCCTTTTGATTTTTAAAGCATTTTTTTGGAACTTTTATGAACAAATTTTGGTGTCTAAGGGTACCTTTAGGATAATTTCGTAGTTATTTTAACATAATCCGAAAACTTTTTAACTTATCATAAAAATGAAACCCGCTATGTATACAACTTGTCAATACACATCTTTTTTGTGTCCTTTGATTTTTTTGTAAAATCAGCAGTACAACTATAAAACCCAAAAAACACGAAAAAAAAAACATGATTTTGAAGAATATATTTTTTTGAGACTTAAAAACATAAAAAATGTAAGTGGTTAATAGTTTTATAAAAGTGCACTATTATTAAAATCGGTTAAGAAATAAAAAAGTTGTAAATAAATAATTGGCATGGGTTTGACAGATGTCCAATAAGTGGAATTGTGTTCCCAACAAAGATAAGGACTTTCGACCCCTGGAGTCAACTCTGCATTAACACGAAAAATGCATGAAGGCCTATAAGCGAATAGAGTATATTGTCTAATTTAACTAGTTGGTCAGCATTCTTATTTTCACCATTAAACACAGCAGCCCTTGCGAGTTTTTTCTTAAACGGAAACGCACCCTGAGCTCTGGGATCAAGAGGCGACCAACCTTGTTGTTTCTTGCCTGGGTTTCTAATACATCCTGCACCACTTAGCCGCCAGTACAGAGCTTACCTAGTCAATTTGGAAGTGCAGCTTTTCTGTCTGAGTATATATTATGTAATGTTTTTTACTGTAATTTGTGTTTATTTGAGTTCACGGCTGTGAAAGTTGCCAAGGTGATAACAATTCGTTTTTTCCAATTTATAGATTATCAAGATGATCGCACAGAAGAACAGTTTTAGTGTTTACCTCCTAAATTATTCTCCACCTGACCTTAAATATTTTAAAATAATAAAGGGTGTCACTGTGATTAAGGTGTATTTTTGTTAATTTAGATGAAGATTGTTAAATTCTTTTGCTATGGTTTTAGGGTTTTCTGATCCATGGATAACTTATTATTTAAAATTACTGGTAGCGAACACAGATATTCGCATGTTGGAGCATGTTTTGCCAAATCTAAACTTAAGCAACTACGAAAGTGGGACTGCAGATGACAATTTTACTAGTCTTATGAAGGTAACTGAGCTGCACAAATTTTTAAGTCCGTGTAAAGTCAAAAAAGCCTTTATATTACATGACATTTATTTATAAAAAGGCTGCATTACCGTGAACAAATCCCAGTGGGATACAAAGCAACCTCGTTAATTTTCCGTCCTCTTGGTTTTTCACAGTAATAATATTTAGTTTTTTTTAAACTGGGACTTCCATAGGTAGAATCAATCGCCCAGTCTTTTTAGGCAAATTTTTGCTGAGATAATAATAAATAATTAGTTACAAGTTGCTTAGTTTACGTACAGGTTTTCCCGTATATTTTAACACCATTTCTAAAACGTTAATTTGAACAGATATCAAAATATGATAAATACAAAAATTTCATAATTTTTGACCAAGTTTAAAAATATTTGTGTCTGACCGTCACAAAGAAATTCTAAGTGTTAAACTTTGACAGGTCGATGGTTTTTTTTAATGGAACACCCTGTATATTATTTTAGAATTTTATAGATCTTTTCTTTCAATAATATATGTTGGGATTATTTCGTTAATTATTTTTAAAACTTAAATTGGTACTATTTAAAACATCAAGGCAACCATGAAATTGATACAAAAAGTGTTTTGTCAAATTTAGTTTTAAGTGCGGTTAAAGATGGTTGTACTCAAATAATAAAAACGCATCTATAGCTCGCAACCAGTATTATATTTAGTTTCCCGACAGAAGGCAACCAACCCGCCAAACCATATCAAAGACAGTTAACACATTATTATGGCCAGCAAATACCCCAATTTGCCTCTCCTTAATTTTTTTGGGGGGGCCACCTTAAATATAAGGTGTATTACAACAGGCTAGAAAAACTTCAAATTCTAGAAGAGAAAATAGAACAGAGAATCATCGATCTTAATGGAAATTCTGCGCACTCTATCTATCAAGCTATTCACAGAAAATGTATAACACTTATTCAAAATTGTATTAATAATCAAAGAGGCTATGAGGAATAGTATTATTTTTTGATTTTACTGCCTTACCTTACTTACTGCGCAGAATCACCGCTGATGGTAAATATTAATAAATTACATACCTTACAAAAAAACCAGCATCACTTTTTTTGTCAATTGGATTGCCTTTTTCATGGCTGCCTTGATGTTTTAAAAAGTATCAATTTAAGGTTTTACAACTTTTAAAAGCAAATATCTCCAAAACTTATAAACGAAATAATATTAACATATATATTTCTGAAATCAGGAGAAAAGATCTATAAAAATGTAAAATATTATATAGGGTGTTCCGTTTAAAAAAACCATCGACTTGTCAAATTTTTACATTTAGAATTCTTGTTTGACATTCTGACCCAAACATTCTTAAACTTCGGAAAAAATTATGAAACTTTTGTATTTATCATATTTTGATATCTATTTAAATAAACGTTTGAGATATAGATATAATAGATATATACAGGGTGTCATTAAAAGTTTGTAACAAACTTTGACAGGTGATAGTACACATAAAAATAAGAAAAAAAGTTCATATGAACATAGGTCCTAAAATGCATAGTAGGGGAGCTACGGACACCAAAAGGGTTAATATCGAAAATGGTTTTTTTTACACAGCAACTTTAAAAAGCTATGGAATTTTACAAAAAATTGCAAATGTTAATTAATTTTGACCCTTCACATTGTGGTAAGGTAAAAAAATAATTACTTAACTCAAAAGGGTACTTTTGGTAGGGGTGGGGGGTTGTTTTAACAAGATTTTTTTTTGTATTGTATTTGATACAATGTACAGGGTGTTCCTTGGACCACTACCATTGCATTAAAATCACTGTATTTTTTTTGTGCCTCGATGTATACCAGTTTTTATGCAAAATAATAGTTTTTCCATCCTTTTTTTCTAAAAAAGTTATACTGTTTTAAAGTTGCTCAGAGCAACGGTTTTTAAGTTTTTTGCATTTAAAGTTTTTATTACATGCGAGTGAAATGCCTAAATTATGCATGATACTTTCTTCAATTCTTTCTACTAATTAATATTTTTGCAAAAACTAACCAGCAAGTAGGTTTTTCTGAAATTTGCAAGACGATTCCGTTAAAAAGTTGATGTACAATGTACAGGGTGCTCTTTGGACCACTACCATTGCATTAAAATCATCAGTGTATTTTTTTTGTGCCTCGGTGTATACTTAAGCAGCTTTTTAAACAGAATATGATTTTAATTAAATAGACGCAGCAGCAACTTTATTGGATTTTATTGTTTTTTATTTTTAAAGCCTACTATAATAAACAATTTTAAGTTTGATTTACTATTTGTCAATTTTAAAATTTTAACTTTGTTGCTGAGAGCGCGATGCTTAAGAAATTTTATATTTTTTTCAATAAATAATAAAATATTAATTTTATTAATAATTATAATTTTTTTCAAAACAATAAAAAAAAGTTGCATTAATAAAGTATACGTAATTACCATTTTTAAAAACACTAATACGAAGAAGTTTTTGTTCCTCATTAAAAACATCGCCCTACAGAGTTGCAAAAACGGACAATAACTTACAATTGTTTTAACACACTTTTGATAATTCAAGAACCATTTTGTATATTTTTTAACTTAATATTTCCTAAGAAAACATCCAATCTTAAAATGCCATAAAAAATTATTGATTATAGCTAATATGTATGAAGTAGGTAAGAATTTAATCAAAAATCTTTTACGCATACAATAAAAACTTGTAATTTAAATATCTTAAAAACCGTTGATCTGAGCGACATCTAAACCCTATAACTTTTTCACTTAAAAAAAATTCAAAAATTAATGTTTTTTATAGAATCTTGTATACACCGAGGAACAAAAAAGTTAGACCTATTTTAAAAAAGTTAGACCTATTTTAATGTTACCCTTACATCCGATCCAGAAAACACCCTGTATAATATTTTTATTTTTATAACCAAAATGAAATTGTCCATGCCCAAAAATCACCAAACCCAATTTCTTGTGCAAAATTATTAAGTAGAAAGAATTAAAGAAAATATCATACATAAATTAGGCAGATTACTCACATGCAATAAAAACTTTAAATGCAAAAAACTCAAAAACCGTTGCTCTGAGGGACTTTAAAACAGTATAACTTTTTTACATAAAAAGGATGGGAAAACCATTATTTTACATAAAAACTGGTATACAATGAGGCACAAAAAAATATACTGATTTTAATGCAATAGTAGTGGTCCAACGAACACCCTGTACACTTTACATCAAATTTTTCAACGGAATCGTCTTGCCAATTTTTGAAAAAAATTACACGCTGGTTAGTTTATGCAAAAATATTAATTAGTAAAAAAGTTATTAAAGAAAATCGAATTGAAAAAATAAAGTTTAACACCCTGTATCTCGGCTAATACGAACTTTTGGACTAAGGTAAGTATGGCTAAATCGTAGTATTTTGACCCAAGGAATCTACAGTTCAACCATGTACCATTAGTTCTGGGACATCCTGTATATATATATATATATATATATATATATATATATATATATATATATATATATATATATATATTATAATTTAGATCTTGTTCGGATTTTATGACATACAGAGAATTGCCGCGTTAGAAAATATAACAGGTTCTTATTTGAAATTGAGAAAACCAGTTTGAACCAAACCAAAAAAATATCGAACCTAGCCTCTCTGTCTATTTATGTAAATGTTGTCCCATTGAAGCAACATTAAAAAGTTTATTTTGACGTTTGTGCGAAGCAATTGCATCCTCGATTGAGTACACAAGACGAAAAAATTTACCAAAAACGTTTTCTCTTAACACTTAGTTAACTTAAAATATACATAAAAACGCTTGTTTGTTTTTTTGAAATGATATCTTTTATTTTAGATGTTGCCTTGTTGTACGCCAACAGAATGGTCAACCATGATAAAGGAGCTTGAAGAATCTTACGGTTACAAAACCATGTTGAACGTAATCACCGACATACTGATTCTACTTTGCGAATTTTGCCAGTCTCAGAACCTACCAAATGAGCAAATTGAAAAAGTAGTGCCTCCTTTAAAATATTGCTTGCAAAATTACGCTAAAACTTTTGGAACGGTAATTGCTTTTACAATAATATAAATTTCTATCAATCTTGTCAGAGCTTGAATTTTCGTCATTATCTGAATAATGAAAAACGTGATAAAGGCTTAACTGTTTTGATATGAGATCCCGCAGAAAAATACCGTCTTTAATGCTTTAATTAGTTTATACAGCTGCCAAATAAAATAAAACTAAATAAAGAAGTTTAACTTACGGAAAGCAGATAGTTTTTACACATCAATTTTTCGCTGAATTTTAATTTTTATTCGAAAACGGTTGTGCGCCGGTCAAAGTCTGCCATTTTTATTTAATATACAGATGTGCGGCGGTTATCCATATGACATAACTTATATTTTTCAAAATTTTCATTATTTTTTAGCACAAAACGAAGAAAAATACAGAAATAAAACTTTATTATTAAAAAAAACAACAAAGAGCAAACTTAAAATACAAATAAAAACTTGACAAAAAATAAAACTAAATACTAGGCAAGCGACAAATTATTTTGGTTATTTAAGTCCTATTATACAGTTTGTTAGGAAAAGGTCTTTACACGCCCCTACCGGCTCTGTAACGAAATAGGGCGTATCAAAATAGCGCGTTTCAAAATAGCGCGCTCATTTGAGCGCGTGTTCAAAATATCGCGTATCTTAACGGCGCGTGATCAAAATAGCACGTATCATAATAGCGCGTGTTCAAAATCGCGCGTATCAAAATAGCGCGTATAGTAGAGTTAAAAGCCGCTTCTATCGTGTCACCCCGTGTGCACTTCATTGCTAAAATGTAAGACACAATTTAAATCATTTCTTACACCCTAAGAATGCAAAATCGACTGGTCGTCCAAAAATCGTCGTGTGCAGGGAGTGGTGGGGGTAGTTTTTCCAAAAATTTGAAAAAAAATTTTTTTGCATTCTTAGATTCTATAAAGTGACTCCACCAAAAGCATATAGTAATATTTCTATTGGAAACATTTATTTTTCAATGTTGAAAATATCGTTTCCAATGCTTTTATATGGAGTTCCCTATTAAACAAGTGTTCGCCCTGAAAACGCGTATTTATAATAATTTATAACTTGTTATAACCCGAGAACCCTTTGCTTAATCCAAAAACACCCTCTGTAAACTTTGTGTATCAATGATCAGGGATCACAATGATTTTTGAAAAATGTCAATCGGACGCATAGTTTTTTTTTAGTAGCAAAGAGTGATGCCATGGCGCGACGAACGCGGCGGACCCTGACATGCGACGAAGGGTCAGATATTTTACAAATGCACGGCGGGCCAGGCGAAACGCGACTCTGTGTCTTGAGACAAGTCGAGACACACATAAGTTCGTTTTTCGTTTAACTCTCGCGGTTACAGATGTTTAAGTTACTTACTGTTTTTTTTGCTAGTGAATTGCGTTATGTATAAATGTTGTGCTTGTGTGATTTGGCCGTGAAGGGCCAAATATCAAAGGCTAGGCGTGAAGAAAAGGGAAATTTAGTTCTATATTAGAATGTGACTCTCGACCCTACGGGCCTCCAATTTATTTCTATATTAGTATGTGACTCTCGGCCCTACCGGACTCCAATTTATTTTTATATTAGTATGTGACTCGGCCCTACGGGCCTCCGGGAATCCACATTTGAAAGGGAAACTACGCGCCTCCCGTTAAATTTTATATTGGAATCGAGACTTTTGATTTGAGCCCCCCACTCCATGCTATAGGCATAATATGTGAAAACAGAAAATTTGACATGGTGTAATTAGTTTACACCTGGAAGACACAATTTTAACGGTAATGAACTGTGTATATTTTTTTTTGCAAGCCTATACAATGGCGCATCTGTCGCCATCGAGATAATTTAAAAAAATTGTCGGCGTCTTAAAATATGACTCTTCAAAGAAGCACCACTTTTTGGCAAATTTTGATGGTTTTTTGACAAAAACTTAAAAAGTACCAAACTAATCTAAAAATTTTTCTCTGATATTTATAGATCTTGGTAGGCCCTATCGTTGAAGTTATTATACATTTTTCATTATGACGTCTCTGTTTAGAGATATAGGCAAATAATTAAAATTTAAAAAAAATCTGTTTTTGAAAAACACAGGGACCTAATGCGCTTCAATTCACCAAGTGGGTGACATCTAAAGCCACATAAATTTATTTTGTTATCGTAGAAATAGGTTCAATCAAGGGCTGTCAAGTCACCAGTGATGCTGCAAAATCGTTTCTGAGATAAAAATTGTCAAAAGTTAACCAATTTAAGGTTTTTTATATTTAAGGAGCCCTGGAGAAGAGGGGTGCGGCCTACAAAAAAGTTTATTTGAAGTTTTTTTGTTAATTTGACAGCAAAAATAAGTTCTGCTATTAAAAAAATAAATTTTTGTATTTTTTTTGGCTTGATGACGTCACTTACATAAACGGTGCCAGCGAGTGCTTTTATTCGAGATTCAAACTTATCGTAGAGCTCTGAAATTTCGAAATGGATTCTTGCATTTTTTCGATTTGACCCTATAGGGGCCTCCGGAAATCCATGTTTGAAAGAGAAACTACGTGCCTCCCGTTAAATTCTATATTAGAATCGAGACTTTTGATTTGAGCCCCCACTCCCCGCTATAGGCATAATATGTCAAAACAGAAAATTTGACATAGCGTAATTTGTTTACACCTGGAAGACACAATTTTAAAGGGGCAAACTTCGCCCGAAAACTTGCCATTTGACAACACTGATATCGCATTTTTTGACCAAATCTTTGTTCTAATAGAAATAGAAAACGAGAAAGCGGAACGCGTCGAAATTTTGAGGGGTAGTTTTTAAAAGCATTTTTAACAAACGTAGCAGTTTTTCGCGAAATCATTTTATTCAAAAAATATAAAAAAATTTATATCTAAAACACAACAAATATTTCAAACAATGTTTGGCATTTCAGTAGCCTAGTTGTATTATAGAAAACTGTAGCGAAATTGTTTCGATTTTTGTATTTTTTGGAAATGTACAAAAGAAAATAAAAAATCTAACAAGATACGTTTGAAGATTTTTAAAAAATCTTGCATATGACATTATTAAAAGGGCACTTGTTTCCGCAGGCGTTCCAGCTATCCTGGAGCCTTCAGGAATTTGCAGGAATGATGGAAAAAGAGCTGATGGTCTAACCTTAGTTCCTTGGAATAGGGGTAGGCCATTAGTATGGGACGCCACTTGCTCCGATACTATGGCTAATTCATACATAAATTTAACATCAAAAAAAGCGGGAGAAGCGGCAAAAATAAGGGAACAAATTAAAATAATCAAATATTCAGAATTATCTCAAAATTATATTTTTGTTCCTTTTTCTGTAGAGACTTTTGGACCTGGGGGGAAAAAGCTAAAAATTTTGTCAAAGAACTTGGTGCCAAAATCGAATGTAAGTCCCACGAACCTAGATCAACCTCATTTTTGATTCAGAGGTTAAGCCTTGCCATTCAAAGGGGAAATGCAGCTTCAGTCATAGGAACCATTCCCGACATGCAGCAGTTGGACAAAATTTTCAATCTTTAAATGTGTGCTTGGGGATGTATGCTTGCGTGTGTGAGTTTAGAGTTTAACTTTTATTATATTTTTATTGTTTATTTCTTGTTTTATACCTATTTAATGTTAAAATATATTATAACTATGTTTCAACTAGTTTTTTATAGAAGAGATCTATTAGGATTTAAAAAAGCGTGCTCAATTTTATATTTGCTGCAGGACACCAAATCAGAAAAGAGCCATCAACCTCCTGACTGAAGCGCCATCCCCATATACCAGGGGCAAGTCAATTCGATTGAGAAAATTTAACAAAGATCACGTGACCCGGATTTTCACATTATTTTCAGATATTTTGAATAAATAAAATGTCGTTTAATATAAGTTAAATGATTATAAGTAGGTATTTAAAGACATACAATTTTTTCTATTTACAAAACGTTTTTTAAGGGCTGGCCATAGCGTAACAAACAAAATCACGGGATTACGAACCACTTTGTAAGATAGTTTTTGATAATTAGTATATTGCTCAGTTAATAGAAGCTTAACTTCGCTGAGTTGAAAATAAAGCCCTTTTCATTTATTTATTTATTTATTACATAGCAAGAGAAGAAAGTGAGAAATTTCACACGAGCGTGAGAAAGTTACTTTCTGTCGAGTTATGGACGCTATTTTTCCTACGAACACTGTTGAACTATACTAATTTTTGTAAAAATTGGTGTTTAATTTTGCGTAAATCAAATGAAACTGCTTTTACGCACATGTGTGGGAAAGTAGTTTGTAACACATTGCGAAAAAGTATTGTGATAGTTAAACACTTTCCACATGTGCCGAAGTACTGAAAGTAATTGTCACACATGTGCGAAAAAATTTCTGCACACGGATCAAATTTAATGTTTTCTGAGCATGCAAATCGTGTAAAATCCAACATTTTCATATGTGGTCGCAGGAAATAGTAATTTACCTAACCAGTGCGGAAGACGCACACACGTTAAATATGTAGGTAAAATATTTTTTCTACGAGGTTGTGGAAACAAAAATAAAGTACTACAATAAAAACAACTCATTTATTATATTTAATTTACAATGATTGCCGAAAACTTTACTTCTTATCCTGTGAAGCATCTGTGGATCAGGAGATATTCGTTTTTATATTTGATGTATTTGGAGGCAGGCTCATAGTAACATTATGTGTTCCATCCTATTGTGGCTAAGTCTTCTTCGGGATTATCGGTATTTTCTAAACTAAACACTTTTTTTCTATTGTTATGTAAAAAATTGGCTGGATCGAATTTGTCGCCTTAACGGTAATGAATTATGATCTTTTTTTACAAGCCTATACAATAGCGCATCTGTCGCCGTCGAGATAATTAAAATTAATTGTCGGCGTCTTAAAATATGACACTTTAAAGTAGCACCACTTTTTGGCAAATTTTGATGGTTTTTTGGCAAAAACCCAAAAAGTACCAAACTAATCTAAATTTTTTTCTCTGATGTTTGATCTTCGTAGGCCCTATCGATAAAGTTATTATAAATTTTTCATTTTGACGTCTCTGTTTCGAGATATAGGCAAATAATTGATATTTAAAAAAAATCTGTATTTTGAAAAACACAGGGACCTATTGCGCGTCAATGCACTAAGTGGGTGACATCTAAAGCCACAAATTAATTTTTTTACCGTAGAAATAGGTTCAGTCAAGGGCTGTCAAGTCACCGGAAGTCGAGCAAAAAAATAGGTTGAGATATGAGCCTTCAAAGTTTTACATAAAAACGCTGGCATATCAAAAACGACTAAACCGATTCCGATTTGGTTTTTGGTTGTCTCAATAAGACCAACATTGCTATGATTCTTATAGAAAAAATTTTCGTTTTTCCCAACTTTGAAACAAGTGGAGGGGGGAGGTACCCTAAAAGCTTGATTTAAAAAAATAGTCCACTTTTTCGATGTTGGGTATCTACGTTTTAAAACTTATATCTTGGTTTTTCTGTAAACCTACTACGACGGACTACTTGCTCGCACCGTTTATGGTGTATACGTGTGTCTCGACTAATAGAGTCGCGTTTCGCCTGGCCCGCTGTGCATTTGTAAAATATCTGACCCTTCGTCGCATGTCTCGGATCCGCCGCGTTCGTCGCGTCATGGCATCACTCTTTGCTACTTAAAAAAAAAACTATGCGCCCGATTGACATTTTTCAAAAATCATTGTGATCCCTGATCTTTGATACACAAAGTTTACAGAAGGTGTTTTTTGATTAAGCAAAGGGTTCTCGAGTTATAACAAGTTATAAATTATTATAAATACGCGTTTTCAGGGCGAGCACTTGTTTAATAGGGAACTCCATATAAAAGCATTGGGAACGATATTTTCAACATTGAAAAATAAATGTTTGTGATAGAAATATTACTGTATGCTTTTGGTGGAATCATGAGCACAGTTTCTAGATTCAAAAAATGCAAAAAAAAAATTTTCCACATTTTTAAGAAAATTACCCCCACCACCCCCTGCACACGACGATTTTTGGACGATCAGTCGATTTTGCATTCTTAGGGTGTAAGAAATGATTCAAATTGTGTCTTACATTTTAGCAATGAAGTGCACACGAAAATCGGTTCTAGAAGCGTTTTACTCGCTTATAAACTCTACGACAAATTATTTTGGTTATTTAAGTTCTATTATACAGTTTGTTAGGAAAAGGTCTTTACACGCCTCTACCGGCTCTGTAACGAAATAGCGCGTATCAAAATAGCGCGTTTCAAAATAGCGCGCTCATTTGAGCGCGTGTTCGAAATAGCGCGTATCTTAACGGCGCGTGATCAAAATAGCGCGTATCATAATGGCGCATGTTCAAAATAGCGCGTATCAATACAGTGCGTATCAAAATGCGCGAGTTCAAAATAGCGCGTATCAAAATAGCGCGTGTTTAAAATAGTGTGTGTTCAAAATAGCGCATCTAAAAATACCACGCTTTGAAAGTTCGCCATTACAAATGTCGCTGTTATAAAATAGTCTCTCTCTTTCTAATATATTTTTTCAAAAAAAAACTTTCCTAACTTTTTTCCCGCGATCCTGAAGGGTGTAACCAAACCGAACCGAACCGATCCAAACCGCACCGAACTAAAATAAACCGCACAAACCGAAACATTTTTTCAAAAAATTATTTCCTAAATTAGCTTTCCGATCCTTATTTTGGTAGGTTTCTATTCTAACCTGTGACTTAAGGACATTTTTTTTTGGTTGAAAAAGGTCAGGGAGTTACTGGAAAAAATGTTTGGGTTCGGTTCGGTTCCGTCCGGTTCGGTTCCGTCCGGTTCGGTTCGATTCGGTTTGGTTACACACCCTCTAGGATCCCGGAAAATAAGCCAGGGAAGTTTTTTTTTTGAAAAAATATGTTAGAAAAAGACGCCTTAGTCGAACTATATGAGTTGTGTCAAATATAGCAAGCCATCGGTGTATTTAACGGTTAAGTAAGTATAAGTTATTTGACCTTGCTCAAACTGTTTAGGTGAATATACCTAAGCAAACCTGGGACGCGCTATTTTGTACACGCGCTATTTTGATACGCGCTATTTTGATACGTGCTATTTTAAACACGTGCTATTTTGAACACGCGCTATTATGAACACGCGCTATTATGAACACGCGCTATTTTGATACACGCTATTTTGATACGCGCTATTGTAAACACGCGCTATTTTGAACACGCGCTATTCTGAACACACGCTGTTTTAAAAAGCGCTGTTTTGATACGCGCTATTTTGATACGCGCTATTTCGTTACAGAGTAACTCCTACCACAGATTCCTAAGACTAAAAAGTAAATTTAAGTCAACTTAGTCCGAAAAAAAGTAAAAAAAAATTGAATTTTTTAAATATTATGGACATTTTTTAACATATTGCTTTCAAACTTGGTATACGGGTTTTTGAGACGCTGAATTTGAAAATGGACTTTTTCACTGTAGCCGTTAGAGGGCTCTCCCTCGGGGTTCCACAGTTTATGTCTGATAATTTAAAATGGCCATACATTTTTTCTCAGTGTAATCTTTTACTTTTTTTGTTAAAGAAATAATTTTTTAACAATTTTAAAGTAAAAAAGGTACTCGTTACAATCCTCCAACGTAAGCCGTTTTCAAGATGATTGGGTTTTTAATATTCGATGCCGCATCGGAATAAACAAATTATTTTGAACAAAAAAATTTAAAAAATTCAAATATTAAATTAAAAGTTCTTTCCAGTCATTTGACACTACTAATTTACTGGTAGAATTTTATTCTTAAACGTAACAATTTTTTTTATTTAAAAAAATTTGAATACTTTGCTGCGACATCGAACACTTAAAATCGAAACATTATATCAATTGAATCAATCAAAATGAAATTAAGCTAAAATCTTTACTTAAAAAAAAAACCAATCCACAAAAGTCACAGTTACGGTATGAACAAAGGTCTTTGGTAAAAAACCAAAACGTTAAAAATCTTTAAAGTAAATTTTCATATTTGGTAAAAAAACAAAACAAAACAAATTAAGTTACAAAAAAATTAAGATAAAAAATCAGTTTTAATTTTTTTAATTAAAGAAATAATACTCAGTAATAAGACAATTATTCATTAAAAAAATAACAAAAAAAATCACAGTTACAATTTTTAAATATTAAAAAATTACCACATTTTGTTTTGATATTTTGTGGTTTCAATACTTTGTGATTTTGATATTTTGTGGTTTCCATTCTGGCTTTCGCCAGACAATGTGGCACTCGTTTTTTTAATTTATATATTCATGTAACTGTTTAAATAATTCATCACTGCTTTCATTCTCGAGTAGCTACAATCGTCCGTATGTAAGCAAAAGGGTTTTCAAAATCCATTGTTGCTTGTCTTTCGTGTATTATAAATGTTTAAATTTTGTTTTTATTTTAACAACTTTACCGATTTTACATCAAAATTTTAATTGTTTAGTCTTTTTGTTTTTTGTATATCATCACCACTAAAGGAAAAAATAGAGAAGCTATTACTAACACCGACTTCAAAATAATATATTAGCATTAAGGGTTACATAAATTTATTTGCCCTACTCATTAACGTATTAACCGGAGGAGACTAGGAAATAAACAAAAAAATCGGCCGTCCAGATAAACAATTTGTTTTAAAAAACGTACTTCTGCAGTAAAGAAGTCCTCGACTATTTTTGTTTGGTCCATAGAAAACTCAATTTTCTTTCTCTTTAAGAATCATCAAAATTATCCCATCTTTCCTTTACTTTTATTTCTTTTTTATTCCAATGTAAGGGAAAAAGACAAAACTGTTCTTCTTACAAACCCTTACTATATTAATGAGACAACACCAAATATGGATATATAAGAAGCAGTGATCACTTTAAAACGTGCTTCGGGCATTTTATTTAAACCAGTGCGAGAGAAAAAACAAAACTATTCTCAATTACAGTCCCTCACTAAGACAAAGAAATTAGAAGCATGCCGCAATGGTCTAGGCCCGCGTCAAGTATCCTATTTTGTTACTCTTTTGTTAAAGCGATGCCAGAGAAAGAGACAAAACTATTCTTGATTAGATGGTCTCAATAAATCGAACAAAAAAAACACCTCTCATTTTGTAAAGGGTCAGATGCGCCGTTGCTGACCTGTCTCTTGACGGTTCGGAATTGTTTTCGTGTTTTTTTTTAATTATATCTTCGATCTGGACTCAAAATTAATCTTAAAAGCCTTTAAAATGGTGCGGGAGTGTATTTTGTGTTAAAATCTCGACCATCTTAATCCAGAAGTTTTGTTTCACAAGTAAGTTAAATAACTTGTTTGACCTTCAAAACAAAACAAAGACCAGTGCCGTAGAAATCAATATAAAATCAGAAAAAAAATATTAGGCCAATATATAAATAATTATTTATTTGTTATAAGTGGTTAAACATAAGTTTAGTTAAAAAATGTACAGGGTGTCCCAAGTTTTGGGGTTCTGATACTTTTAACTGAACTACGAGCCTTGATTTTCAACAGATAAGGTAAAAAAGGTATCTTATTAATATGGCAAGTAATTTTTTTACCTATACCTTTTTTATTGAACCGTTTTTTTTGTGTAAACACTGTTTTATTAGATTTGGATCGAGGAAATTTTTTAACTTGGATTAATCCTTTTTATCTAATTTTTATGGTTGTCCACCATTTCTAAGGATGATTGTTATAACCCAAAAATTGATTGCAATTTATTTAAAAACAAAGAGTAAATTTCGGCCCTGGTATCTAAATAACTCTATTTTTTACATCATTTATAAAATATTTTTTGATTACCTGTTTTTTGTATTTAACTCATTTTAAATGTTAAATAAAAAAGTTATTTTACAAAATAGTATTGGCATTAAGTTATGTGTCAAAAAATAAAAGTGGCAAATAAAATTAATTTTTTAAACTAAAATGATATTATATTCAATTTTTTTTTTCAAAAATATTCTGTTTGAAAGACAATTTGAGTTGTCATTTTGTTCAAAAATTACTTTTTAAATTACATTTTGTTCAAATGGCGTTTTGGTTGAAAACAGTTTGTTTTAAAACATTTTTAAAAATTTTTGGTTTGTTGAAAAATTAGTTTTTCGAATGACATTTTGTCGAATGGGGTTTTTTGCTTGCTTTTTGTACTAACAGTGAACGTGGACAAGACACAGTACTTATGTATTGGAAACGAATCCAGTAGGTTAGAATGTCTTAACAGTATTTTATGCAGCAGAGAGATAAGAAAGAATGTAAAATTTAACATATATGAAACAATGGTAAAAAGCATGCTGTTGTATGGAATAGAGACTTGTCGCGTAACAGAAAAATACAAAACAAAAATGGAAAGTGTCGAAATGGATGCATTAAGAAGATCAATGAGAATATCTAGATTAGATCACATAAGAAATGAGATCATAAAAGAAAGAATGGGAATCGAGGGAAGCATAACGGATGACATTACTAAAAGGCAATTGATATGGTACGGCCATGTACAACGGATGAACGACGAAAGATTACCAAAACAGGTCCTAGAGTGGCAACCAGTAGGGCGCAGAAAAAGAGGACGTCCTAAACTAGAATGGCAACAGTCAATCCAAAGATCAATGAGTCAAAAGAATCTGACAGAAGATGATTGTCAGGATCGAAGGAGGTGGAGAATAGGCGTCGGACAACGTAGAAAAACGTTCTAAACCGACATAGTAGTAGGTTTTTTGCGAAAACATTTTTTTTAAATAAAAAATACATTTTCGAATGACATTTTTTTCAAACATTTTGTTTGAATGTCAATCTGATTGAAAACATTTTGTTAAAAAATATGTTTTCTACATGACATTTTGTTCGAAAGCAGTGGGTTTGTATGACATTTTGTTCAAATGGCAGAAAGCATTGAGTTTAAATGATATAATGTTAAAATTTTTTAGTTTCAAAAATATTTTGTTCCAATGACGATCTGATGGCACATTTTATATGAAAACATCTTTGTTATGTTATATTTTTTGGAAAAACATTTTGTTCAAAATTTTTAAATAAGAATCTGTTCAAAGACATGTTCGGTTCGGTTCGGTTCGGTTTTTTTTAAACATTTTGTTCAAATGACATTTTGTTCGAAAACATCTTTTTCAAGTGACATTTTGTTCGAGTTACATTTTTTTCAAAAAGATTTTGTTTGAAAATCTGATTGAAACTTTTTGTTCAAAAATTACTTAAATTCATATGACATTTTCAAATTGTTTTTTATTCAAAAACATCTGTTTTGAATTTTGTTTGAAAGCATTGTGATTGATTGGTATTTTCTTCGTAAACATTGTGATCGATATTATGTTCAAATGATCTCTTTTTTGAAAACATTTTTTAATAACCTTCTGATTACATTTTGTTCACTGTTCCATAAAAAAATTTTTTTGAAATGGATACGTTTGCTATCAATTGATTAGAGTTCAGTGTGGTTAGTTTAACAAGTTAGGATCAATTGATAAAGGTAACACCGATTGCAACCTCCAAAAAAGACACAAAGGAGCTAGATTTTCGAAGAGTTTTCTGTTTGAAGAAAATGTTTTCGAACCAAACTTTATTCAAACAAAATGTCATTCAAACAAGATGTTTTTGAACAAATTGTTTTAAAAAAATGTCAAGTGAACAAAACATCATTCGAAAAAGATGTTTTCGAAAAACTATAATAAAGCAATTGCTACAGAACAGAAATTGATATTCTCAAATACCAAATTGCAAATAATGAAAGGACCTTTATCCCTAGATTTAATTATTACTTAGTTTATAATAAGCTAGCTTGTAATGTATATATTATAGGTGTTTCTAAATAAAATCAAAAAAATAAAATAAATCAAACCCAAAACTATAAACAACAAGTGAAATTAAAGAAAGAAAAATAAGAAAAAAATTTTCAACAAAAAACAAATGGGTAAAACTAACCCCACGTATGGGGTGCATCTTAATAAATCAACAAAGTATAAGCAAATTGTGTCCCCATCAAAGCAATAAATCGAGGGCTTTTTCAAAAAACGTCCATCCAAATAGAGCTCTGTTTATTTTTTACAATATTACTACCAATTTTTCATAAAAAAAGGAACTAAAAATATATTTACTTTTTCATATACAAAAGAAAAGTGGCACTACACATATCTAGCTTTAAAATTGTAATAATGGGGGTGATCTAATTGTGGCTAGAAAAAAGAGAACCTTTAATACCGTTTTCGGCTGCCGGAGACGACTTCACAATTCTCGGTGAGTGCCCCGGTTCGAAAATCAAGTTGGCTCTCAAGTTTTTATTAGAGCCTGACTCTTATTTTTAATGTTCGACTTCTGTATTTGAGAACCTAACCTCAAAACAATGCTATTAATGTAAATTTTTATTGTCAATACGTATCTATTTAGCTGTAAACTAAATTAAATTGCTTGTTTTAATAAGTTAGGTATTTACTGTTAATAAATAAGTATTTTGCCGCCGTCACTGGTAAATCGATCGACCCATTCAATGAATAAAGAATAAACATACGTCTGCTGTGTGTCGCACAGCGTCGCCATCGTCTTTCCAAAAAATATTTATCTTCTTTTCTCCTCCGGTTAATACGTTAATGGTCCTACTATAACAAATAGTTCAGGCCCTACAGGTTTATATACTTCGTTTAATGAAAGAAGCAACACACTTGGTATGGACAGATATGAGACTCCCCGAATATTCTACGAATGGGAACCACTCCTCACCCCTGACAGGGGGGTAGATCCTCCGCTTAAAAATGCTTTTTGCCAGTTTTTTGCTATTAACTCGAAAACTATAAACTTCTTAAAAAATCCTCAGAGATCATTTTTTGAGCAGACAAGTTTTTCTTCCCCTCTGAAAGCAGACAAAGGAAATTTTTAAAATTGAAATTTTGGTTTTTTTTTATCAAATAGTTTTTCTCAAAAAAGTATTTTTAGTCAAAAATCCATTGTATACTAATTACATTATTATAAGTTTGATATATCTTTCTAAAGCAGCCGCCATAAAATCAAAATAGATGTATTTCTAGGAATCCTCAAATCAATCAAACATTGAACATTCAGTTTTGTAACTCAGTAAATAATAAGTTAAGGCTATAGTCTTACATGTCTTCTTTTATAACTAGTTAGTACTAACCAGAAATCATTTTTTACCCAGCCTAGTTAAATTTTATTTACGGAGTTACATTAATGATTGTTTAATTTTTTATTGATTTGAGGATTCCTAGAAATACATGTGTTTTTATTTTACATTATATTTTAGAAAGATAATATCTAACTTATATAGTATGTAACTGTAGACTGTAGACAATTGGGTTTTGACTAAAAATACTTTTTGGAGAAAAACAATGTGTTAAAATGTCATAAGAAAAAACAAACATTTAAATTTTAAAAATTTACCTTTTTTGGTATGCCTGTGGTACGTGCACTTTTGCATTCAGAGGGGACTTATGCACATCGATGAAAAGAAAATCTTGCCTATTCTAAAAATGATCTTTAGAGGATTTTTAAAAAAGTTGACAGTTTCTGAGATATCAGTAAAAAACCACCAAAAAGCACGTTTAAGAGGGGAACGCCCCCCTGCCAGGGATGGGAGGTGGATTCACTGCGTAAAATGTTCGGGGAAGTGTCTGTATCTATCCAGGCCAAGTGTGTTGCTTGACTCATTAAACGCAGTATATCGCTCAAATGTCAGATGTAGGGCCTGAATTAAAACAACTATTAATTAATGTCTAATGAAGGCCAAAAGCTCCAAAATAATTAATTTATATTTATGTATACATACACATAGGGTGTAATTTAAATGATGCAACAAACTTAAGGAATGGTGGATGGGGTCAAATGTAGTCAAAAAGTTAAAATAACTTTTCGTCAAGTTAAAATAACTTTTCGTCAAAAGTATTTGACAAGTTTTAAAAATTACAAATTTGACGTCAAATAATTTTGTGATTCGTTTTGAACAAGAAAGGTTTTATTGCCTTTTTCAAAAAATGATAGATTAAGGGGATACAGTGTGACCAAATAACTTCTGCAATATTTGGTATAAATATTTTTTAAAGATGATGAGCTATTAATTTTGAAAAAAAAATTAGATAGATTTTTGTATATATCTAAAGGCCTCTTAATAATTGAATCGGTCATTTTAAAAACGACATGAGTCCACTTTTTTCAGAAACTGAATTTTTTTCATAGAATCGACTCCTCTAAGGCAACAGTCCGCACTTAATCTATTGATATAACCGAATTTTTAAGTTTGTGCAAAAATAACATTAGTCCAGGTTTCCAGGTAGTTTTTTCCCTCTCCTGTAAAATTAGAGAAATGTGACTCGTGTTGTTTTTGAAATGACCGATTCAATTATAGATAATAGTAATACTAGCACCACATTTTATGAAAAATAAAATTAAAATTAATTGTTAAAAAAAACAGATTTTTGATATTTAAAAAAAAAAATTAACAGGTAACTGTAACCTTTATTGTAATGCATAAATAATTCCACAAAAAAATTTTTAATTGTCTGTTGTAATTTTTAAGAACATCTACCACCCTTTAAAGTTTGCTAGACCTGTATATGAAGTTATGAATGCTTATTTTTAAAATTACTTGTGGTTTTTGTCCTTATAGATTTCTTTGAACCTTTTAGATAAGCTCACAATCTACATATGACCAAACCTTGGCAATAAACAATCTTTGTCGAGTTCTGAAACACATTCCAGCGCTGCTGAAGTCAACCGAAGGTATAGCCTTGATCCAAATAATACCAGATGAACCACTGAAATTGATGTCGAAGGATAAAGAATTTGTGAAAAAGATTATTTTGATTGGCGACAAACAGCTATGTAAAATATTGGCCCAAAAGGTACTTGCGTGCAGCTCGTAGTAAGTTTTGTTGGTATATACCATGGACAGAAGAGGAGAATAGATTGCTCTTCATATCTACGCTAACATGGGGATTTCTTGAGCCACCCTCAGCCTCCTCACACAGGCATCCTAGCAGTGTAGGAAGGTAATACAAGACAAATACAAAACATCTATGTTGGATAATAAATATGAAATTTGGTATGCTTGCATTATTTTAAAATCCAAGCAACTTTTTTTATATAAAATGTTTATTTATTCTGTATATTTGCTTATAATATAAGTTTTTACAATTTAATCCTGTGTGGTTTTTAAATAAAAAAATGATATACTATAAAGTCCTTGCCATACGCAGTTACACTTTTGTGACTTTGACATGATATAAACATATCTCTTAACCCGAAATATTTGAAAAATTTAATTAATAATTGTTATAAAATTAAAGGCAAAACTGACATTGTCTTAAATAAAAAGATGCTGACTGTATTTTGACAAAAAAAAACAGACAGATAAAAACCACTCAAAGAAATGCCGTTTTTAAGATTTTTTTTTGTGTCATTATGCACATGATAAACAAAGAGGTTGCAAAAGTCTACACTTTTGTGCCTATGGCAGAAACTATAGTTGTGCCAAATTAAGTGTTCATCATTGCTAACTTTGTTATTATTTAAGATACAATCTTACTTACTTTCTTTATTGCTTCTAAATTTTTTTTTACAAATTTTTATAGCAAGAAGTTCTGGTTACAACTGTTTTTATCCCTAGTAAAATTAAAATTAAAATATATTAGATAGGCATAGACTGCGCACTAAACTGGCACGTAATAATTTACTGCTAGAAAACCGTTTATATAAAAAAATAATAAAATAAAACAAAAAATAAAATACTATTCATATCTAAGAAAAGATCTAACATGCAAGATATCAACTAACACCGTACATACATTTCTTAAACCTGAAGGGTTTGAAATTAGTGACAGGATATAGTCCAAGCCATTCCAAGAAACCGGACGGACTTTCCGGTACATCGGACGTTTAATTAAAATATGTTCAATTGTCTTCATAGCATTAAGATTGCAGACTGAACATCGCTCGGCATGAACAAGTTTGTAGGAGTAACCTTTATAGTAAAATTTAGAGAATTTATTATTGGTTAAACGAAGTTGCGAGAGTAATCGAATGAGGTCGAGTGTGTAACGTCCTTTCCTCGTTTTAGAAAGAAAAGAATTTTGTTACGTTTGGCGTGGACCTCTTACCAGGAATCTAGATAATTGGGCGCCACTCTAGAAAATCGAGGAGCCTAGAGTCTCCTATTACCAGTACGACTTGCCTTTAGGCAGTCGAGAAAGGGGTGGGCTCGTAATGATAGCAAGTCGTAGATTTAAAACAATGTATTCTAGTCAAAAAGTCCAAAAGTTTAATTTCAAAACCAAATAACTTACGGAGGAGCGCAGGTGTGTTAGTTAATAAAAAAGTAAAAAAAAAACAGATAAGCAAAAAGAAATATTTAAGCGGATTGATGCGGAAATAAACAAACGATATCAGGCAAATTAATAGCGTGGACAGCAGACTTTTATATTAAAAACGCATCGGAAAAATCTAAGCAAGCTTGCTTGACGATGACTGACCTTAGAAAAACCTGTGTAGTGGTTTATGTCAAAACAATGGGCAACCTGTATAATCAGATTGTAGAGTGGCGGGCTAAACGGTTAACCTGTAAGTCTTTACTGTTGTAACGTAATACGGGTATTACACGGACTGTATAGGAGTGGCCGATACAGTTGCAGTGTCGGACAGTAAAGGTGTGGCCGTTACTGTTGTGGTGTAATAACGGGCGTTATACAGACTGTATGGGAGTGGCCGATACAGTTGCAGTGTCGGACAGTAAAGGTGTGGTCGTTACTGTTGTAATGTATTAACGGGCATTACACGCACTTTATAGAAGTGGCCGATAGAGCTGTAGTGTCGGACAATAAAGGTGTGGACGTTTCTGTTGTGGTGTTATAACGGGCGTTATACGGACTGTATAGGAGTGGCCGATACAGTTGCAGTGTCCGACAGTAAAGGTGTTGGCGTTACCGTTGTAATGTAATAACGGGCATTACATGCACTGTATAGGAGTGGCCGATACAGTTGTAGTGTCGGACAGTAAAGGTGTGGCCATTACTGTTGTGGTGTAATAACGGGCGTTACACGGACTGTATAGGAGTGGTCGATACAGTTGCAGTGTCAGACAGTAAAGGTGTTGCCGTTACTGTTGTAATGTAATAACGGGCATTACACGGACTGTATAGGAGTGGCCGATACAGTAGTAGTGTAATAAAACCCCCTGTATATCAACCGTTGATGTTACTTGAGTCAGCTGCCCTACCTAAAGTAAGACGGCTTACCTCGGTATGCTAATACGGCGGTTGCGGACTTCGACGCTCACTGGTCGACTGGCTGTCAGGTTCTCGGCGCTGCGCTGCGTTGCACGGCAAAGTGCTTGCTACGGTGGTTGCTGCTGGGCGGCTAGGCTGGTACTCGAAGGAGGCTCGCTACGATGTGTGCTGCTGGCCGGCTGGACTCGTTCTCCCCTTAAGGGGCCTACAGACACGCGAGCATTTCTTGAGATTAGTACGCGAACTAATCTCTAGAGATTAGTACGCGCGAACTAATCTCTGGGAATCGCCTACACACACGAAGACAAAATTAAACGTTCTAAACATAAACACGATATTATCAATGCGTTTTGCCTAGACACCGAGAGATTTGCTCGCGTACATTGTGCGCGCGAACTAATCTTCGAGAGATATTTTAGGCGGAGATTGTCTACACACGAAGAGATTAGTATGCGCAAACTTGTACGCGCGTACTAATCTCTGGAAATGTTCGCGTGTCTGTAGGCCCCTTTACATGCTTTGTGCGCGCATATTTATAGTCGTAATCACGTCAACGTCAACCACGAGAAGCGGTGTTTTACGTCGTGCATACTGGCTCACAGTGACGGCTGGTTTGGCGGTTTGGCATTTTACGCGGTCATTCCGGTCTGGCAGGGGCGCGAGTATAATACTACAAGAGCCCGTGACACAGAACTCTACGTTATCCGTACCATTAAAATTCATATTCAACAAGTGTCATGTTAGCGTACACAAAGGTGTGCCTACTTTAGTTAACAACGCGAGACGTGGCCTGAAGTCGCTAATTAAGCAGAATGTATGAAAAGATTTACAGGTGCGTTAACATTTTATAGTATCAGTTTAGACTCTATTGCAAGTATGTCATATAAACCCATTTATAAAAATATGATGATACTGCCACACCTCACCCCCAGCTGGAGGACAGGCATACGCTCCTAAGTAAAATTTCATCTGTGATTAAACCTGCATAAACGAGAAGCAGCATATTTTTTTTGGCACATATGTCAGTTACTTGCTGCTGCCTGGTTGCTGATAAGGCACACCATCTAGATGATAAGGGTTTTTAACATTCACGGACGTAAATTGATAACAAAATATTTTTTATAAAATAGCTGTCATATAGAGCCGGTAAGTTTAAAATAACTATGCTGCCCGACGTCCATTTGGCATACGCTAGGCACACCAGTGAAAATTATAAAATATTTTTGTTTCAAGTCCCATCATGTATTATCAAGGTGGTTTTTAACAATTGTGTGTCTTATGGACCTTCAAATACTGAGTTGACTATTCTGCCAAACATTTACCTTACCAAAGAACTGGCACACCTTCTGTAATTATATTTGAAGCTGAAACTCACGCACATTACTAAATAACAAAATGGTTTCTAATTACTGTGTGTCATGTGGACCTTCAAATACTAAATTGACTATGCTGCCAAAGATCTGCCTGACCGAACGAATGGCACATCTCCTGTAATTGTTTGTGAGGCTGAACTCACCCACTTTTCCAACTAGCAAGATAAGTTTTTTATTACTGTATGTCATGTGGACCCCCAAATACTAAATTGAGTGTGCTGTCAATCATCTGCTTGACCGAAGGAATGACACACCTCCTCTAATTATATTTGAGGCTGAAACTTACCTACATACCTAACTAACAATATGGTTTTTAATTATTGTGTGTCATGTGAACCCTCAAATACTAAATTCACTATGCTGGCAAACATCTGCCTAACCGAAGGAACAGTACATCTCCTATAATTATATTTGAGGTTAAAAGTGACCTACGTTAGTAAATATAAAGATGTTTTTAAATTATTGTGTGTCATGTGGACCCTCATATAGTAAACTGACTATGCTGCCCAACATCTGCCTGACCGAAGGAATGGCACACCCCATAATATTATATTCAACCCTGAAACTTACCCACATTATTTTATTTTTTATCATTGTGTCATGTGGACTCTCAAATACTAAATTCACTATGCTGCCAAACAGCTGGCGCACCGAAAGAATGGCACATCTCCTCTAGTTATATTTAAGGCTAAAACTCACCTATATTAGTAAATACCAAAATATTTTTTATTTATTGTGTGTTATGTGGACCCTCAAATACCTAATTGACTGCTACCAAACATCTGCCTGACCAAAGGAATGACACACCTCCTCTAATGATATTTGAAGCTGAAACGCACCCACATTACTAAATAGCAAGATGGTTTTTCATTATTGTGTGTAATGCGAAGCCTCAAATACTAAATTGACTCTTCTGCCAAATATCTGCCTGGCCGAAGGAATGGCACACCTCCTCTAATTATATTTGATGCAGAAACTCCCCTACATTACTAAATACCAAGATGGTTTTTAATTATTGGGTGTCACATGAACCATCAAATACTAAATTGACTATACTGCCAAACATCCGCCTGACCGAAATTTATCTACATTACTAAACATCAGGATGATTTTGAATTATTGCGTGTCATATGGACCCCTAAATGCTAAATTGACTTTGCTGCTGCAGATAATTGCGCTCGGGACCAGCATGCGGAGGTACGTATTTTTATATGAAAAGGACAGGGGACAATTCGCGGCGATCCGATGCGCCGCGGGGACAATTTGCCGCCGGCCGATTCGCCGCGGGGACAATTTGCCACGAGATTTTTTGATTTATGATATTACCATTGGCAATTGTTTAAACAGTTTTATTTAGCTTGACTTCATATAATATGTCTGTTTATTTGTTTGATCATAACTTTTTTCAAACTTTTCCAACTAAATATTTGGTGGTTAGTGTACAATTAAAAAAAAAATTATTTGAAAAATATTTATAATTATTATTTATATTTTGAAAAGGATTTTCTCATTTATGAACCGATAACTTTGTGATCTTTCAGGTCGCTGATTATTATTTTTAACAAACTAAAAAAAAACAAAATGGCCTATCAAAAATGGCGGACTTTCCATTTATGAACCAATATGCATCAAATTCAGAACTTTGGGGCGCTTCAGGTTGCTGATTATGATTTCTAACTTAAACTTTTAAAAAAAAATCAAAATGGCGGGTATTCCCATGTATGAACCGATTTGCATCATGCTCGAAACTTTGCGATCTTTCAGGTCGCTGATTATTGTTTTTAACTGAAACTAAAAAAAATGCAAATTGGCGGATCAAAAATGACACAACACTTGGGTTGTTTTAGGTCCCTGATTATGATTTCTATCTTAAACTTTAAAAATATCAAAATTGCGTTTTCACAATGGCGTAGTTTTGTCAAGCTTGACATTTTGCAGTGTTGAGTTCACTAAATACAGTTTTTTCGTCAAACTTTAAAAAATTAAAATGGCGGATCTAAAATGGCGGACTTTCTTAATTATCAGCCGATATGTTTCAAATATGGAACTTGGGAATAAACTGCTGTAAAAGTTATAAAAAATTTAAAATTGTGCTCCAAAATGGCGGATTTCCGTATTTACTAACCGATGTGTTTCAAACGTAAAATATTGGTTTGCTTGAGGTCACTTAATACAATTTATTTAAACTTAAAAATAATTAAATGGGGTATTCAAAATGACGAACTTTTCCATTTATAAATCGGTATGTATGAAATTTGGACCGGTATTTCAAATCGCTGATTATGATTTTTTGACCCAAACTTAAAAAAATTATAATTACGGATGCAAAATTGCGATTCATGAATAAGAAACTCCGCCATTTTGATTTTAGCTCACACATATACCAGTAACACTCCCAGGAATATGTCTTGGGGGGGCCCGAGGCCTCATAATGTCGTATTTCATGCTATTTTTTGTGTTTATTCATGAAATATGTGGAAAATATATACAAAAATTATAGGCTTGGGGTGCGCCCATGCATATACTATACTATAGTAGTGTGAGCTATGGTGATCCTAATTTTTTCGAGAAAAAAAAAGTTGCTCCGATTTCAAAAAATTTTATATATCTTTGCGTTTCAGATGATTTTGAAAGTTTTTTGTTGCGCCGTCTGTCTGTCTATCAGTATGTCTGTCTGTCTGTCTGTATGTCTGTCTGTAACGACCAACGCGCATAACTCAAAAACCGCTTGCCCGATTTCAATGAAATTTGGTACCTAGGCTGGGTCTTGGGTCGAGATGGTCCCATTTAAAAATGAACAAAATCCACCAAATAAAAGGGTGGGGGTAGATTTTAAAAATTAGAGTTTATGTGAAAATATGGCGTGTGTGATATCAAACGAAAGGTAATTGAGTTTGGAGTTAAACAAAATATATTTTAGTTTTTTTTTAAGGGTGGGGGTAGATTTCAAAAATTACAGTTTACGTAAAAATATGGCGTGTGTCATATCAAACTAAAGGTAATTGAGTCCGGAGTTAAACAAAATATATTTTAGTTTTTGTTTTTTTAAGGGTGGGGGTAGATTTCAAAAATTTGAGTTTAAGTCAAAACATGGCTTGTGTGGTATCAAACGAAAGGTAATTTGGTCTAGGGTTGAATAAAATTTATTTTAGTTTTTAGTTATATCAGCTCACACGTACGCTATAACTATAGTAGATACCTAGTGTAAGCTTAGGGGCCCATATATTGGAGTATTTTTGTAATTGTGAGTCTTAAACTGTATTAAGTGACCTTAAGCAATGCAATCTTTCAAGTTTGAGATAAATCGGTTAGTAAATACAAAATAGCACCATTCAAAAATCATATTCAGTGACTTGAAAAATATCGGTTCATAAATAAAAAAGTCCGCCATTTTGGATTCGTTATTTTTAATTTTTACGGAGTTTCCATTTTGGATCCGCCATTGTTGTAATGTGTGCAAGCTGTGCTTGACAATTACACTTGCTTAACTCGGCTTGGTTAAGCAGCGGGATTAAAGTAAAAGTTTACTGCCAGGGAGCAGCCTCACTCCCTGCAATGACCAAGAAGGCTTATGGTACAGTAAACTAAGTAGGTATATTGAGAACAACTATCAAATGTTGAATCTGCTTTATTGAAATAAATCCTCTCTTTGAATCATGCAAAGCAAGAAAAATCCCTATTGAAATAGTCAATCCAGAGGTTTTACGAAAGGATTTAGATAATCTGGAAAAACAAATCTATTCGTCAAATCAAGGTTTGGCAATTTCAAAAGAAAAAATTTCAAAATTTTACGAACTTCCAATATGCGACTGCAGCATCACGGAAAATAAAATTTTTATTCACATTAAAATACCGATTATACAACACAGACAAAAGTGGGACCTTTATGAACTGACCACCACACCCTTCGCATGGTTCAATCAAACATGTACAATACCACACCAGGCATTGTACATCGCTGTCTCAAAAAATAATTACGGAAAAGAAGAGATTAGACAAATTTCAGGTACAGGGCTACACTTATGTAGACCTTATCACGACAAATTATGTTTTATTCCTAGGTTTTCTGCTGATAATATATAGGGACCAGAGTGCGCCAAAAAATTGTATCACGGCGCGTCTGTAGAAGAAATAAGTTCATACTGCCCGATGAATTGCCACTCAGGTAACTCGTTGATCATCTCAGAAATAAATGACATAACATACATACTTACACATCTGCAAGAAAAAACCTATCTCTCATACGGTAGTGGAAAAACCGAGCTAAAAAACGTTTATAACAAAAAAGGAGCTTTAAAAATTAAAATCCCATGCAATTGCCAGTTAGAGTCATCCGGCGAAATTATTATCCCACAAAAATTCCCATGTAACAATAAAATCGAGACGGCGAGCATAGTTCACATTATACCTGCAGTTTGGTCAAATCTAAAATCATTTATTTTAAGACCAAAAATGCAACACATGCAACCTACATATAAAGATATGCAAGAATGCCTTAACTCAAATTGGACACTAAATATACCACATTTAAATTTGACGTCATCAGAGACAACACTAAAACAAATTGAAAATTCAGTAGACACTATCATACCGCAAACATACGGTTTCAGCGATAAATACGGTATGGGAAGTCAGGGAATTTTCTTGCTATGGAATTTTCTGCTCTCAGTGTCGACTGCATACCTATTTTTTCATCATCCGATTGTAAGTCTGGCAGCATCACCAGTCCAAGTTGCTAACGCACAAAATATTTTAAACACAACACAGATACACTACGAATATGACATATTATTCGGTGTCACGTGCCTTTCCCTGCTTATGTTTTTAACCTATGTAAGTATAAAACTTCTCAAAAAATATTCAAAAAAATCGGCGCTACTAAATTTAAAAAAAAATACACCCGAAATCGTAATCAACTACGGTCACACAAAGTTTCAAATCGAATTGAAAGAACAAAAAGATTTATTCTCCCTTCAAATCGGCGAAAAAGTTAATGCAAACATTGTCAATTGTGGGTCCGCCGATTAAAAAAAAATCGTCGTATAATTAAATGCCGGTATATTTTATTTATACACGTGCTTAATGTAATTGTAAAAACCGCATAGATTACATAACCGTATACTATGCCGGTAGTTTTGTATAATAAATAATTTTTATAAATGTTTACGACCTGCACTGCGCGTCGTAGTCCGCAAATGGAAGAACACATTTTTACCGTGATATTTCATGTCAAAGTCTACGCGAAAAGATTATTGAAGAAATATTATAGTAAATGATAGGAGCTAACCCATTTGCCGACAAGCTAATTGCCACATAGAAGAGATCGCCAAGTATAATTGTATATTATTACAATGTTAATATTTTTTATGAATCACAGGGGTGAGATTGAGAGATGTAAGGGGAATAAATTATAATGAAGGGCGTATACCATAGAAAAAATAAATGTATGACATACATAATATTTTAAACTTAATTAAATAATTTCTATAATGTTCTTAAAAGGTGCAAAACGCACACATTGTTTTGAATGTATAATAAAACAAATTGTGGAATGTATAAACAAAGGTGTATTAAATTAAACATATTTTTTCGAATGTTATCAAATGATATAAGTATAAGCAGGCTAAGTAAGCAGGGTTGCCAGGGTATAAATAATTCTAAAATGAACCGAGAACAATTAAATTATTTTGTCTCATTTTTGTAATTATTGTCTCTTTTTAATGTAAACATATGTAAATATTTATTATGTCCTAACATCGTCTGTGCATTAATTTTTTAGATCCACCTTATTCTACTCGTTCCCAACATGAAGAAAGAAGACATGGAAGAACGATGACAACCTGACATAACCAAGACGTCACAAAAGCCTAGCAAAGCGGCCAAAAAGATCAACCAAAGTAATGCAAAAGACGAAAAAGTGGTGAGCAGGGCCGATTAGCACTGGTGTACAGCAGACAAATCGCCATAGAGCCAACCCACCAAGTAGTCAACCCAGACAGAGCTAACAGCCGATACCACAAGGCAACAGCCGATAACACAAGGCAACAGCCGATACCACAAGGCAACAGCCGAAAGCACAAGGCAACAGCCGATACCACAAGGCAACAGCCGATAACACAAGGCAACAGCCGATACCACAAGGCAACAGCCGATAACACAAGGCAACAGCCGATACCACAAGGCAACAGCCGATAGCACAAGGCAACAGCCGATACCACAAGGCAAGACAGCTACCCAGAGCGCAGCATGAAAAATCGGGGGAGCCAACTCTAAACCCCCGCCAGTCATGCCGCCAAATCAAACACTACGAACAGAAAAAAGGACCTACCATCCAGGTCTTCCTGAGGGAATGGACCGCACAAGTCAAAACGAGATATTTTTTTTTTTTTTACGGGTATGCGCACTCGCAAGGAGATCCCTATCACGCTCGACAAGCGGCAAGTGCGCGGAAATGTTGGTGTGTGTTGGTTTTGAAACGGTTCAGGTTGTAACCTGCAGGGAAAACTGTCGCAGGGAGTTTATTCCACAGCGATGCTGTTCTCCAGAGATATGAATTCTGATATAATGAGGTTCTTGGTGCCTCTATTTTGACAGTAAATTGATGGTTACCGTCTGTTTGACGTGTTCGCCTAGTAGGTGCTACTCCCGGGGGGATCATACGTGCCAACTCTTTAGAGCATTTTCCGTGATAATACCTGTAGAAGAGAGAGAGAGATCGCCCACAGTTCTTCGATGTTCGAGACTATCCAAGCTACGGGTAAGTGCGGGGTCATTGATCAGCTTGATAGCTCGCTTTTGCACGGTGTTCAAAAGCATTAAGGTATGTTTGGGTGCCGCACTCCATATATGTGAGCAGTACTCCATAGTTGGTCGAATCTGGGCTTTGTAGAGTGTCAGCAGTTGGCTTGGTGTATACAGATGTCTTGTACGAAATAGCACCCCAAGCTTTTGGGACGCCCTTTTAGCTATATCTGCCACGTGACTGTGCCAAGACATGTTGGTCTCTGCAGTGACTCCTAAGATGTTCAACTGGCTCTGCAATGTGACAGCACTTCCAGATAGCATGATGTTTGGCTCACCGGTGCTGGTCTTTTTTGAAAACAGGGCTGCTTGGGTTTTTTGCGCGTTGAACTGTACAAGGTTTTGTTGCCCCAGTCCTCTATTATCTCCAGGTCGTTATTTATCTGCGATATTTGAGTTAGTCTAAGATAGTGCGGATAGACACTGGGTGGTATGACTGAGGAGACTACATTGCCATCATCTGCAAAGCAATAAAGTGGATTTACTGTTTTATCTATGAGGTCATTTATGTAAATCAGAAAAAGTGTTGGCGAAAGGATTGCTCCCTGTGGCACACCAGCATTTATTTGGTAAGAGTTGGAGTTCCGGCCATCCAGTGCATCATAAATGGATCTATCCTTAAGGTAACTTTCAAACCAAGTGCAAAGTCTCGGCGACAATCCCGTTGCTTTGAGCTTGTTGAGGAGATTTTCATGCCAGACTTTATCGAATGCTTTAGATATATCTAAGGCAATTGTTCTTGTTTCACCTCGCAACTCAATCGCTTTTTGCCATAAGTGAGTGACGTATGTAAGTAAATCGCCAGTTGACCTATATTTTCGAAATCCGTATTGCTTGTCGTTGATAATTTTGTATTTTTCCAAGTACTTGGTTAGGTGATTGTTCACAACTCTTTCCATTACTTTTGATATCACCGGAAGTAGAGCAATTGGTCTATAGTTTAACGGATCTGTCTTTTTTCCTTTCTTTGGAATGGGTTATACTGCGGCAGACTTCCATGATGATGGATATACTCCTTGCCTATAAGATAAATTGAATAATTTTGCGAAAGTTGGGGTGAGTTCGCTAGCACAATTTTTGAGTACTATCGCGGGAATGCCATCTGGACCCATTGCTTTGTTTGTATCCAACTTTTTAAGGGATTTTCGTATTTCTCTGTGACAAAAGGGTACCTCTGGCATACTGTGGGAAACCCTTTCAATGAACGGTGGAGTTTTTCCATTTGGCACTGTTAGGTTTGAGTTGGAGGAAAAGATTTTGGCCAGCATATTGGCTTTTTCCTCTGATGTTGTGGCTAAGTGAGTATTTTTATCTGTAAGTGGTGGTATGGATGACTTGGTGAAGTTTGATCCAACGGCTTTTGCAAGAGACCAAAAGGACCTAGAACTACTTGGACAATTCAGCAACCTGTTTTTATTCTTTGATTGTATGTTTCTTTGGCGGCGTCAATAGTAATTTTGCAACTATTTCTGGCTTCTATAAATTCTGTGTGGTTTTGAGCGGTTTGTTGTCGTTTCCAAAGGTTATATGCTGTGTTTTTTCTGTACAGCCGTTTGACACTGGCTGTTGAACCAAGGTTTTGCATTAGCTCTGCGTTTTATTGTATGTGGGATATATGCATCCATTCCAGATAAGATTACTTTTGTTATTTCATTACAGCAAATAGTGGGATCAGCTGTTTTAAAGCAAACCTCTTGCCATGGAAAATCCAGGTAAAACTGTTTAAGGTCATTCCATTTTGCCGATTTATAGTGCCACATTTTACGAGGAAGTGATTGTTGGCTTGGCGGTATGAACATTTCGCACTTTGTTCTTATAAGTTTATGATCGGATGAACCAAGTGGGGGATCTACTTGAATTGTGTACAAGTCAGGATTTGTAGTTAGGAACAAGTCTAAAAGCGCTGCAAATTCACCCCTTTCTGAGATACGGGTAGGTTCATCGACAAGCTGCGTTAGACCACAACTTATGGCAAAAGCTTCTGCTTCCCTGCCTTCATTATCTGTTTTGTTGTGGTGTTTTAGCCAGGGTATATTGTGGACGTTGAAATCGCCTAAAAAAACAATTTCCGCATGTGGATAGTTAGACTGTATACTATCACAGTTTTCGGATAATGTCGCAAAAAAGTTTTGATACTCGGTGTTACTTGGCGGTCGGTAGAGGCAGCAAATGAACTTGGTCGATGACTTTGAGGTGAATTTCAGCCATATGATATCGAGGTTCGCTGGTTCTAGCTTCTCCTCTCGATGACATGAAAGGTCATTTTTAATGTACACAAAAATCCCAAAATTATGTCGAAATCGGTGGTGTAGGTCATAGCCGGGATAAAGATAGTTCACAATAGGTGTTGCAGAACTGATTTTAGTTTCAGTGAGAACAAGGATGTCAGGTCTTTGTTCTTCAAGATGTTGGTGAACTGAATTCATGTTGGTACTTAATCCTCTCCTCTGAGTTGAGTTTTGGTCTTCTTTTAATATCTTTGCATGAAGGACCCCCAGGATCACCCGACGCCGAGATAAGGACAGTTGGCAACAAAGCGAGATCTGAACATTTTCAAGGCAGCGTGCAAGACCCACAAATTCGTCACGGCAACACTGCGGTTGATACTTCTTTATAAACCTACATTGGACTAGGTTGCGTCACATGAAGAATGCATAACAATCTGAACGAGTAGCATGGGGATGGATAGACAATTATTTTAATTAATTAGTTTTTATAATTTATTAGGTACAGACGACTGTTATATTTTTTTTGTGAAAAATAGTTTAGTAGACAATCTGTGCGGACAGATTTTTTTAAAAGCAAGGGGGATGTGTCAGGATAGAAAATAATGTCCTATTAAGTAAATGACACAAGTTACGTTTATAAGCAAGTGCACATTAACCCTAAACATTCTAAGGAAATGAACTTCTGTATATAGTTCAAATTGTATTAAAAGTAATAAATTGTATACAGAATTATTATAAACAACGCTAAACGATGTTTATACAGGAAACAAAACACATCTCGATATCCTAGCAATGGCAAACGGTTTGTAATAAAAGCATCTCCAAAAGAGTTTAGCAGTTAGTTGTACGCTGAGAACCTAACGCCCAGGCTTAGTTAATAGTGAACAAGTAGTACGATAATCAAGTATAAGAAGTTAAGCGTATCAAAGAAGATTTGTAGACAAGATGTATTTAAGTACAATGTAAGTAGTAAATATAAGTATTATAATAAAACCATTACACCTAACTTAAACTGTGTTCGTCACGATAAAACCCCCTCGTGACGAACACAAAATTGTATAACGGCGCGCCACCCTATGTCACGAGGGGGTTTTATTGGTTGGTTTTGGGTGGGCGGTATGTTTTCGGAACGAGGGCTTTTCGAGACGTTTCAATTTGCTTTGAGGTGGTCCTTTAGACGATTTCGTTTTTCCGGCATGTCTCCTTTAGTCGATAAACCTAAATGACCCAAAACCTGGTCCATTTCTGGTTTTTAAGGGATCGGACCCAAGTAGAATAGGGTTCTGTTCCCAGCGGTATCTGGAGGTATGGTGGGACAAACGTGTTTTCTTCAAACAAAGATTTAATACCTTGTTCATTATCGGAACATTCGGGGTGACATGTTAAAATAAAAAAAAACTTCGGCTATCTAGAAAACCTGTTAAAAAGGGAGCCCCACGTTGGGCGCCAAATTTGTAACGTCCTTTCCTCGTTTTATAAAGAAAAGGATTTTGTTACGTTTGGCGTGGACCTCTTACCAGGAATCTAGATAATTGGGCGCCACTCTAGGAAATCAAGGAGCCTAGAGTCTCCTATTGCCAGTACGACTCGCCTTTAGACAGTCGAGAAAGAGGTGGGTTCGTAATAATAACAAGTCGTCCCAACGTATTCTAGTCAAAAAGTCCAAAAGTTTAATTCCAAAACCAAATAACTTACGGAGGAGCGCAGGTGTGTTAGTTAAAAAGAAAGTTAAAAAACAGATACAAACACAGATAAGCAAAAATAAATATTTAAGCGGATTAATGCGGAAATAAACAAACGGTATCAGGCAAATTAATAGCGTGGACAGCAGACTATTATGCCGTATTCCATTGGGGAAATGAGTGCAGCACTAGTGCACAACTGGCTCGGTGTTTGTATTCCATTGACATGCACTTTTTCAGTTTTCGTATTCCATTGAAGAACTTATAAATTCAGTTTTGCGCTGAGTGCGGCTTTTTTGACACCGGCTCTGAGGGCTCGTGCCACACCGAAAACTTTTTCCCGCCATTAATTTTAAACGCTTATTATTGTCGTGGGACATAAAAATGTGTGCAGATAAAGTAGTGAGCGATTTTTTATTATTTTCCTCGCTGCTATGTAGTAGCAGCGATGAAGATGAACAGTTTTATGCAATGCAAACAATAAAAGCGAAAACCCCAAAAATCAAAAATTGCTGGTCGTACTGTATAATCAGATTGTAGAGTGACGGTGTAACAAAACGGGATTTGAGCATAAATGGTATTTTTGCCATTTATAAGTTTTTAATTAAATATTGTTTTGAAATCAACAAGCATTAATTATATGCAAGACTAGGTTAAGATTAAGTAAAATTTATGGCAACTCGGCGACTTGTTTTTAGGCATATTTTCAGGTTCGCTGTATTTTAATAAAAGTTGTATTTGGCTAATATGTCCTTTGAGCCACTAACATCAAAATAATTCATATTTTGTAACTGGAAACAAATTAGCTAAACTATTTTCGACTTTTAAGAAACACACTGTATGATTCTAACTTTATCGATTTTCTAAGTCCACACATCTTTGAGTTGCGGTGGTATTTTGTCTCTTTGTCTTTCTCGCCAATGCGAGAGAGCTTAAGTTTCAGACCACGGCAACCAATAATGTCTGTGGGAGTAAACCGTTAAAGAAAGCTTAGATTTAGACCAATCAGCTAGCGGCAAGCTGAGACTGTCTAGACAGCAGGGTACTGAAATTTTCGAATGTCTGGAGGGAGTTTACTTTTTAGTCGCGCTTCGCTTGGTACGTTACGCTTTCATTCGCACTTCTTAAGCGGGGTTTTATTTTAACTGGGGAAATTTATCAATCATTTTAACATTGTATAAGCTATTATCTTTATTATTCATAATTATTTTAGTCTTTTCTTTTGGAGTTTATTAATTTTAAAACTTTTAATTATTACTGTTTCCAGTGTTTTGAAATAATGTTTTTATCTGTTTTATGGTTTTTTTAACATCAAAATACAAACCATTAGTTGCCCTAAAATCGGCATTTTTCTTCAACAATATATCCCAAACCTCAACAGTAATATTAAGTAAATTAAACAGTTGATTGAATAGTTTCACTCATTCAATCAACGTTTAAGATGTTGATAAATATATATATTTACAACAAATATATAAAAGGTTTATAAAACCTAAAAGTTTAAGAAGTGTAAATATTTGAATACAAAAGTTTAATAGTAGTAAAAAGTCGATATGTAAATAATAAATATTAGAAGTGAAAGTGTGAAGCTGCAAGAAGAAAAATGAAAAGGTATGTATGATTATCCTACATTAGTTATACATTTGAGAAAAACGTTTCTAGCATACTTTTCCTCCAAGAACCGTCAAATTCCCTTTCGAGATCGTGTAAATTTAATAACATATAGTAACATTTAATCTTTTTATAATTTATATAAGTTGTAGCCTAAGTTGGTAGCTTACAACATTTAAGCCTTGGCCACTTGAGGTGACAGTACCACTGTCACATACTAGGCCCCTGTTACAAGGTGGTGTCAGGTGTGGGGTAATTTAGTTTTTGGAAAATTTGTGAAAAAATTTTGGAAAATTTGGGAAAAATTTTGGAAAATTTGGGAAAAATTTTGAAAAATTTGTGAAAATTTTATGTTGAAAGTTTGAGAAAAACTCAGTAGTACTTTAGTTAACCCATTGGTAGTATTTTTTTGCAAAAACAAAAGGAAATTTCTTGTAAAATTGTTCGTTTAAAAAGAAATAGTCTGGTCTAGTTTTTGAAAACCAAAACTAATTTGTTGGAAGATGTGCCATAACTGTTTTTCGTTGTTTAATTTACTAACGTTATAATCTGTGTTGCAATTATTTTATGAATTTTTTTATATTTTTGAATATTTTTTTGTCCTCGAAACAGTAAATACAAGGAAAATGTCAATGTCATGACAATTTTTCTATTGATATATGATCACTTTAAATTTTGAAAAGATAAATTGGTAGAATATTTTTTATTGAAAAGTTAAGTTTAAATACTATCCAAATATGCCAGCAAATAAAATGCTCTCCATTTCTATCTGGAGGACGGATTCTCCAGCATGCGAAAGGATCAACCTTTTACCTTAATAAAGCTTTACTGAACTCTAAATTTGAGTTATAACTCCAAAACTCGTTGGTAAACTTTTAAAATTGTTCCATCAAAACATTATTTAAACAAAATGGATAAAAGAGTCCATTATTTTGTCTTAATTGTAGCACAGTGTTGTTAAAATAACGTATCATTAAACTTATCATTCTCTTGCCATTAAAAGCCTATTTTGTCGAAACTCGAAAAGCTCCGTAAGCTTTTGTTTTTCTAGCTGAATTTTTTTAAGAATCTTTTAATTAAAAACACAAAAAAAGAGTCCATTGCAACTCTTTATTTTTGATTAGTTGGCTGAAACAATAATTGCCAACCCTTCCTCTGACAAACCACTGACTTTTTTTTGAAGACACCCGTCAAATATAACTAAGGGAGGATATTTTTTATTTATTTTATTGCATTAATAACAGTTTTTTTTGTTTTTTTGAACCATTAAACCTTTTTTATTATTGTTTAATAACATTTTTTGTTTAAATAATACAAAAATTTATGTTAAGTCATTATAACATTGTTTTTATAAATATTTTTTCTTTATAGATATCGATATTTCTACTTTATTTTGGTTTTATTGTTTGTTTAATACCTAAAACTTCATTTGGCAAAAAGTACCTAAGCCAAATTATTTGACCATCTAAGTATCCACAGTGGTGTAATTAATTAATCTCAAGTAATTTTCCATTGATATTGCATCATAACTTTAAAATTTATAATTTCTAACTACTTTTTCCATGCAAACGTTCATCTCTCATAAATTTGTGCTACAGGACTGTTGTAAAGTGTCTGGTCAGGATAATAGCAATATCTTGTATAGAATATGTGATAGATGTTTTTTTTCATTTTGTAATTTTTGTACTTTCTATATCATACATATATGATTGAGATTTACCACAAGTTCAAACCATCGTGCAGCAGTAAGTAACCACGAGGTATTTTCAAATTTTATATTTCCAGATTTTGAAAATGTATTTTTTTTTCAAATTGCACACAAGTTTCTTTTTTGAAAATAAACGTGACTAACTGATTTCTTTGTATCTCAGTAACAACTTTGTCGATTATGAGAAATTTCTTTATTATAAGGTCCACAAGTAAATCTTTCAAAATTTTAAAAGCACCAATTTGTTAAAAGCATGGACTAAATAAATGTAGCCACAGCAAAAATCGATTCTATACAATTATTATCAAATTAAAAATAAAAAAAAATACGTTTTATGTTACAAAACATAGCATTCTTCAAAACGACGTACCTGTCGAACTATTTTTGCTTTATAATTTTCTTATGACGTATTATTCTTTTGATAAAAGAAAATTTGATTTTTTTTTAAGTTGGATATTATCAGCACTAACTGAAAATTTACAGCTTTTAAGTAAAGTGAGGTAAATGTAAAAACAACCTCCTGTATATTTTTTTGGTTTTTTTGAGAGAGACTTGATTTTATTTATTTTCTTTCACTAACATGTAGGTAATCAAGTGAATTTCGTTTCATAATATTTTTAATCAAATTAAAAAGTATATTGTCGTTTATTATCGTAAGTTATTGTCAAGCCATTTTTGCAAAATGGTATACCTAATTAAATATTATGAAATAAAAAAACCTATGTAGAACCCTTCATTCAATTTTCTATGATTCAGGTAAAGCCAACTAAATTGTCCGAACAAAAACTTTCGTGTTTTTGTTTGTAAAGTCATAAACTAATTTTGTCTCAGGTATTATCTAGATGTAGCATAATAAAAATATCTTGGGAAAAATCACAATAAAAATTATTTTTGCTTTATTTTGTCATTATCTTTGCCCTTAAAGGAATTAATCCGCTACATGCGAAGTAATTAGGTAATTAACTATTTATGTTAATAAATTAAGTTATCACACTTAAATATCTTATAAAATATTAACACCTTTGAAATTAAAACCTAAAACGACTTATTACCAAATAGATCATTCTGAGTTAAAACCATGATGTAGAAAGAGAAAAATGATTAAGGAGTTTGATAAAAAGCTCATATTATGAAAAAAAATACTGATCTTTGTCAACATTAAAATTTGGTACATGTCTAACTTTGAAGACCTATTTTTTTCGGAAAAAAATCGAAAGTTATATCCTAAGAAAGGTTATTAAGAAAATTCGACCTATTTTAAATCAAAGCAATAAAATAACCACCTTTAGCGAAAAATGTACGTTATTTTTCATATTTTCAAAAATCAAAATGTTAACCTAACAGAAAACTAAACCTTTTTGGTTATAAAAAATAAAAATGGCATCTATATCGGTTTACTAGTTACCATAGAACACAGTAGACAGAAAACATAATTTTTTGACAGTAATTTTTGAGTTAGGTATTTATTCGCACGGTAATTAAATAAGTTTTACATTGGTAATTTTAACAGTACATTCATTACCTTTTAAAAAGAATGGTGCTATCTATCTATTTATTTAGCCTTTTTCGATCCATCTTTGGATATAGGCCTCCTTCAATATCTTCCACTCTTTCCTGTATGACGCCGTGTTCATCCATCTAGTTCCCGCATGTTTCTTCAAATCGTGCGCTCATCTCATTTGTGGTCTTCCACTACCTCTTTTATTTTCCCAAGGTATCCAGTTTACAATACATTTGTTTGACAAAAAGACGATCGATTTAACAAATGTATTGGTGCTATCGACCATGTCTTAAGTGAAATAATATTTTGTAAAGCCATACAGTAATTTTTGGAAAAAACATAATCTCATAGCATTTTTATTGCATAACGCTAAAGAAAGTCACAAATCAATGTCCTAACACAGTAAAGGCTTTTCTTAACCCTTTTTACTTGTTTTAAAGCGATAATTTGTTATAACAGTGAAATCGTTTTGATTAGTTTGAAGCTAGAAGATATTTTCTTGTAATTTTTATTAAAAAGACCAAGTTTACAGGTCATGTTCATGTCTTTATGACTATATAGGTACATTATTGATTTTTATTAAAAAGATATACAAAATTAAGTAGCATGTTTTAAATAACTAAAAATATAAACAATTTAAATAAATAAATTCGATAAGATCAAAGTACCATGTTTGATGTAATATGTAGGTTTACACCAAAACACCAGATAACCTAAAAATATTGCTTAGCAGTTCCTTTTCCATATTATATAAGAGAAGTACTAATAATTGTTTCTAAAATTTAACCAAAGATAATGATAAATCAATCTATTTTTCTAAATTTGACTTGACCTTTGAAATTGGATAAAGGTATTTGATATTTTTCCTAAAATAAAAACTCGCGTATTTTGAGTTAGTAATAATTTTATACATAATCTTAAAAATAATATTATTTAACATAAATAATAATTATTAAAATAAATATATCATAATTCCCATTTAATAATTAAAGACTGGTTAAAGAGAAAACGCAATATGGAAATATGGAAATTTAGGTTATACATAACCAATAAGCTAACTTAATTATAAAATTAAATAAAATCAAACAACAAATATAAAACCCTTTGGTTAATAATCAGTAGATAGGATTCGTAGTAAGGAAACGAGACATAAATTAGTTAAACGACTTGATTAGTGTGATTCAAGCAAATAAACTGTTTTGAAAAACAAAACCAACTTTTGAAAAATTTTACATTATTATAAACTGGGAATGACACCAGTACATACGTTGCAAAAGGATACCCTGTATATTTGCTTGAATCAATTTAAGTATAATAAAGATTTTTTCTTAACAAATATGGCCTGCATTGAAATTTTAGATTTTCGTTTTTATGACCAATTTCAAACGTCTGGGCTATTAAAATGTCCACAAATAGACCACTTCATAATTTTGAAAAACACATGGCTCGTTTTGTATAGAGCCCTTTTTCTATTCATCCAAGTGCACCAAGAAATAGTCTGGAATTTTTAACATAAACACATCTGGGGAAAAAACGTTTCGTAAAGAGCCTCTTTTCTTTACCTACTTCGTTGGTCCGTACGCATAACAATGGCGTATCTATTTTGTTTGGGGAAGGAAATATTATAATAAATTTTGCATATTGTCCAGACCACTGTATTATGTGTGTCCAAAACAAATATATTTTAAGATTTGGGGGGGAAATTTCACCTTTTTTTACCCTGCCGTAGTTTCGCGCCTGATACGTCTATTCACATCTAACTTTACGATATCTATCAACTAAACTATGATATTGAATTTATAGATCAAACAAGCTTTCGTGAAAAAAAAAGTTTTGTTTCTCTCATATTTTTCCATGGGTAGCTTGAAAGCTCACGGGGGTCCAATGTTTGATTTTTCATTCACGGGTACTAAAATTTATTTTTATATTTTTCGAACAAGATCCAATTAGAAAAATGCAGTTCCTTGATTTAAATTTCATTAAGGTCGGTCGGTTATTTTTGAGTTGTCCAGCTAACTCTAGACAACAATGGCTTATGTACATTATTCCTAATATTCTCGTAACCACATCACATGTGACGATTTTTGTGCGTTAAATTAAAAAATATATATAAGATTTTTATTTACAAACTTAAAAAAAATTGGTATTTTGATATCTATATGATATAAAGTTTTGCATAAAAACTTTTTACAGTTGACCAGTACATTTTCGTAAGATCTAGATCATTCTTCTTCTTAAAATTTTGCTACTAAGTTAATATATAAGTATATTGGCAAAACAATGAGTTTCTACCACGTCGTGTAAAACGTTGAAAAATTAGTAATTTACAGTGTTACACAATAGACCCGCGTGTACAGTACGCTACTGAAAACAGCTTACATAAATTTCTATCTATCATTTTTTTTTAAAACTATATTTCATTTTTATAAATTATACCATGAAGTAATTAAGACCTTTTGTTTCTATTTTTGTTAACCTTAAACGTGTCATTTGAGCTTTTAAACCTTCATTTGTGTTTAAATATATTAAAACATAAACCTGTTGGTTAGTACTTTTTTTGTCCATGTTAGGATTTAAAAGAAAATTGAGAATATTTCTCAAATTTTGAGTTATTGACAGTTAACTTTTGTTTATTTTCATAGCTTTCTGCACCCTTCATTATTTTCATAGCATTCTGCACCGTTCGTTATTTTAAAATTGGCTAATGTAATTTTTCGATAAATTTACTAATAAAAAATAACTGCTAATAAAAAATAGCCCAAAAGAAAGGTCTATTTGCCAGGCCTACTTCGTACTGTATGTTTTTTTTGTTGAAAAGTGCTAATAACACAATGCCTTCTTAGCTAAGGTATTATATGCATAGAGTTCTATAATTTTTCAGTTAAGTTTTCTCTGCACAGTTAATCAAACTATTTCACCGTTTTGACTGCGAATTGAGTTAGTATACAGATAATTTGAATTTTCTTTCTTTTTTAGTATTCTTTTGTTTTTTCTTTGTGTTCCAAGAAAATGTTGGATAGATACATACTTACATCGAGGATATTCTTAGCATATGTAAATAGTACTGAATCTCAAAAGTTTTAAGTTATTTACACACAGAGATTCTATACTGTAGTTGTCGTAGCAATATAATAACTTGCGTACGTAAATATCTTGGTAACCAAAAGATTTAGTACATTCGTTTTTTTTGCTAACTTACTGTAATCTTCTTATCCTGTTTAATTAAAAATAATAATTTTTATGCAATTATCATCAGAGCTTACTTCCTTTTTTTTCAAAAGACTGTTTTTTTTAACGTGTTATTACTATTTTGCTGTAGTTGGACTTACTCTATACAGTAGTTGTTTACTACTACTATGTCGGTTTAGAACGTTTTTCTACGTTGTCCGACGCCTATTCTCCACTTCCTTCGATCATGACAGTCATCATCCGTCAGGTTTTTTTTTGACTCATTGATCTTTGGATTGACTGTTACTATTCCAGTTTAGGACGCCCTCTTTTTCTGCGCCCTATTGGTTGCCATTCTAGGACCTGTTTTGGTAATCTTTCGTCGTTCATCCGTTGTACATGGGCATACCATATCAGTTGCCTTTTAGTGATGTCATCAGTTATGCTTCCCTCGATTCCCATTCTTTCTTTTATGATCTCATTTTTTGTATGATCAGTTCTGGATATTCTCATTGATCTTCTTATTGCATCCATTTCGACACTTTCCATTGGAATGGAATGGAAAGTGTAGTTGTTTAAATAAACGATTAATTTTTCTGAATTAGAGGTAGTTGACATTTCATCCCCTACCCATTCTTTGCCAAAAAGTTAAATTTTTTTTGTAATAGCTCAAGCCACACACGTATTGAAAAACCTATAAAAATTATTAATATAGATCCTGGATCAATCTGAAAGTCAAAAGGGACAATCTCTCTCTTGAGTTTTTAGATTAGATCGTCGATGTCAAAAAGGACAATCTTTGTTTTGAGTTTTTAAGTTTTTTTTTTGTTTCAATATTTGCAATTTTGACACTAAAGATATTTTTTCTCTTGCATTGCAAAAGCAAGCCTGTCTATCATTACATAAACATATATAACATAAATTAATTAAGTAATGCCTTAGCATTTTAACTTTTTAAAATTTTGCATTTGTAGAGGTTTTATTGTTTTATTCGCGTAAAAAGTTTTTAATTATCATCTAATCCTCGTAATTTATGAGCACTCATTTAAATTTTTTATAAACTTGTTATAATTTTTAATAACTACGAGACCGATTTTAATGAAAAGAAAAATAATAGTGTCTAAACACTATGTCAAAAGCATAATAAATTCATAGAATGATGTTTTAAAGAAAATGTTTTATTATATTTGTTAAAACCATGTATAAAATTAGTGTTATAACTTCGTTTTCTTTTATAGGTGAAGACCATGACATCCGACAACTGTAGAGGTCTACGATTCTCTGGACTTTTCCTTCAAAAATTTTACTCAATTAATATTTTTTTATTTCAGGATTCTATTGTTTGTATTGAGTTGTAAATGTCTGACACATCAAGTTGTAAGTTTTTAAGAACAATTTGTTATAAAATTGTTTATAAATTTTTGAGATATTTTTATAAATGACAAAAGTCTACTATCTGTTGAGTAAATATGTGAGAGGGAAGTATTTTTGAATTAAAGCGTCCTAGAATTTTCTTTTAACGTAACTTTGATATGGCTATATGGTATGGCAAAATGGATCTGTGTTTGTTATATGCATCTTTTGATGTATAAGGAATGTTATAAAACAATAGACCAATAATAATTCGCCAAGTGGAATCGTCGCGTTTTCTTTTTCTTTTGTTGTTTTTTTGTAAGACGAGGGCGAATTAATTTTTTCGCTGTTTGTATCATTATATTATAGATTATTTTATAAAATGTTTTTTTTTGGAATGAGTGTTTTTAGCTGGATTTTAAACTCCCCAGTCATTGAGAAGAAGGCTGAGGAGTAAATTGAGAAAATTTTTCTTCTCCACTCGAGAGGGTGTTTCAATGGTATACCTTTAATTAAAATTTTCTATTGGTCTATATTTGTTTTGTTTGTTGCCGTATCTCCTAATATCTTAACTCAATTTTGAAAGATAGGGTTACGGTATAGTCAGTTAAATGTTTTAACCAATCTTTATCAAGAAAACTACTAAATTAATAATCGTTATAGCTTACATGGTACTATATAATTATAATGTTATAGCTTACATGGTCTACAGGTGAACTGGTCTAAAACAGCGGAAAAATATATGGGTTTGATTTTTGGGTTTCTTTCAAGTCAAATAATTTTGTAAAAATGGGAATTTAAATTTGGGAAAAACTCTTCAAGGTAGACGTAAAACTTTACCTATGAAACGAATAAAAGTTATATCAGGGTAGGTTAATGAAGACAGTGACGTCACACCTAGTAGTTACCAGTAGGAGATCTAGGTAATTTTCTATTTCGTCATGTTGAGAACTCATTTTTGATAAACAATAGACCGAAAAATGTATTTAACAAGAAGATTTGGACTAGTTTCTTTCTTCGTTATACACCTGTGTTTTTCTGGTGAAGATGGCCGCTTCCTGTTAGTGTTGAATCCACAGTGTCTTAGGTTTTCTAATTAGGGAGACAAAAGCGTTGTCGTTGAATAAATTTTATGTTTCACAATACAATTTTCAATATAAAAAATGGTAGATCTACCTATTCTTTTTATTGTAACGAAACATTATTTAGATTTGGTATACAAGAGTCACTATACGTTTTTTAAACCTGTGTTGAAGTGATGATGGGATATTATTTTAAAACAGGTTTTATGGTAGACATTTGAACAATTTTTCTGACTTGGTTAAAAAATAGGTTAATTAGATAATATTTGAGATAGTAACTAAAAGTTAGGATTTTTAGAAATTTAGTGTTTAATGGTATAGGATTAGGAAAAACCTAGAAGATACAACCATAAAGAGTAGACGACTCTAGAGTCATGCCATATCAAATGAAAACCGTTATATTTTTATCAGTGATATTTAAAAAAAAAGATATTAACATCAAGAAATAATCAGAGATTGGAAAAACAGACAAGAACAGCAGAATAAAGAAGTATTTTCTTTCATTATAAAATTTTATGATCAAATTTTTACTCTTTTTACTTTATAGGGTTGATAAGCCATTTAAGCTAATCTTTATGTCATTTGGTAATATTTACATTATGAAATTTATATATTTTCTTTTGTCTTGAAATTTTATAAATAAAACCACTGTATTTGGCTTTAGCAGTGATAACACCTATAGACTAAAACGAAAAAGTTTCATTTGAATTAGAAAGTTTTAAATCAAAAACATCTTAATGGAAGAGTATATTTAAAATCAAGTAAATAAAATCTTTGTATAAAAAAATTTTTAGTGTACAGCAAACAACTGTTTTTTTTTTCTGTAAAATGTTACCCGTCAAACTAATTACCATAAAAACTAAGTGCATAAACACAAATTTTATAAAAAAAATAGCTAATTAGCTGTGGAGATTGGTAGTTGGCATAACAATCGCTGGACCAAGAGACAGTGTCTCTATCGCGTTATGCCACAGTTCTATCTTGAGGTATACAGAGCTTTTGTAACCTATTATTATACGTGAAAACCAATTCTTTAATCTCTTTTGTACTTTGCTTTAGTAGAAGTAAATTGTATCTTTTCAGATATCTGCATCAATCATCTGTCAGATATGTAATTTTAATCTTGTTTTTTGTGTTACACGGAAAAAGTCTAATACTTAACTTTTTATTATTTTGGTATAGTCATTTTTTTTTCTAGTGACCAGAACATTTTAGATATTTTGTAAACTTTTAATTGTTTTTTTTATTTTTGTATTATTTTAAAAAACAAAATATCATTTTATTTTTTGTTAAAATCCACACATGCCTTTTGGTTTTGTTCTTGTGATGGATATGTGTGTTATAGTAAATCAACGTAACGTAATGATTAAAGTATTAACGTAAAATCGATTATATATAGTATATTTTAGAGTCCATTATTTCAAAAAACTTTGTTTTATTTAAATAGGGATCATTTGCTCTTAATCAGTGCTTAGACTTTGACTGTTCTAAGATCCCATAAACCTGAATAAAAACTACGTCATCAACGGTTAAAATTTTTCGATTTGTGTACATATATATTTTTTTTTCCATTTTGAAGTCATTCTTGAATCCAATTGGATATTATCATAGCAATCTTAACATTGCTAAGATACATTTTTCTATTTTTTTTCTCTTCTCATTATATTATAACTTGATAAAATCAATATTATCCAAATTAATAACATTTGATTGTGTAAAACTATTTTTGAATTTTTGTATTGGTTATCAATAAAACAATATTTAGTTTTTTATGTTTTTTTCTCCTATATGGAAAATATTCGACTATACGAACTTTAAGTACAGTCTGATGAAGTTCAGGTATCTGTTGTACTTTACTTCAACTAGAGATGAGAAGTATAGGTGCCGGTAAAGTTTTGGTTGGTAGTGTTTCTGATTTTTTTGTTTATATTTTTAAGGCAACACAGTTTTTTGTAAGTTTTATAAATTTTTAATAAAATACTAAATCAGCATTAGTTTTACACATATAAATCGTTTTTAAGTTTACCAAACACTTATAGGTAAATTAAAGTATTTAAGTACTTATTTTAGAGTTAAAAAATAGCACTACTAAAAATGTTACAACGGCAGGCAGTACTTATAAAGGGTGAAGAAATTTAGAGTTTTACTTTTCGTGTTATGAGTTACGTGTTTATATTATGTTTAATGCTTTTACACACAGTCAATGTTTTTTACAGCTTAAAAACACTTAGGGATTTATAGAGAGTTTATACTATTTACTACGAAAACTGGGTATTTTCGGTAGTATTCTATGGGTTGCACGTATTCACTTTTACGCAAAAATAATGCTAGGGCATTTTTTATACGAGTCTTAACGTATCATATTTCTTAGTGACCGGGAAAGTGGCGCAGTTTCGCCTTGAGTGAGTTTCTCTATCGAACTGAATTGAGACGCGCACGCGGCTAGGTAAAGGGATTTCAGCACAGCTTGAAGGACAACCACACCCTTGTGCGCGCGCACCATGCCGTCTTGTGTGCTTTAGAATATAATATTACCAATATTATAATATAACATTGTGAAGATTATTAAGAGCATTCTTTTTGTAGTGTTAAGAGTATGAATTTATTTATTTTTTATGTGTAAAGTCTTTTGTTGCAAATGTGGTTTTGCAACATTCTGCCCCGCGTTGAAGCTTTTTGCTTCAAAACAATTATTCATTATCGGGTAATGGACATACTTTTGTAATGGGTCGAGTAAATTCTCCAGTTTGAGTTCTAAGTTTAACAACACGAACCTTTCGATCAGAGCCTTCATATACCTCTATGACTCTAGCTCTAGGCCAATAAAGTGGGGGAGTGTTGTCTTCTTTTAAAAGAACAAGATCATTAATTTTTAGATTGTCTTTTTCAACCAACCACTTGGGTCTGTTTTGTAATCTGTTCAAATAGTCTTTTGACCAAGATTTCCAGAATAACTGCTTAATTTGAATACATTTTTGCCAAAAATTCAATCTGTTGGTTGGAACTTCTTTGACATCTTTTTCAGGGTAAGTTGTTAAATTAGAACCTATTAAAAAATGTCCGGGAGTTAAATATTGGAGATCTGAGGGATCATTGGAGAGTGCACAAAATGGCCTGGAGTTTAATATTGACTCTATTTGTGCTGTAACCGTGGAAAATTCTTCAAAGGTCATTTGAGTATTTCCAACAAGTCTATATAAGTGATATTTAGTGCTCTTTACAGCCGCTTCCCAAATTCCTCCCCAATGGGGAGATCGGGGCGGAATGAATTTCCATTGGGTTTCATTTTGAATCAAGTAATCTTGAATTTCACGAGTGACATCAGCTTTATTAAAAAAGTCATAAAGCTCCTTGAGTTGATTTCGAGCTCCTAAAAAATTACTTCCATTATCTGTATAAATTACAGAAGGATTTCCTCGTCTTCCTATAAACCGTTTAAGTGTCATTTGAAATGCTTCTGTTGAGAGACTAGTTACTATTTCAATATGCACTGCTTTGGTGACCAAGCATACAAATATACAAATATAGCCTTTTATAACTGGAGATTTTCTTAAGCGTGAAGATCTTAATTGAAATGGTCCACCAAAGTCTATACCGGTTTTCTGAAAGGGTCTTGAAATTGTCAAACGATCTTTTGGGAGATTTGCCATAACTTGAGAAGCAGGTGTAGCATTAAATCGAAAGCAAGTAATGCATTGTCTAATTATTTTTTTAATTTCTTTTAAACCATTTAAGGGCCAGTATCTTAAACGAAAGTTTGAAAGTACAGTTTGTGGTCCACTATGACCTAAGCGTAAGTGTTCGAATTTAAGCATAAGCTTTACTACATAATTATGTGATGGCAATAACAAGGGGTGTTTTTGCTCATACGAGATCTCAGCATTTTCGAGTCTACCTCCTACTCTTAGAAAGTTTTGTTGATCTAAAAATGGTTTTAGTGAGTTTAAGCGTTTGTCAGAAACTGGTTTGTTTTGCTTCAGTTCTGCAATTTCTTTTGCGAAGTATTCTTTTTGAAGAGTTTTTATGACCAAATCATGAGCTTTTTCGAGTTCATTTATTGATAAACTACTAGTGAATTTTTGCTGTGGATTCTTTAAGTTGTTTATAAATCTTAGGACAAATGCCAAAGTGCGTTTTAATCTAGTAAATTGCGAGAATTTTTCAAACAAGCTATTCCAAAACTCATTTGATTTTTCTTTAGGAACAACAATCAAACATTGCTTGTTTTCTTCAAGGGGTTCTGTTATCTGAACGGGCATTTTAAAATCTTCAAATTTAATATTTGAATTTTGTAAAAATTTACGGCCATTGAACCATGTTCCAGATTCTATAATTTCTTTTGAGAAAATACCACGAGATAGAATATCTGCAGCATTATCACTGGATTTAACATGTCTCCATTTAAAATCAGATGTGAGTTCTTGTATTTGAGCGACTCTATTCGAGATAAAAGTAGGCCATCTACTTGGATGTCCCATGCACCAAGAAAGACTTATTTGGGAATCTGTCCACAGATTTACCGTAGTTATTGGTAAATTTTCTTTAAGAGTATTGAAAATTCTTGAAGTGAGCTGTGCGAGAAGTAACATGCCACACAATTCTAATTTTGGGAGAGTTTTTGACTTTAAAGGTGCAACTTTTGATTTAGCTGCTATGAGTGAGCTAGACGCAGAGTTTTCATAAATAGCGCGAATGTAAATGCATGCACCATAAGCCAACATCGAAGCATCGGCAAATCCGTGTAGTTCATATTTAAGAATGGGTTTATCTATAAATAGATATCTGGGTATTTTGACAATTCGAAGTAGGGCAATGTGTTCTAAAAAATTATTCCAATCTTTTAAAATAGTCTTGTCCGTGATTTTTGTGTCCCAATCTAATTGCATTTTCCAGAGATTTTGCATTAATATTTTTCCCTTTACAATGACTGGGTTTACGAGACCTAAAGGGTCATAGCATTGAGCTAGGGTAGACAAGATTATTCTTTTTGTCGGTATTCCAGTGGGTAATTTTTCTGGGATTGAGATTTTCAGAGTGTCACTATTTGTCTGCCATTTAATGCCTAAAATTTTACTTCCCACTTCATCAAAATTTAGATCATATTCTGTGAGTATGTTTTCAGCATAAGCATTGACATTTGAGTTCCACTTGTGAAGAGAAAATCCGTTGTTATTTAAAACTTCATTTAGCTCAGAGTACAAAGTTGATAATTCTTCGATTTCATTACATCCAGAAATAGTGTCATCCATGTAGGTTTGATCTAGAAGTGCTCTACAAGCTAGAGGATATCTATCTTTGTTATTTAGAGCAATATCTTTAAGCACTCTAGTGGCAACAAATGGAGCAAAATTTGTACCGTATGTAACTGTCTGTAATTCAATACATTGAAAGGGTTCTTTGGGATTTTTTCTCCAGAGAATATTTTGTAAGAAATTGTGCTCGGGATTAGTTTTGATCATCCTATACATTTTTTGGATATCAGCAGTGAGAGCATACTTAAAAGTACGAAATCTTGTTAAAATATCAAATAATTCTGGCTGAACTTGGTAGCCTTTTAGGGTAATATCATTTAAAGAAATATTCGATGATGATTTACTCGAAGCATCGAATACTACTCGACATTTTGTCGATAGTGCATTTTCTCTTAATACACATAAATGTGGAATAAAATATTTTAAATCATTTTTTTCATTATAGAGTGAGAGGGGGACATATTTACCATGACCAAGTTCAACGTATTCATCTATAAAAGCTTTGTAATCAAGAAATAACTTTTCATCTTTTTTAAATCTATTTTCTAGAGACGCAAATCGTTTCTGAGCTATATTAAATGAGTCACCTAATTTTTGATGCTCTTCGGGAGTTTTTAAAGGGAAATCAATCTGGTAAGAGCCACTATCGAGAATTTTTGTTGTTTCTTGAAAAATATTTTCAGCTAACTCAGCTTCTGGGGAAAATTCTAACTTTTTTGGGACCTCCTCTATATTCCAGAATTTTGTTAACAAATGTTCTAAATCGGGGTTTTGTTCGTTATTTTGAATCGATGTTTGTACAAAATTAGCAACAACATTTTGAACACAACAAACATTTTCAGTGAGTGCGCAATTTGCGATACAATTTGAGGGTAAATTTCCTGAAATTATCCATCCGAGATGTGTATTTACTAGAGTCGGATAATTATTTTGTAGGTTATGGATACCAGGAATGAGTAAATTATAAAATAAGTCTGCTCCAATAAGCATATCTATTTCTGAGGGGGTGTCAAAATTAGGGTCAGCCAACTCTGATAAGATATAGTCGGGTATATTTAATTTTGAGGGGTCAATCGGCTGTTGAGGAAGTTTATATGTGATATTATTCAAAATTGCACATGAGGTTGTGAATTTTTTATCGTTTTCAACTTTAGAGTATATTGAAACATCTACCATCTTAGTAGACCTCAAACTATTTTGGGAAATGCCAGTTATATTCATAGCTTTAGTATAGGGAGCATACTCAAGCCTATCAACTAGCTTTTGAGTGACAAATGAGGTTTGACTCCCATTGTCTAAAAGGGCTTTGACAGTGACAGCTTCACCGTATTTTGTGTATAATGTGACTTGCGCAGTAGCCAACAAAACTTGAGTTTTTCTAGTGCTTACACCAATAAACGAGTCCTCTTGAGTTGAGGTTTGAGGGTTTGAGTTTACATTTTGAGGTATGTAAGACCTTTGGGGGTTTTGAGTTTGCGGGTTTTGAGTTTGGGGGTTTTGAGAGTAAAAATAATTATTTTGAGGGTTTGTTTGAGTAGGGGGATTTTGTCTCGGGTTCATTTGTCTATTTTGAGGATTGCGCAAGTTTTCATTTCCGTAATTCGAGTGATCATTATTTGACCGATTTTGAATTTGTTGCACGGGTGGTTGCCTGTGCATAAGAGTGTGATGTCCCCTTCTTTGACAAATTTGACATTTTGAGTTTGAGGGACAGAGTTGAGTTGAGTGCTTGCTACCCATGCAATTATAACATAGTTTATTGTTTTTAATAAAAACTTCTCTTTCATTTAAGGGTAATTTTAAAAAGCTTTGACAAGTGTATATTCTGTGACCTGAAATTTTGCAAAATAGACAAACTTGTGAGTTATTTCCATTATAATTTTGAGGAACTCTTGACTGTGTGTGAAAAGAGGCTTTGTTTTCGGGTTTTTTAGAGTAACGCTCACTTGTATTAGAGCTTGAAAGATTTTCAAAAACTAAACATCTTTTTTCAAGAAAATCGAGAAAATTATTTAATGATGGCAACTGAGTATAGTCTCTGTTTTGTTCAAAGGAGCGTTTTGTGTTAAAATCCAATTTTTTCTCAAAAAGATAGACTAAAATGTAATCGAAAAGCTCTTCAGTTGAGATATTAACTTTTTTCAAGCACTCTAAATTCCTTTTTATATTAACAACAAATTCTCTTAAAGTAGTAGATGTACACTTACTAATAGAAGGAATATCTAAAAGACTACTTAAATAACTATTAACAACAAAAGTTAAATTTTCATATCTGGATCTCAATAAATCAATAGCAACTTCAAAATTGTCATTTGTGAGCTGAAGAGTTTCAATGAGCTTAAGGGCTTCTCCCTTGACAGAGCTTCTCAAATACCATAAGCGTTTGACATCAGTAAGAGCGGGATTCTCAATAATCAGGGCTGTGAACATCTCAAAATAAGCTTGCCAATTCAAAACTTGCGAATCAAATGTGGGAATCGAAATATCAGGCAAGTTGTGAGTCTCAAAGTGTGGTGAACTTTGAGCTTGAGAGGCATTCTGATTGTTTTGATTAGTTTGTAAAGGCGTCGGGCTTAATCTTTTTGAAACATTTTTAATAATTTGCAAACAGCTAAAATACTTGTTTTCAACTTCATCTCGGTTCTCATTATCAGTGTCATCAAGGGTTTCAATTTCATCCTGAGCTTCTGTGTATTTTTTAAAATTTTGTGTTAGTGGCGCCTCTCGGGACTCAAATCCTGTGACATCCTCAAATAATTGAGTATCTTTATTTGTGGATAACCAATTATAGCAACGTGTAATCGCACCTTTAGCCGCTGTTCTAGCTTTTTTGTAAGCTACCAATGTCTGTTCTTCCATTTTTACTTTAAGAGGTACGTGATTTTACAAAATTAATGTCTATAAGTGTCAATTTTTCAATAATTTAATTTGCTTTTTCTTTGCAAAAAATAAATCAGAACGGACTCACCAAATTTCCAAATCCGGTTCGAAGGACCATATGATGAAGTTCAGGTATCTGTTGTACTTTACTTCAACTAGAGATGAGAAGTATAGGTGCCGGTAAAGTTTTGGTTGGTAGTGTTTCTGATTTTTTTGTTTATATTTTTAAGGCAACACAGTTTTTTGTAAGTTTTATAAATTTTTAATAAAATACTAAATCAGCATTAGTTTTACACATATAAATCGTTTTTAAGTTTACCAAACACTTATAGGTAAATTAAAGTATTTAAGTACTTATTTTAGAGTTAAAAAATAGCACTACTAAAAATGTTACAACGGCAGGCAGTACTTATAAAGGGTGAAGAAATTTAGAGTTTTACTTTTCGTGTTATGAGTTACGTGTTTATATTATGTTTAATGCTTTTACACACAGTCAATGTTTTTTACAGCTTAAAAACACTTAGGGATTTATAGAGAGTTTATACTATTTACTACGAAAACTGGGTATTTTCGGTAGTATTCTATGGGTTGCACGTATTCACTTTTACGCAAAAATAATGCTAGGGCATTTTTTATACGAGTCTTAACGTATCATATTTCTTAGTGACCGGGAAAGTGGCGCAGTTTCGCCTTGAGTGAGTTTCTCTATCGAACTGAATTGAGACGCGCACGCGGCTAGGTAAAGGGATTTCAGCACAGCTTGAAGGACAACCACACCCTTGTGCGCGCGCACCATGCCGTCTTGTGTGCTTTAGAATATAATATTACCAATATTATAATATAACATTGTGAAGATTATTAAGAGCATTCTTTTTGTAGTGTTAAGAGTATGAATTTATTTATTTTTTATGTGTAAAGTCTTTTGTTGCAAATGTGGTTTTGCAACACAGTCTGTACCATTTAAGCCAAGTAAATTCCATTTTGAGGATAAATTTTGAGATTTTTTTTCAAAATCTACACTATTTTAAACAAACAAAAAACATTCTCCACTCTTTTACTCTATGAATACAATTGTTTTTGTAGAACTTTTCTACGACTATCAGGGAAAATTCGGAAAAACTGTAAAAATTCTAGGAGGAGCTTTATTCTAAGTAATTTTGAAAAAGTGTATATTCATCTGGCTGGATTCGTTCTATTTATATTTGTTCTTTAATTTTTTGAAAATTGATTTCTTCTCTATTGAAATATTATATTTTGATTTGTTCTATATTGAATTATACTGATTTGTTCTTTATTGAATCAATATGTTTTGATTTGTTCTAGTAAAAAAATATTATATTTGAATTTTTTCTATTAAAAAAAATCTATGTGGATTTGTTTCATATGAGATTATTCTATCTGTTCTATTTGATTTTCTTTATAAAATTAAAATTTTTGAATCATTAAAATCTTAACTATGATAAAAACTTGTATTTCAGTTTTCGTATCATTTTGTGTTTGTTTTTGCTAACTTGTATTTATTTTCAGTTATTCTTTCGATCACATGAGTTATTTTTATATGATTTGTTTTTGCTTCGATAGAGTATTCCATGTTTGTTTTAAAGTTTATTGTGTTAACCTGTTAGGGTTGTTTTTTTTATTACACTGAAAGCAATAAACCAACTTAAATTTTTTCAAATATTGTCAACTAAACGTTTTTTTTTGTTATTGTAAATTAATTTTGTCTTAAGATATTTGAATTTTTTAAAAATTATTGTCAATTAAACGTATTTTTTTTATTCGGTATAAATATATTTTAAAATCTTAAAGTAATTAATTTTAATATTTCAGTTAGTGTTTGTAATTTCTTACTTATCTTTGTTTTAAAATTTGTTTTTTATGCAAACACGTTTTTTGGGTTAGACAACCTTTTGTAGGTTCTTTGCCGTCTAACTAGTTTTAGTTCACCTAAAACTTATTTATGAGATATAATCATAAAATCAAAAATTTTCAATTTTTTTTTATTTAAATAATATATTTTTTTAAAACAATTAGTTTTGTTTTACATAAGGTTGGTTTATTGTTATTAAAAACATTGTTTCCCTGTATTAAAATTATTTTATTTTTAGGTCAGCTATTGCAAAGTTGTCAACCAACCAACAAATTTCTTCCACAAACAGTTTAATCAACCAAGCAGCCATTCCACCATTAAAGTCATTAGATCTGCCAAGCAGCCATCATCACTACAATCGACGTCTTCTTACCGTCGCTGTGCAAACCTGCAATTGGACACTTCTTTCCAAATTCAATACAGAGTCTGCTGTTCACTCTTAGTTTCAAAGATGGCCAATGTGGAAACGCAGCTCTTGCTGCGTACCTAGTGTTTGTTTAACACTATGAAGGAAATGGTTTGGTTTGGAGACTCCCTTAATTTATTTACGTTAACTTAAATCACTTTTTTTTTGTCTCCACAAATTTCTGCATAAGCGTGTATATAATATATACCTTAATGTAGTAGTTTTCAAACAATGTGTGTTAAAATTATATATTTCTATATATTTTTCGGTTTATTTGTCAATTTTATTTTGCCCTCATTTAGTTTAAGTTATCGTTGTTATTAAGCTGCACTGATATTCTGATTCTTTCAGTACTGTTTGGAATCTACTGATCATTCACCATGGTTGTTGCTGACTAGCTGATCTAAGATGTTGTACCTGATCCAGTGTTGCTGTTTTGTTCCAGAATGGAACTTCAAGTTTTTTCCAGCCAGAATGTTTGTTGACCATCAGATATCCAGAGAAGAAAAATGGAGACGAAGAGCGTTATAGTTTTAGTTTAGATTTGTGTTGTCTGCACTACTTAATGCTTGTTGTTATAAACCATTTTATTTCGACTCGCGTTTAAAAAAAATTGTTTATACTTAATCAGGGGGGAGTAATGTAACAAAACGGGATTTGAGCATAAATGGTATTGTCAGGAATGCAAATAACCCCTGACTGTGCCACTGTACGAAACCATCTTGGAAAAGCGACAAACACAATTATGGTTCTGTTGAGATAAGAAAGTGGTTCCGTCTCCCTCCAAAATAGAAAACATTTGGTTGCCGCCTACCACACAGCAGATGGTTATGGCGAGAAAAACTATTAAAAAGTCTAGAGTGGGAGTCGTAATGGTTGAGCGTGGGGATACAGCAAGTAGCGAGAGGGTTTTCCCTTTAAAGTGATTGGACATGGAAATACTGTGAGATAAGAAAATGTTGTCTATAAAATGTATTTTACCTCTGTTTTTGTTTAGCTTATCTTGTTTAGCTCATTAGCTAGAATGTAAAGTAAATTTTAGGATTATCAGCAACGCCACTGACTTGGTTTTGTTGAATTTAACTAAAACCTCTAAAATTAATTGTCAGTAAAGAAACATAAGATTTTTATATTTAAAGAATATTTTGAAGTTTGTTATTTTGGTAAGTTAAAGTTTTATTTTAATATTTTGGGTCTTGTTCGTTTTATAGGTCATAAGAAAAGTCTCGTAACAATTTGTAAATTGCATTGCATTAAAGTTTGTAACGTTTTTAAAACTGTTTCATATTTATTTTATTCACATAAGAGATCTATTACGGTACCCTCGTTCAAGGGTTCGATTTAAAATAAAATCCTACCCGACAAGTTGGTGGAGGCTTGAGGCTTGTGTGAATAAGATCTTGCAAATAATTTTGTAAAATTAATTTTTTTTAAAAATTATTTTGCTTTAAAAATTTATAATTTTTTGCTAATAATTTTTTATTTATCAGTTTATTTTTAATTATTTATTATTCATCAATTTGATTTTTTTTAATAAAATTTATTTTTAAATCAATGTTAAGACTATAAGGCAAGCAAACCCTGTACCGAATTCCGACCAGGTAAAACTGAACTTCTTCAAAACTTGGAGGGCCCAAAGTTGTGCTACCCCCTGGTCCGAATTCTATTTTTTTTATTTTTTAGAAATTCTAGAGGTTATTTTGATAGGGGTAATTTCAATACGCGCGTTATTTTTTTGTAATAAATAGAAATGGCCAATATTACAGTTTGGTATCCTCAAATTTATGTGATTCCTCCTGAGATTAATGCTCGTGATTTTTTTTTGGAGCATTTTGAAAGATGTGCAGGTCCAAAGTTTTTGGGCAGAAAAAGAAAAATTAATCTATTTGGCACTTATTTAGTATACGTGGCTTTTACTTGGTTTCAAAAATATAAAGAAAAAGTAGAAAATCATAATAAAAAATGGAAAAATACGCCAGATATGCGATTTTTTAGAAAAATTTGGCTCAGTTTTTTACAAAAGTGAATTAAAAATTTGTTTATTAAATACAAAGCAAAAAGAGAATATTAATTATTAACAAATATTTGTGACGAATATGACGAATCTATGACTTTTTCAAATTTTTTGGAATATTTTGAAAGTGGTTTGCATTGAGTTATTATATTTTGCGAAAAGAACCTTCGACGGACCCAGATGATGTTTTGAATTTAATAAATCGCTTGAGTTCAACAAAGTTTAATAGCACATTAGTTATTAAATTTTGTTTACATTTTTTGCTTTATGAACTTTTTTTATACATATTTGTAGTATATATTTATAACGGTATCAAGCACACACTAACTTTAAAAATTTTTAAATGTTCAATTTTGTTTATTTTTTCTGTAAATTATGGTTACTATTTTTAAAATAATTATCTAAGGTAAAATTTTCGATTAGAATACATTGATAAATTTTATTATTTTAGTATTTTTTATATTTTAAGACGTGCCTTATTGTTATCATGTTAAAAAATAAGCACGCATCTCTTACTTAAATTTCGAAAATCCAAGAACTCTAAAACACCAAAGTTGAATTACTCTTTGTAAAAATTTAAAAAAGTAAAAAAAAAATTATTTTTTAATATTTAGAAGCGAATGTAAGCACATTTAAAAAAAAATTGGTACAGAAACACTCAAATTTATACTTTTTATTTATTGAACGCGATTTTTTAAAAATATTTCTTATGCAAAACACCCACTTCTAACTTTGACATTCAATACGACAATATTTCGAAAATACGAAAAAATTATATTTTAAACAACAAATTTGGTATTGAAATGAAAAGGAAAAAATAAGATTTGTCAGTGTTTGAAAAACCAAGTACAAGTTAAGATTTCATATTATGTTTTTGTTAGCCACAAAAGACACGCTTGAGGTCGCATTGGAAATGCTCTCGATAGCCACTTGAATAAATTAGACTTTCGTGTTCTAATAATTAAGCTAGTGCCAAAATAAGAAGTTTTGCCGTATTTAATTATGCTTTCGTGAAATAAAGTACACAGATGGAGTGAAATAAAGTGAATAGTTATGTCCGAAAAGCAATGTTTTTCCAAAACACGCATTTTTAAAACATTTTTGGTTTCCTTCAATGATTTTTTTCAAAACATAAAAGGTTGAACTAAAGTTCATAAGGAACTGCAGCGCCACAGGCAATACATTTCTTAAAAAGCTCATATAAAATTGTATTTTTAAAAATAGTTGTTTTAGAGTTATTGAAAATAAATCTTAAAAAAGAAATGAAGGATGGATTTGTGAAAAATTGGTAAATAACATAACCTTAAACTCAATTAGTAGAACTTTGTTTTTAATTGGCGCACGAAAAAAAGTTTTGGAGAAAACTTATATAAAAATAGATTAGCAATATCGCTATATCTTTTAAACAATTTTTTCTGTTAATGTACTAAACTTTTTAGGTATAAAAAGCGATTTCGTGGAAAATCACAGAATGTTTTTCTTGTTTTAAAATCTGGATATAAAAAGAAAGTCACGGTTTTTAGTGACAAGGATAGAAAATATCGGCAAAATATTTATACAGGGCAAATTTATAAAATAGGCAGAAGACCAAGTTAGAAATTTTATTTTATTTAAAAAAAAGATTAAATCAGTCAGTCGGAATTTAAAATTTCAGACTATTAAAAATGTTAAGTGCTTTGAACGTCCATTTTTTAAGTCAGTTAAAGTCGCAACAAGAAAGGAAGGTAAAAACATGTTGTAAATTTAGTTGTTTTCATAACTATTGCTCAGCGCTGGAAAAAATTTAAAAAAAAGAAAAAAAACTTGAAATAAGTTATAACTTATTATCCATAAAACATTATTTTAATATTTTTTCCAACAAAAAATAACATAAAAACGACTTACATCGGTATCTCCAAGAACAAATTAATTATTTCGATGGATGGTGCATACAGGATTCAAGTGTAATGTAGAGCTTCAACATAATGTTTATCCACTTATTTTCACAATTTTTTAAAATATTTTTAAATTTATTTGAGCACAAACACTGATACTAATATAATTTTTTTTCTTAGGTTGACACGTTTCACAATTTTGGAGATAATGCCCTTGGCAAGCACTAAACAGACATTAATAATTACTGAACCGAACGATTTACGTTTTATTTATTTTTTTTCAATAACCGTCACGACGTTACCGACCTTTGATGCCAACTTTTTGGCAGAACACACGATATAATTTAACATCTGGAAGGACGAATAGCGACTAAAACATACTTAAAACCCACACAAGTACCACGGAACACTCAACAAATGGGTAACCTGTGCAAGTAGGGACTTTTACTGGAACAATGAAATACAGGGCGAGTGAAAAAAATTAGTAATAAAAAAAAATATATGTTTTTTGATATTTTCTAAAAAACATAAAGCTAAATATACAAAAACAGTAAGATTTAAAAGGGTACGTTTTGCGCATGCCCCAATAGAGCATATCTCTTAGCAAAATAAAAAAAACAACATTTTTTTTTAGTGCTACTGTACATTATTTGGCATACCAGTATGAGCAATGGCCAGTGTTCAAATTGGTTAGCTGAACTAAATAAGCACGCAATGACCCTTCAGCGTCACTCGTAGCTGAGAAAGCCAACAACTAATCAGTTTGCACAAAAAGTTTAACTGTTTTATATAAAATTTAATATTTAGCCTAAATTTTGTCTCAAAAGATCTTTTGGCATTTAAATAAATTTTACTAAAAAGAAAAATAATTTTTTTTTATTTTAATTTCTCGAGAAATGGGCTAAGCACATTTTCAAAGACACCCATTTAAAACAGGACTATTGTGTCAATGTCAAATTAGGACATTATATTAAAAATTTAAATAGCACATAAATAACTGTGCAGATTTTTTAATACATAATATTAGCTCAAAAGATTAACCTAAAGCTATTTAGCTCAACTGTCAGCTTTATTAACCAAAAAGTTAATTTTTGTTGAAAATTAAAAAGTATTTACACTAAGATTTTTTTTTAATTATTAAAGGTATTACAATACCTATTTTCTTAATAAAGAACATTTTTTTAACATGTAATATTTCCTGATGAGAGACTCTGTATTTGTTAAAAGTAATTAAATTAAAAACGCCAAATTTGCAGTTTGATATACGTATACAAATTGCGTTAAGTACTTATCTTAACGTCTATAGAAGTCAGAAGCTAAAAATCAGCGAATTGAATTACATTAAGACCACAAAGCTTTCGTTTGAAATTATGGTTTATTATTTATTTATAAAAAGATAATTTTATACTTTTGTCCCTGAATCTTTAAAGGAATTCAAAGATATAAGAATATATCTAATGGGCACATCTTAAGTAAAAATATAGCTGCAGCTGCTCTTAAAAATAGAAAGCTTATATTTTTATAATATTTTGAAAATTTGAGGAGATGTTATTTTATTGATTTGATTTTATGCATGCATGTTTGTATTTTGGCGGGTATACGATTATTTAAAACTTTGGAGAAAATTTTTTGGTCCTTGCAAGGTGAAGATACATGATGAATATACATGGTGAAAATACCAGGTGAACATACAAGATGGACTTTTTTCTTTCACTTACAAGGTGAAAATACAAGGCGGATTTTTTTTCTTTCACATACAAAAAAAAATAGCTATATAGCGATAGCAAACGATTTTGCTAATTACCTACTTAAATAGTCTTAGGTAATGCGCGCGCATCATATAAAATATTTATTTGATTAAATATGTGTATTAAATATTTTGAAAATATGAGAGAGATATTTTTCTTGGAAAATATAAATCACTTTTTGCTTATAATTTTGTGAAAATAAGCAACAAGTGATATTAGGAAAATTAGTTTTTAAATACTCTGTTGGCAAGACCCAAATTAATTATTTTGAAAAGGAATATTTGAATACTTTTATTATAGCATAGAGTAAGATAGCCTATGGCAGCAGAGGCACGGTCCCGGCTTACGGATCTTTTAGTTTACCTAGCCAGCGCTAGCTGCGGAATTATATTAAATTTAAAATTTTCTGGTAAATGCTCGCTCTTTGACTGTGCTTTGTTGTCCGATCTCTTGTCGTGGCTCAATCGACCCAAAAAGTACATAGATATGTGGCCTTGAAATAAAAATAAATGTGTATGAGTATATAATAGACTATATACCTACTTCGTGCTCGAGCCGCTTCACTTTTTCCCTTCCGCGAAGTCAAGAGGTCATTCTATCAATCTCAAGCAAGCGGTACACATCAATATCAGATCAATTCAGTATTTTGTTGTTGGCGTGATGCAAAATATCGCACACGTAAAACTAAAAAGACATAACTCAAAAATTTAAAAATGTGTCCCTGCAATAAAAATACTTACAACGTGTCTTTTTCGGTCTAGGACAACTGGGCGCCGCCAACTGGGATAAAATATGTAGATGAAAAATAAAATATATTATTTATATAAAAACATCTTTAAAAATCCTTTACGCAATATTTTTTACAAGCTTTTATTTAGCTTCAGATGTTCTGTCTAACTAACTATCTATCAAATCTTGTGAAGCGTTTTTGACACACGTAGTGGTCCCATGACAATACAACATTAAGAAAAAAATATCCTCCCACCCTACCCCCACCCCTTCTATAGAAAAATGTGTTTTTGACACACTTCCCGTTATCCGATTTGGATAAAATTTGGTATACACATAGTGGTCCGATTATAATACAACAATAAGAAAAAAATATCCTCCCACCCCTACCCCCACCCCCTTCTATAGAAAAATTTGTTTTTGACACACATCCCGTAATCCGATTTGAATGAAATTTGGTATACATATAGTGATCCGATGAGAATACAATAATAAGAAAAAATATCCTCGCACCTCTACCCCCACCCCCTTTCATAGAAAAATGAGTTTTTGACACACTTCCCATTATCCGGTTTGGATGAAATTTGGTATTCACATAGTGGTCGGATGACAATACAACATTAAAAAAAATATCCTCCCACCCTACCCCCACCCCTTCCATAGAAAATGCGTTTTTGACACCCTTCCCATTATCCGATTTGGATGAAATTTGGTATACATATAGTGGTCCGATGACAAAACAACATTGATAAAAAAATCCTACCACCCTACCCCCACCCCTTCTATAGAAAAATGTGTTTTTGACACACTTCCCGTTATCCGATTTGGATAAAATTTGGTATACACATAGTGGTCCGATGATAATACAACAATAAGAAAAAATATCCTCCCACCCCTACCCCCACCCCCTTCTATAGAAAAATTTGTTTTTGACAGACATACATCCCGTAATCCGATTTGGATGAAATTTGGTATACATATAGTGATCCGATGACAATACAATATTAAGAAAAAAATATCCTCCCACCTCTACCCCCACCCCCTTTCATAGAAAAATGAGTTTTTGACACACTTCCCATTATCCGGTTTGGATGAAATTTGGTATTCACATAGTGGTCCGATGACAAGACAACATTAAAAAAAATATCCTTCCACCCTACCCCCACCCCTTCCATAGAACATGCGTTTTTGACACCCTTCCCATTATCCGATTTGGATGAAATTTGGTATACATATAGTGGTCCGATAACAATACAACAATAATGAAAAAAATGTCCTCCCACCCCTACCCCCACCCCCTTCCATAAAAATGCGTTTTTGACACACTTCACTTCAAATGACTTTTATAAAATTTGGTATATGCATAAAGGTCCGATGGCAATACAGCCCAAACAAAAAATATATTTCTAACTCTACCCTCACCCCTCTCCTTCCCCCAATAGAAAAATGAGTTTCCAAATAACTCACGATCAGCGATTTCATTATAATCTAGAATAAACTCTATTTATTTACTTCTGCATTTTTCTGCTAGATTGATTCTTGCAAATAGTGATATTTAATTGATACGGATATCTTATCGTAATAACATCATCAAAATTTCAATTTCTTTTACTAATTTATTTGAAATTTGTTTTTGTTAAGTAAAGTTAAATCCATTAAGTCGACTGTTGAATCTTGGTAGTTGTCGTGTTTGGTGACCTGGTAATACTACAATTTACGTTTTTTATTACAACAATTTACGTTTTTTATTACAACAATGGCGGATCCAAAAATCAAAATGGCGGATCCAAAATGGCGGATTTTCTTATTTACCAACCGATTTGTCTCAAACTTGAAATATTATATTGCTTGAGGACATTTAACACAATTTTTAACTCAAACTTTAAAAAAACAAAATGGCGGATCCAAAATGGCGGACTTTTTTATTTATTAATCATTGTTTTTGAAATTATACGAAAATGTTTTATGAGACAGAATATTGCATTTTTTTGAGAACAATAAGTTGGTAATTAAAAAAAAAAATTATACAAAGCTTTTAAAAAAATAGTAGGTAGGTACCATGTTTTTTAAAAATTATTAAGATTCAAAAGTATTTCGTTAGTTCAGAAATGACAAAAATTAAATTTTTTATAAACGTAAAGTTTAGTACTCGTGAATGAAGAAAACAAAAATTGTTCGTGACTAAGCGGGTGTAGAAATATTTTGTTTCTCTTGTCTTTTTCCGTAGGCAGCTCGAAAGCTGTCCACTTACGGAGGTCCAAGATCACATCATTAGGTCGTGGACCCCTGTCGGTTTACAGCTTTCGAGTTGCCCACGGAAAATACAAGAGAAACAAAATCTTTCTATACCCGCTTAGCCACGAATTTATTTAAAAAAATTTTTACCTACTCTGTAACCTGTACCAAATCGGAAAACGCGATGTGTGTCAAAAGCAAATTTTTCTATGGAAGGGGGTGGGGGTAGGGGTGGGAGGATATTTTTTTCTTATTGTATTATCATCGGACCACTATGTGTATACCAAAGTTTATCCAAATCGGATAACGGGAAGTGTGTCAAAAACACATTTTTCTATAGAAGGGGTGGGGGTAGGGGTGGTAGGATATTTTTTTCTTAATGTTGTATTGTTATGGGACCACTACGTGTGTACCAAATTTCATCCAAATCGGATAATGGGAAGTGTATCAAAAACTCATTTTTCTATGAAAGGGGGTGGGGACAGAGGTGGGAGGATATTTTTTTCTTAATATTGTATTGTCATCGGATCACTATATGTATACCAAATTTCATCCAAATCGGATAATGGAAAGTGTGTCAAAAACTCATTTTTCTATGAAAGGGGGTGGGGGTAGAGGTGGGAGGATATATTTTTTTTAATATTGTATTGTCATCGGATCACTATATGTATACCAAATTTCATCCAAATCGGATAATGGGAAGGGTGTCAAAAACGCATTTTCTATGGAAGGGGTGGTGGTAGAGGTGGGAGGATATTTTTTTTAATGTATTGTCATCGGACCACTATGTGAATACCAAATTTCATCCAAATCGGATAATGGGAAGTGTGTCAAAAACATTTTTGTATGAAAGGGGGTGGGGGTAGGGGTGGGAGGATATTTTTTTCTTAATATTATATTGTCATCGGATCACTCACTATATATATACCAAATTTCATCTAAATCGGATAACGGGATGTGTATCAAAAACAAATTTTTCTATGGAAGGGGGTGGGGGTAGGGGTGGGAGGATATTTTTTTCTTATTATTGTATTCTCATCGGATCACTATATGTATACCAAATTTTATCCAAATCGGATAACGGGAAGTGTATCAAAAACACATTTTTCTATAGAAAAGGTGGGGCTAGGGGTGGGAGGATATTTTTTTCTTAGTGTTGTATTGTTATGGGACCACTACGTGTGTACCAAATTTCATCCAAATCGGATAATGGGAAGTGTGTCAAAAACGCTTCACAAGATTTGATAGATAGTTAGTTAGACAGAACATCTGAAGCTAAATATAAAAGCTTGTAAAAAATTGCGTAAGGGATCGACTTCAGATCATCTCTTTTGTATAACCCAAGTTATTGAAAAGAAAATGGCATACGGACAAGAGCTCCATCTGCTTTACGTAGATTTGCAGAAGGCATATGATAGTATACCACTAAATCTACTTTGGAAAGCGTTGGAAAAGACAAACATAAGCGTACAACTAATTAAGGCCATCAAAGAGTTATACCGCAATAGTAAGGCAAAAGTTAAAATAAAAGCAAAACTAACCAAAGGCTTTCAAGTAAATAAAGGTCTTAAACAAGGTTGCTGTATCTCGCCTACGCTCTTCAAGATATATTTGGAACAGGTCCTTAAAGTCTGGAAGAGAAAATGCCATAACATGGGAATTCCGTTGAATGAAACCACCTTGTATACTTTATGTTTCGCCGATGATCAGATAGTGGTGGCTCAGGATTATGACGACCTCGAATATATGACACGAAAACTAATAGACGAGTACAATAAGTGGGGACTAGAGGTTAATATCAATAAGACAGAGTATATGTGTATTGGTGGAACGAAACAGGATCTAATCTTAAATACTGGGCAGCGAATTCAGTCCTGTGATGAGTATAAATACTTGGGTCTAAAAATTACAACTGACGGAACACTAGACAAAGCTATAAAAGATAGAAACGTACAAGGAAGAAAAGCAATAACTTTATTAAATGGAATAATTTGGGACCAAAGTATATCAAAACATAACAAAAAGCTTATATATAACACCATTGTAAAAAGTATTATTACATACGGCTCAGAAGTATGGCCAATCAAAGATAGAACAGAAAAAATGCTTTCCGCTACGGAGATGGACTATTGGAGAAGAGCAGCAGGGAAATCAAAAAGAGAAAGAGTTACCAATCAAAGAATAAGAGAAATTATGACAGTGGGTGAACGTACTCTAGTGGATGATATAAGAACAAAACAACTGGTGTGGTACGGACATGTACAAAGAATGGATGATGGAAGACTACCTAAACAAATATTACAATGGAAACCAACTGGCCGAAGAAAACGAGGAAGACCAAGGAGAAGCTGGAGAGAAGGAATAGATAGTGAAATAAGAATAAGAGGCCTAGATGATGAATTATGGGCAAACAGAAACGAGTGGAGATTGGGTATCGGAAGACGTAGAACGTTGTGAAACCGATAAATATATATATATTTTTTAAAGATGTTATTATATAAATAATATATTTTATTTTTCATCCACACATTTTATCCAAAAAAAAATTTAGTCCGGCGCTGAGTTGGCCGGCGCCCAGTTGGCGGCGCCGAGTTGGCCCGGCGCCGAGTTGGTCCGGCGCCCAGTTGGCGGCGCCGAGTTGGCGGCGCCCAGTTGTCCCATTCCGTGTCTTTTTAGCTCATATTTTAACTTTGTGCTTATAAACAAAAGTTTTCCATAATTTCCCGAAAAATTGTAAACAAAGTAAATTTTGGTGATCTTTAGTTAAAAAGCACATTTGAATGCATTTTTGTTACATAAACTCATTTTCAAAACTTTTGAGTTGCGTCTCTTTAGATTTAAGGGTGCGATATGGATAATATTAAATATTCCGGAAACAAATGTATGTATTTTAATTGTGGAAAGTCTAAATATTGTTGTTCTGCTGGTGTGAGGCAATTTACATTTCCCAGAAATGTGGAGCTGTGCAAGAAGTGGATAAGAAATTGTGGTAAATAAGAGAGTCCTTAATACCTTAAGTATTTTGACCTTACTAGCCCGCACAGCAATGGCTAATAAAGGTATTGTTTTCGACGAAAAAAATTTTTTTGTGATAACGCCGAAAATGTGTTATTTGGGTGTATTTTGACCTATCCTATTAATATCGTCGTGATGTCTGTCTATGTGTGTGTCTGTCCGTAACACGATAGCTGCTAAACCGCTGAACCGGTTTTCATAAAATTTTAAGGTAAAATCGTATTCGACACTCTAACGAGCTGATTAGTTTTTCAAAATCTAATAACGCTAATGACAGTTTTTTGACAATTAAAATTTTTAAAGGAGCATCGCATCAATATGCGGTTTTCAGAATATAGTAGACTAGATTTTGCTCAATAAAAAAAACTATGTAGGAGCATTACAAAAAAGTGCATTCAAAGCTGATTATCATAGCTTCACTTGTGCTAATAGGCTAGCTAGGAAGGTATCAGATCCGTCATGGATCGATTTATTTATTTTAATCAAACAAAAATAAAACTAAATAACTACTCTTTTGCAAATGTCAGGCATTTGTAAAAAATCGAGTGGTGGGTCGGTATTTCCTTTTGGTGTACAGGTTAGGGTAAATACCAGGAAATACTTGGGGAGTTCTGGGAAATATACTAGGAAATACCGGGAAGTGCTTGGGAAATACTAGAAAACACCATTGAAATTGGAGGAAATACTGTAAGTATTATACCGTAGGTATTTCCCTTTGGTGTACAAAAATCGGCGATCGACCCACCCCTTGCAAAAAACCTAAATTTGAGAAATACATTAAGCATTAAGAAAATATATTGTGGGAGGTTGTTAGTCCTTACAACTTTATACAGGGTGTCTCATAACTTAGGGGCCATAGTGCAGCAGGTGATAGAGGAGGTTATTTCCAAGAAAAAAGTTTATATAACATAAGGGTCACACATCTGTTTTTAAGATATATGATTTTTAAAATTTGTCACAGCCATTGGGATTCAAAAATGTGGTATTTCTTTTTTTGATACAAAAACAAGTTGAGATTGAGATACAGGCTGTCAAAATAACCACATAAAAAAATAATAATTTTTTGAAAAAATTAATTTTTGCTTACTTATTCTTTTAAAAAATATTAATAATATTTTATTATTATGTCTCGCTAGAGACTTGTAGTTATTAACAAAAAATATTTTAAAAAAATTGCGTTTAATATTTTATTCATAAAAGTTTATACCAAAAAATAGTTTTTTCTAAAAAAAATTTACCGACTAATTTTGTTAAAAATAATTTGTATTTCAACTTATTGCTCTTGTTCTAATACACGACTTTACCCAATTTCATATTTTTACAGCGTTTTTTAAAAAGTTATTATCAAAAAAGTTTAAAAAATCGCCATCTTTGATGCTCTGTATCTCGACAAAGAAAGTGTTTTGACCCATGCATCATAGAAACTTTTTTATCAGGCATGATCTCCTCTATCACCTGTTGGCCTATGGCCCCTAAGTTATGGGACACCCTGTATAGTTCAGGCCCTACGGGGTGCGATACTGCGTTTAATGATAGAAGCAACACATTTGGTATGGATAGACTCGCCCGAACATTTTACGAAAGGGAACCCCCCCAACCCTGGCAGGGGGGTGGTTCCCCCCTTAAAAGTGCTTTTTGACGGTTTTTGCTAATAACTCGAAAACGGTCAACTTTTCTAAAATTATTCTAAATATTATTTTGCAAGCGGATAAAATTTCCTTTTTGACCATGTAGGTACCTTAGTACCCTCTAAAGGCAGTGGTGCACGTTCTATAGAACTACGAAAAAAAGGAAAAATGTTTATATGTTTTTTTAAATTTTTCTTGTCGCATTTTGTATCCTTAACACATTGTTTTTTTCAAAAAAATATTTTTGTTCAAAAACCCATTGTATACAAATATTTAATAAGTTAGATATAACTTTTGAAAGTAGCCGCTTTAAAACAAAAATGTTGAACATTAATTTTTGTAATTAAGTAAACAATACTCAAGGTGAGTAAAGAAATATTTTTGATTAGTATTAACTTAAAACTTAATTTTTCAAGTTGAATTCATTTAAATTGGGGCGAGGGGGCATTCCTCCTAGTTCAGGCAAGATTCGGGCAAATCCACTTTCTAGAAGCATTTTATATTACTTTTTAGCAAATGGGCAATTCCCCCAATTTTGACCCCGCTGAATCCGAATATCCCTGTTGCCAACTCGAAATATTGACAGGGGCTGAGATATTCAAGATGGCGGCGAAAATGGCGGTGGAATTTTAAATTGCCGCTGGAAAGCCCAAATTGTCACAGGTGTACATTCAAAACATATATTTGTATAATTAAAAAATAATAACATATTATTATTTTTTTAAATGGCTGCAAAAACCTCTAAAAACCCCCCAGACCCCCCAAAATCTGAAAGTTTGAGGTTTTTTAAAATTTTCTTAAAAACTAAGCTTCTAAGAGAAAAATGTAAAATATACTTTATTGTGGACAATAAAATTCCCGTGTCAACATGGTATAACTTAATAAAGTTAGACTAATAACAAGCTCTCCAGCGGCGTCCGTTAATTGAAGTAATTAAAAAAAGTTGAAAAAATATCTGTTTTTTTACAAGATTTATTTAATTTTTAAAAAAAACTTATATCTACAGAAAACCGTTTAATACATTTTGGTATACTCAATAAAATTTCCTTCAAAATGACGTATAACATGATTAAATCGGTTTTATAAATAAAACTTCAGGGGCATCCGTAAATTAAATTAATTTTGAAAAAACAGAAAATAAACCATTTTTGTTACAAGTTTTATCTAATTTTCTCAAAAACTAAGATTAACATGAAAAAACTTGTTCTACACTTTTTTGTAGACAGGGAAATTCCCTTTTTAAAAATGTGAAACTTGGTGGGGTTTGACTTATAGCAAACTCTCCAGCGACGTCCGTCAATGGCGATGATTTCAACAAATCATTAAAAAAACATGTTTTTCATACGTTTTATTCAGTTTTCTTAAAAACCAAGGTCTTTATCAAAAAATGTGTTTTATACTTCGTCATAGCCAATAAATTTCTTTCAAACGATGTATAACAAAGTGGAAGTTATTTTATATTTACCGCTCCAGTGGTGTTCTTAATTTAAAGAAATTATTTAAGATCAATCCAAACTAATCAATTTTGTGTCTTATTAGGTTTTCGGTGGATAATAAAGAGCCGCGGATAAAAGGTCGAAAGTACAAAAGGTCGAAAATACAAAAGGTCAAAAGTACAAAAGGTCGAAGTACAAAAGATCAAAAAACAAAAGGTCGAAAGTTCAAAAGGTTGAAAGTACAAAAGGTCGAAAGTACAAAAGATCGAAAGTACAAAAGATCGAAAGTACGGCCGCGGGTCCACATCGACTGGACAGGTCAATTCGACTTGATACGGTAAACTTGTATTTTTAATATTTTGTTTTGTCGATTTTTTTTCGACCTTTTGTACTTTCGACCTTTTATGGCTTCGGCGGCGGGCCCGATAATAAAATGTCCTTTTAAACAGTGTGTCACAAAATGTAAACCCATAGTATAGAAAACTCTCCAGGGGCGTCCGTAAATTGCAAAAATGACTAAAAAATATTATTTTTGTTACGGGTTTCATTCAATTTCCATCAAAATCTCAATTTCAATTTCAATTTCAATGAGTACCTAATTATGGTTATGCCCCCCCCCCCCCCAAACCGTTGCATAAGATTCACCACTTTATTTTTAGTTCCATATGCTTAAAAAAATATCCAAAAACACCTGTGTCAAAGTTACTACTGTTACTTTCTGCACAAAAATATTGCTTAGGGGGGGGGTGGCATGGCCCCTATGCCCCCTCCCCTTATAACCACCGCTGTTTTTTGCTTTAAAGAACTTTTTTAGATAAATCAAAATATCTAATCTAATCAAAAAACAGTTTATTTTAATTTGGAAACATTTTATTTTAGTAGGTATAAATTACGAACCTTTTTGAAGTATTTATCATAACATTAACCTCATTTTGTAATACATCATTTAAAAAGAAATTGTCTTATCCTCAATAAAGAATAAAGGCACATTCTTTTCTAAAAATCTTAGTTAGAAAAGATATTTAAATATGCAAGAGAAACTGATTATTTCAGTTATTTTTGAAACTAAGTTTATATTAGTACGCCCCTGAAGCCTTAAATATGGCAACAACCCGACATTTTAATAAAGTTCTTAAAAGAAAATGTTATGTTCTACAATAAAGTATACTACATATTTCTTCCTAAAAAGTGTAGTTTTTGAGAGCTAGTTGCTTTTCCTAACCTTATTGGCCAATACATCGTAGGAAAGGGAATTTTATTCTCCACAAAACACTGTTCTTTGCAATTTTTGATAAAAAAAAAGTTTTCGAGAAAATTGCATAAAACTGAAAAAAAACCGGTTTTTGGGGGTTTGGGGGGGATTTTCTCCGTCTCTGTCGATTTTTCGAGTTGGCAACAGAGATATTCGGATTCAGCGGGGTCAAATTAGGGGGAAATGGTCTGTTGCCAAAAAGTAATATGATTCGCTTCTAGACAGAAAACGGAAAGCCTTTTAAAATAATATGCTGTGACTATCCTCTCGCCCACCTCAAAAGTGATCTTTTACACAATATTTCTAATTATTTGAAAACTTTTAACTTGGTCAAAAACAACTAAGTAATAGTTATTGAGGCTGACCAAAAGTCCTCTAACGATGTATAACACGACCCCCTTACCTCAGTGGCGCACCTTTTATAGGCATTTAAATAAATAAGAGGTGTGGAAAAAACAATATTTTTTTAATTTTCTTAAATTTTATTGTCCTACATACTGGTTGTAAAACTTATTTTGAAAGCTGAAGAAATTTTCTTCCGACGATGTATATCACTCCCCCTTTAAGGCAGCGGTAGATCTAGCATAAACGCACCAAAAATGATCAAATTTGGTATACACTTTAATCTTTATTTAAGACAACCATGGTGGAACAGTACTAATACACACTGCGTTCAATGAGAAAAACAACACACTTGGTGGGGAAACCATCCGCCCACTGTTGGTGGGGGGTGGATCCCCCCCTAAATGTTTTTTTCGATATTTTTTAAGATCTACAGCTGCGTTGAAGGGAAAGTGATGTACATCGTTGGAAAGGAAATTTCTTTGGCTTTAAAAATGTTTTAAAACCAAATATGTAGGACAGTAAAATTTAAGAAAATTAAAAAAAAAGTTTTTTCCACACTTCTTATTTATTTAAATGCCTATAAAAGCGCCACTGATGTAAGGGCGGCGTGTTATACATCGTTAGAGAGTACTTTTTATCAGCCTTAATAATTGTTACTTAGTTGTTTTTTGCTAAGTTAAAAGTTGGGAAAATACTGTAAGAGAGCACTTTTCAGAGGGGTGAAAGGAGGGATGCCCCCCATACCTACTTTAAGAAAGGTCAGCTAGAAAAAGTCAGTTTTAAGTTATTACTAACCAAAAATAATTTTTTACTTAATCTCATATTTATTTACTGAGTTACAAAGATGACTGTTCAACATTTTTGTTTGATATAAGGATATCTATAAACATATTTATTTTTATTTCAAGGCGGCTATTTAAAAAAACATATGTCTAGCTTAATAAGTATTTAACTGTATATAATGGGCTTTTAACCAAAAATATTTATTTGAAAAAAAAATAGTGTTAAAGATAAAAAATGCCACAAAAAACAAGTTTTTTCTTCTTTTTTAATTTTCCCCTTTTTTTGTACGCTAATGGAACGTGCACCACTGCCGTACATTATTAAAAAGGAAATTGTATCTGTAAGATTTTTGAAAAAGTTGGCAAAAATCTATCAAAAAGTACGTTTGAGGTGGGGAACCACCCCCCTGCTAGGGTTGGGGGGGTGATTTCCTTTCGTAAAATGTTCGGGCGAGTCTTATGTCTATCCATACCAAGTGTGTTGCTTCTATCATTAAAAGCAGCATATCGCTTGAATCTGGGATGTAGTGCCTGAACTAATACGTCATATGGGACGGTAAAACAGAATTTAATAGATTTTTTTTTGTTACACCAAGTTGATTTGCCTTTTCGACATTCCTGCATTTGCCCTTTTGATTTACATTAATGTTAGTTGGCAGAGTACGTGCATAGGCCGGTAAAAGAGGATCTAATAGAAAAATTAAAAAATCCATTTTTTTTTTAACTTTAAATTGTTACACCAAATCGATTCCCTTTATCGACACTCCCTTATTTGCTCTTCTGATTGACATAAAGGTTATTTGTCAGTATACCTGTATGGGCCGGTAAAACCAGATCTAACAAAAAAAATTAATAATCGATTTTTTTTTAACTTAAATTTGTTACCCAAATTGATGCGCTTTTTTGATACTCTCATGTTTGCTTTTTAAACTGACACTAAGGTTATTTGTCAGTACACCTGCATAGGCCGGTAAAACAGGATCTAATAAAAAAATCAAAAAATCGATTTTTTTAAAAACTTTAATTTGTTACAACAAATTGATGCGCTTTTTGACACCTCCATGTTTGCTCTCTTCACCGACGCTGACGCACGGGGGAATGGCTCTGTGTTACATGTTGGACATTGGGTACAAAATTATAATCATTTTCCTGTGATAAGAATTATAGTGTTGCATTTGTAAATAGTTGCTTTATTTCGTTTTAAGAAAGTTTTTTGAAAATTTTTGTCCATGCAATTATTATACAGGGTGAAAATAAAGAGTTCCTAAAAAACAGAAAAACAGAAAAGGAAAATTTATACTATATTATAACTTATGTAACACAAAACTTTATAGGCCTTTTATTATTTTTTTAAATACGTTATTGGGGTCAATGGTGCTTGGAAGATCCATTGCCTTCTATTTCACGATTATTTTTAAATTTATCTGATCGTCGTGAAAAGAAGAAAAACCGAGTACCTCACAGAATACCCGCAGGACCATATCAAATTTGTTGCAAAATAACCTTACATTAAAATTTGTCCATCATCTTGAATATTTATGAAATGTCAGTTGTAAAATTAAATTATTTGTTAAGTATTGTGGCTTCTCAAAATGACCACAATTATAAAAATTGGACAATATTTTTTTAAGAAATGATAAATTGTCAAAGACTCATTTTAATTTATAAAAAAATATTTTTTTCTAATAAAACTTAAAGCTCCTCCTTTCCAAAAAAACTAATAAGAAAAAATTAGGTGATAGTTAAGTAAAGTTATGGGCATTTCAAAAAAATATATTTTTGTAAAACACAATATATTTTTGAGCCGCCCTATATATGGTTTAAGTTATACAAAGCAACTAATTTTTTCAAATATAAGGCGTCACTTTTTGATTATCTTCTAGACCGAAAACGGAGAGCCTTTTTAAATTTTTTGCTCTAACTAATGTATTAACACCACATCCTTAAAATAAAAACAAGCTTGGTTGGTTCTCACAAAATCTGATTTTGTTTTAACCATTGTTTTACAAATTATACGATTGCATGGCCAATCCTGTCTGCATTCAGTTCTTTATAAATTCATTATTACTAAGCCGATTTTAGTGAAATAAATAACATCATGGCGCAAACTGATTGATCTTTAAAGTTTGCAGCAGATTTAATATTTTGATAATTTTATACTAAGTAATTTTATAATTAAACATAAAGACATTTTTTAAAATATTGTAAAGACAACAACATTATCTCTCATATTTTGAAAACAATCATCGGTATAAGCTCAGAACTAATGTCTCACTTTTGTTACATGTCAATGGTGCGCAACACACGAAAGCAGCCTAAAAACTCCCAGCATTTGATATCAGTACCACAGTAAAGATGAATGGTTCCAAAGTTTGGTTATAGTCAAATCCAAACAACCCTTAGACCATATAACGTCAGGTCGTCGAGGTCGCCGACAAATTGGTGGGGGGCATATGTCAGGAATGCAAATAACCCCTGACTGTGCCACTGTACGAAACCATCTTGGAAAAGCGACAAACACAATTATGGTTCTGTTGAGATAAGAAAGTGGTTCCGTCTCCCGCCAAAATAGAAAACATTTGGTTGCCGCCTACCACACAGCAGATGGTTATGGCGAGAAAAACTATTAAAAAGTCTAGAGTGGGAGTCGTAATGGTTGAGCGTGGGGATACAGCAAGTAGCGAGAGGGTTTTCCCTTTAAAGTGATTGGACATGGAAATACTGTGAGATAAGAAAATGTTGTCTATAAAATGTATTTTATCTCTGTTTTTGTTTAGCTTATCTTGTTTAGCTCATTAGCTAGAATGTAAAGTAAATTTTAGGATTATCAGCAACGCCACTGACTTGGTTCCTCCAAGCTCTTTAAAGAGGGGATAATGGATTATTTAGGTCCAACCTACCCTTTATAAAAACCCAAACTTTGAGAAGACAAGTCGGTAGTTACATTCTAAGTTTTGTTGAATTTAACTAAAACCTCTAAAATTAATTGTCAGTAAAGAAACATAAGATTTTTATATTTAAAGAATATTTTGAAGTTTGTTATTTTGGTAAGTTAAAGTTTTATTTTAATATGTTGGGTCTTGTTCGTTTTATAGGTCATAAGAAAAGTCTCGTAACAATTTGTAAATTGCAACAGAGTTTTATTTTGTATTCATTAAAGTTTGTAACGTTTTTAAAACTGTTTCATATTTATTTTATTCACATAAGAGATCTATTACGGTACCCTCGTTCAAGGGTTCGATTTAAAATAAAATCCTACCCGACAGTATTTTTGCCATTTATAAGTTTTTAATTAAATATTGTTTTGAAATCAACAAGCATTAATTATATGCAAGACTAGGTTAAGATTAAGTAAAATGTATGGCAACTCGGCAACTTGTTTTTAGGCATATTTTCAGGTTCGCTGTATTTTAATAAAAGTTGTATTCGACTAATATGTCCTTTGAGCCACTAACATTAAAATAATTCATATTTTGTAACTAGAAACAAATTAGCTAAACTATTTTCGACCTTTAAGAAACACACTGTATGATTCTAACTTTATCGATTTTCTCAGTCCACACATCTTTGAATTGCGGTGGTATTTTGTCTCTTTGTCTTTCTCGCCAATGCGAGAGAGCTTAAGTTTCAGACCACGGCAACCAAGAATGTCTGTGGGAGTAAACCGTTAAAGAAAGCTTAGATTTAGACCAATCAGCTAGCGGCAAGCTGAGACTGTCTAGAGAGCAGGGTACTGAAACTTTCGAATGTCTGGAGGGAGTTTACTTTTTAGTCGCGCTTCGCTTGGTACGTTACGCTTTCATTCACACTTCTTAAGGGGGGTTTTATTTCAACTGGGGAAATTTATCAATCATTTTAACATTGTATAAGCTATTATCTTTATTATTCATAATTATTTTAGTCTTTTCTTTTGGAGTTTATTTTTTTTTTAACTTTTAATTATTACTGTTTCCAGTGTTTTGAAATAATGTTTTTATCTGTTTTATGGTTTTTTTAACATCAAAATACAAACCATTAGTTGCTTTAAAATCGGCATTTTTCTTCAACAATATATCTCAAACCTAAACAGTAATATTAAGTAAATTAAACAGTTTGGTTCGTCCCGCCTTCCTTTTTGTAAATATGTTCTTTTTACTATAATTTACCAAATTGGTTCGAATTAGGCTATTTGGTGATTTACTAGAGCATTTTCTATTTTTTGTTTATTTAGTATTAATTAACTAATTAAGTACTTAAAATTACTGGGTTATTTGCATTTGAAACTCCCGCGGTTTTAAAGGCAAATATTACAATTTGCTATAATCAATTTACTTTACATAAAATGCATTTTGAATTACTAAGGTTCCTAGTTCCTTTAATATGGACCTTCGTAATCTCATTCCCTCCTACTTATTCCCTTTTCTCCTACGCCTATGGATTAACGACGCCACTGGGCGACATGTGGGAGAATGAACGCAGCAGCGATACCTGCTGCCGGACCACAGAGAACCGTTTCGCCTTCGAACGATAATACACGCGTGTTAGCGACTCTCCTACCACATGAATGTGGGTGCAAAAAACTACGGTTAGACAGTGCGTCCTCCCATGAGTTCCACTTCCTGTATAAAAATGGTAAGTGAAAATGCATTATTTTTACCTTACATACATTTGTTTATTGCTACACTAACCTAGAAGGTAAACTAGACCATTTCAGAATCCCTTGTACCAGCTTAGCCTATGACCTTATTCCCTTAAAATTACAGTCCACATCTGACACCGTTAAATTCCAGACAACTCTCCTATCTGGACCATCAGGGAGCCCCCATTTTTGATCCTTAGCGACCCGGATTTCTGGAATCGTTTTTTTTGCCTTTTTAGGTTAGTTTTTTTTACTGGTTTCAAATGCAAGAAAAACCCTTGTTTTTCCTAAATGCCTTTTTTACTGGTTTCAAATGCAAGAAAAACCCTTGTTTTTCTTACATGCCTACTTTAGAAAACCCCTAGGTTTCTAAAATACATTTTGCGATTTTTTTTTGTGTAAAAACAAATGCAAGAAAAACCCTTGTTTTTCTTACATGCCTACTTTAGAAAACCCCTAGGTTTCTAAAATACATTTTGCGATTTTTTTTGTGTAAAAATTAAATATTTTTACCAATAAATTTGGCCTTTTCGTGCGAAAAACCAAACACAGATAAAATCTGTAAACTACTATGCTTTTTTTTGTTTCGAATAAATCAAGTTTTTTCGTTTCTTTTTTGTAAAAAAAAAAAACCGTATGGAATTTGGGTGTTTTTTTGTTTGTCACTGGAAATAGTTTAAAATAGTGTCTGCAAAGTGCTATTATTTTAGCCGTTGTGCCTTCACATTTGTGGATTGCTATAATTATATCCAATTTGCTCGAAAAAAATCTCCAAATTGCCATATTCATTTTTGCTTATTGCAAATTGCTATGACTATATCCGATTGCGGATGCTTTACTATATTCGTTTTTGCGTAAAAATTGCTATGAATATATCTATTTCTAATTTACTATTATAATATCTGTCTGCAAATGGCTATGATTGTATCCATTTTTTGCGTGCATAATAAATTTTGAAGGAAATTTAATTCTTAACTTGAGAATTTGTTTTCGTGTAAAGGCAGATAAATAGTTTTACCAAATTAAATGCTTTTGATTTGTAGGTATTTATTTTTAAATTTAATACATATAGGTACCTACTTATTTGAATTCGCGAGGCGAAGATAAAAAAACTTATACACAAGTTTTTTTTGTTATCATTAGTTTGCATCGGGTATTTTCTTTACTTTTGTGCGCTTATAGTTTGATTATTGTAATTAAACGTAGGACATTAATATTTATACAGGGTGTCCAAATTTTGATTTTTTTTCAGTTTACCTAATTTTTGTCAATTATTTTTTGGATTTTTTTTTTTTTTTTAAATCATGTCTAGTTCGGATAAAATTTTAAAGGCTAAAGCCTTGCGCTATAGTGCGATTTCACAGCTAAATTTGATCATTGAATCCGCGACCCTCGCAAAAAATGACCCTGCCTATCACAGCGGCTTTAAAGTCAAATTTCGGACATTGTCAAAAATCAAAAAAGATTTTGAAAAGCACCATAATACTTTGTTGACGTTGGTAGCCTCTGATGAGGATCGCTTAGTAGTAGAAAACAAAGTGGCTATGGACTTTTGCAAACGCTGTGACGAGATTTCCACTATATTTTACGAACTTTTCGAACTACCCTTTGAAGATGGAGGGCTTTTGAGCAGTACGATAAATCCCATGGGCAGTCCCTGTGCCTCCACAGACCAGCATGGTTTACTGCCTAGGATAAAAATACCTCTTTTTCAAGGGGAATTTAAGGAGTTTCCAACCTTTTTGCAAGCCTTTAATGCTACCGTGCACAATAATAGGTCGCTGGGAAACTTTGAAAAATTCAATTTGCTTTTTTCTAATTTAAAGGGCCCTGCCCTGGATGTCATTTCTGACATTCCTATCCTTGCTGAAAATTATTTAAATGCCTACCACACCTTGGTGGATAGGTATACAAATAAACGATTACAAGCTTACCTTCACTGGAAGGCAATTGAAGGCTTCTCTCCTCTTACTAAAGAGAATGCTACGAATTTGAGGAATTTGCTTGATTGTTTTTCGAAAAACTTAAGTGCTTTAAAAGTCATGGGTTTTAAAACGGAGTTTTGGGATTATATTATGGCACAAATGCTCTTGGATAGGTTGGACCTAACCACGCGCAAGGCATTTGAGCAAAATTATTGCTCCAATGAGATCCCCTCTTATGATAAAATTCGTGCTTTTGTTTCTAGCCATTGCATTGCGTTGGAACAAATACAACAAACTCAAGATTACTTAAAAAATAAAGATTTGTCAATTTCAAGTCAGAAAAATCAAGCAAAGTTTCAAAATCGATCTGCTTTGTTTGCTAATACTCAGAGAGCCTCCAAAAATGCCTCCCAGTCTCCAAATGGCCAAAGTGGCTTAAATAATACTCCAAACCCTCAAAAATTTTGTTTTCTCTGTAAAAGTGGCGATCATATAATATACAGATGTCCTAATTTTTTGGCGAAAACTCCCCAGCAACGTTTTGAGATTGTTAAACAACATAAAGCGTGTGTCAACTGTTTGGCCTCAAAGCATAATTTACCCCAGCAATGCAAATCAGAAAAAAGATGTTTACATTGTGGCCAATTTCATCACAGTCTCTTACATTTTTTTCCTATTAATTCTACACCTAGTTCTGCGAGTAGCCCCTCTACTTCTGCAGTGCAAACCCCGAGGAGCCCCGTGGCTACCGAATTTAATAGAACCACTAACACCATTGTTACTGGTATGTCTTTAAATGATCGCGAAGTACTTCTCTGTACCGCTTTAATACAAATACAGGATGTTTTTCAAAATTGGCACACAGTGCGCGCCATCTGTGACTCTGGTGCTCAATCTTCATTTATATCTAAGTCATGTGCTGATAGTTTGGGCCTTCCTAAATTTAATATCGCCATGACTCTACAAAGCTTAGATCGAATGACAACTTCGGCAAAATCTGGAATTAATTGCAATATATCCTCTTTGCGTGATAATAATTTTGTTTTTAATTTTGATGCGATAATACTCGATAAAATTTGTAGTGATTTACCTCATTCCTCATTTTCGATTAAAAGTTTTCCTTTTCTCGCCAACTTAGAACTAGCTGACCCAGGCTTTAATAAAAGCGATAAAATTGATTTATTGTTGGGCGGCGATGTGTACCCTTACATTTTGCTAGATGGTCGTTTGTCTACGGGACCCAACAACCCCGTCTGCATTAATACTATTTTTGGTTGGGGAATAATGGGCAATCTTTCACTTTCACCTTCAACTACAAATCAAATTAAAACATTTTTTACTACGTCAATGAACGATTCTTTTGTCAATTTAGATAAAAATCTACAACGATTTTGGCAAATAGATGACATACCTAATGTCAAGGCCATTGACCCCGAAGATGAGTTTTGCGAAAATTATTTTTTGAAAACTACCTCAAAAAATGAGGAGGGGAGATATATTGTATCTTTACCATTTAAAGTTACTGCTCCAGATTTTGGCGACACTCGATCCATTGCCGTACGTCGTTTTTTCTCCCTTGAGAAGAAATTGCTACAAAACCCTGATTTTTATGCTGCCTACAGCTCTGTTTTACAAGATTATTTAGATAATAATCATATGCAACCGGTTTCTGCACCTTTGCCGACCGAAATTTCAAATCATTTTTATATTGCACACCATGCGGTGTTTAAAAAAGATTCTACTAGCACCCCCCTGAGGGTGGTTTTTGATGCGAGCATGCACGCCCCTGGCAAAATCTCGCTCAACAACGCTGTTTATACTGGGCCCCCTTTACAAAGGGACTTACAAAAAATTTTATTACTTTATCGTTTGCATAAATTTTGCTTTTGTTGCGACATCCGTCAAATGTACAGGATGATTTTAGTTGACCCTAGTCAAACTAATTTTCAAAGAATAGTTTGGAGGTTTGATCCTAACCAGCCTATTCAAGACTTCGAAATAAATAGAGTTTTATTCGGGGTCTCTTGTAGCCCCTTTTTGGCTATCAGAACTTTGCTGCAACTTGCTAGAGAGCATGAGGACCTTCCTCTTGCCTCAAAAATCATTGAGGAGGCAGTTTTTGTCGATGATGTGATTTCGGGAAGTGATGACCTTTTTAAGGCCACTGAGATGAAAAATCAATTAATCGAGCTACTTAGCCGAGGTGGATTCGAATTGCGTAAATGGGCGAGCAATTGTCCCGAGTTACTATCCGATCTTCCTGAGTCACACATTTCGATGAAGGCTCTTTCTCTCGATTTAGATGCTGAAAATTCAACTTTGAAAATTCTCGGTTTAAATTGGAACCCTCATACTGATGAATTTTTTTATACTTTCGACTGTTCTCTCCAAACATGCACTAAAAGAACAATTTTAAGTAATTTGGCCCGCATTTACGACCCTCTGTCTTTTTTGGCGCCAATAGTTTTAATTTTAAAATTAATTGTTCAATACTGCTGGGCAGAAGACTTAAACTGGGACGACCCTGTCAGTCCGGAAATTGTTTTTAAATGGGAAAAATTTAAAAATGAATTAAAGTTTTTGCATTCTGTTAAAATTCCTCGTCAAATAATTTTGCCTAATGCTAGTCAAATCCAGCTAGTAGGATTTTGCGATAGTTCAGAACGGGCCTATTGTGCTGTCGCTTATATTCGAATTTTTTATTCTGATGGAAACATTAAAGTTTTTTTTGTTTGTAGTAAATCTAGAGTCGCACCGTTGCGTCGTAAACTAACTTTACCAAGACTAGAGCTTTTAGGAGCTGTTTTGTTGGCTAAATTAATGGATTTTTTACTAGAAACGTTCTCGGAAAAAATTAAATTTGATAAAATTCTTGCTTTTACTGATAGCACAGTGACCTTATCTTGGATTCAGGGATCTCCTCACAAATTTAAAACATTTGTTTCGAATAGAACTGCCTATATACAAGGAAGAATTAGCCCTGAGTTTTGGCATTATGTTCCTACTGAACAAAATCCTGCTGACTGCGGTACTAGGGAAATGTATCCCTCTGATTTACAAAGATTTTATTTTTGGTTAGAAGGGCCTTCTTTTCTAAACCAACCTACAAATACTTGGGATTTTATGACAGTTACTTACGATGGGAATGCAGTTTTGGAAGAACAGCGAAAAAATATTTTTAACGTTTTTACTTGCGAACAAACAGTTGAATATTATGTAAACAACTTGTTTGAAAAATACAGTTCTCTTTTTAAAATTAAGAGAATAGTTGCTTACTTTTTGCGAGGGTTACAAAGGTTTAAAAATCCCTCATACAATTTTGCTACTGATTACCTTACAAATCAGGATTACTACAAAAGCTTACTTTTTATTTCGAAATGCGTACAATCTTTTTCTTTCCAAAAAGAAATTGAATTACTAAAAGATAAGAAACAGCTTCCAAAAGCTTTTCAAAAATTATGTCCATTTTTGCATAATGAAAGCTACGATTTGCTTCGTGTTGGAGGCCGTTTATGCCATTCAAATTTATCATACGATAAAAAATTTCCAATTCTTTTGCCTTCTAGTGCAAAATTCACTGAATTACTGATTTTAGATTTGCATCGCAGCAATCTTCATTGTGGTATACAGACCACAACTTTTTTACTAATGCAAAACTTCTGGGTATTGTCTGCTAAAAAGGTAGTGAGAAAAGTTTTAAGTTCTTGCCATACTTGCTGGAAAACTAAACCTAACTCCCTTCAACCCCCTATGGGTAACCTACCGAAATTTAGAGTTTCCGAAGCAAAGGTGTTCGAAAATGTAGGTATAGATTTTTGTGGTCCGTTCACGATTACTCTTGGTCGGACCAGAGGTGCAAAAACCATGAAAGCATATGTCTGTTTATTTATCTGTTGCGCTGTTAAAGCCGTGCATTTAGAGTTAGTCTCTGATATGACATCAGAAGCCTTTCTGGCTGCTCTGCGCCGCTTCATAGCTAGAAGAGGACTATGCTCAAAGATCTCTTCAGACTGCGGGACCAACTTCGTGGCCTCTGAAAAATACTTGCGACAAATTTTTTCTGATTGCGTGAAGGGGGAAGGTATAGTTTGGTCTTTTAACCCACCTGCTGCTCCCCACATGGGAGGCATTTGGGAATCAAACATTAAATCTTTAAAGACTCATCTTCACAGGGTAGTTGGAAATCAAATACTCACCTATGAGGAATTAAATACGGTTTTAACCCAAGTTGAAGCCATAATGAACTCACGTCCTTTATGTGCCTTAAGCACCGATCCTACTGATCTGGCGGTCTTGACTCCTAATAATTTTTTAAATTTGAGGCCTCCAGGTACAATACCCGATCCAAACTACTGCGATATTGCGTTAAACAGGCTGTCCAGGTGGCAACTGTTGCAAAGAATGCACCGCGATTTTTGGATTCGCTGGCATCGCGAATATTTGCACACTTTGCAACAGCGAGCCAAATGGCACCAACCTCTTGCTTCCATTGATATTGGTACTATGGTACTGATCAAAGATGAAAATTCCACTCCATTGGATTGGCCCCTAGGCCGCATTGAAGACCTTATTAAAGGTTCTGATAATGTTCCACGGGTTGCTATTGTAAAGACTACTAAAGGTACCTACAAACGGCCTTTGGTAAAACTATGCGCCCTGCCTACAAATTAAACTCTCTGAAATGCCCCTGGGCATTCTCAGGGGGGTGGGAAATGGTTCGTCCCGCCTTCCTTTTTGTAAATATGTTCTTTTTACTATAATTTACCAAATTGGTTCGAATTAGGCTATTTGGTGATTTACTAGAGCATTTTCTATTTTTTGTTTATTTAGTATTAATTAACTAATTAAGTACTTAAAATTACTGGGTTATTTGCATTTGAAACTCCCGCGGTTTTAAAGGCAAATATTACAATTTGCTATAATCAATTTACTTTACATAAAATGCATTTTGAATTACTAAGGTTCCTAGTTCCTTTAATATGGACCTTCGTAATCTCATTCCCTCCTACTTATTCCCTTTTCTCCTACGCCTATGGATTAACGACGCCACTGGGCGACATGTGGGAGAATGAACGCAGCAGCGATACCTGCTGCCGGACCACAGAGAACCGTTTCGCCTTCGAACGATAATACACGCGTGTTAGCGACTCTCCTACCACATGAATGTGGGTGCAAAAAACTACGGTTAGACAGTGCGTCCTCCCATGAGTTCCACTTCCTGTATAAAAATGGTAAGTGAAAATGCATTATTTTTACCTTACATACATTTGTTTATTGCTACACTAACCTAGAAGGTAAACTAGACCATTTCAGAATCCCTTGTACCAGCTTAGCCTATGACCTTATTCCCTTAAAATTACAGTCCACATCTGACACCGTTAAATTCCAGACAACTCTCCTATCTGGACCATCAGGGAGCCCCCACAGTTGATTGAATAGTTTCACTCATTGAATCAACGTTTAAGATGTTGATAAATATATATATTTACAACAAATATATAAAAGGTTTATAAAACCTAAAAGTTTAAGAAGTGTAAATATTTGAATACAAAAGTTTAATAGTAGTAAAAAGTCGATATTTAAATAATAAATATTAGAAGTGAAAGTGTGAAGCTGCAAGAAGAAAATTGAAAAGGTATGTATGATTATCCTACATTAGTTATACATTTGAGAAAAACGTTTATAGCATACTTTTCCTCCAAGAACCGTCAAATTCCCTTTCGAGATCGTGTAAATTTAATAACATATAGTAACATTTAATATTTTTATAATTTATATAAGTTGTAGCCTAAGTTGGTAGCTTACAACATTTAAGCCTTGGCCACTTGAGGTGACAGTACCACTGTCACATACTAGGCCCCTGTTACAACGGGCTAAACGGTTAACCTGTAAATCTTTACTGTTGTAACGTAATACGGGTATTACACGGACTGTATAGGAGTGTCCGATACAATTGCAGTGTCGGACAGTAAAGGTGTGGTTGTTACTGTTGTGGTGTAATAACGGGCGTTAAACGGACTGTATAGGAGTGGCCGATACAGTTGCAGTGTCGGACAGTAAAGTTGTGGTCGTTACTGTTGTAATGTAATAACGGGCATTACACGCACTGTATAGGAGTGGCCGATGCAGTTGTAGTGTCGGACAGTAAAGGTGTGGCTGTTACTGTTGTAATGTAATAACGGGCATTACACGGACTGTACAGGAGTGGCCGATACAGTTGCAGTGTCGGACAGTAAAGGTGTGGCCGTTATTGTTGTAGTGTAAGAACGTTACGCGTGCTGTATAGGAGTGGCCGATACAGTAGTAGTGTAATAAAACCCCCTGTATATCAACCGTTGATATTACCTGAGTCAGCTGCCCCAACTATAATAACACGGCTTACTACGGTATGCTAATACGGCGGTAGCGGGCTTCGACGCTCACTGGTCGACTGGCTGGCAGGTTCTCGGCGCTGCGCTGCGTTACACGGCGAAGTGCTTGCTACGGTGTTTGCTGCTGGACGTCTGGGCTGGTACTCGAAGCAGGCTCGCTTCGATGTGTGCTGCTGGCCGGCTGGACTCATTCTCCCCTTACATGCTTTGTGCGCGCATATTTATAGTCGTGATGACGTCAACGTCAACCACGAGAAGCGGTGTTTTACGTCGCGCATACTGGCTCACAGCGACGGCTGGTTTGGCGGTTTGGCATTTTACGTGGTCATACCGGTCTGGCAGGGGCGCGAGTATAATAATATATTTTTACGCGGTAATTTATTTATGAATTATACACACCTGGGCTACTAAAACCTTAGTATTTAAGTAACTTCGTCACAGAATTGGTAAGGTCATTCCAAATATCTTCAATGCCAATGTCAGACAAAAATTCTCTTATCTGTAAAGTCCAGTTATAAGTTGAATTGATGTCTGGCAAGTCAAGCTGTCTTTTGAGGCAGATGTAAGGCAGGCGCGAGCGGCCCATCGAAAGTAGTTTTATAAGAAAGTTAATACAAAATTTAAAAACAAGGCCACAACACAACAACCGAACCGTCCCCGTCTCCAACCTCACAAGAGCAGAAGGTGAAGTTTTTGGAAGGTGTCTCATAACTTAGGGGCCATAGGCCAACAGGTGATAGAGGAGGTCATGTCTGATAAAAAAGTTCCTATAATGCATGGGTCAGAACTCTTTCTTTGTCGAGATACAGAGCATCAAAGTTGGCGATCTTTTAAACTTTTTTGATAATAACTTTAAAAAAACGCAGTAAAAATATGAAATTGGCCAAAGTGCTGTATTAGAACAAGAACAATAACTTGAAATAAAAATAATTACAAAATAATTATTAAGTGATTTTTTTTTAGAAAAAATTATTTTTTTTGTATAAATTTTTATGAATGCCAATATAATATTATTGATATTTTTAAAAAGAATAAGTAAGCAAAAATATATTTTTTTTAAGTGGAGGTTGTTTTGACAGCCTGTATCTCCTAAACTTGTAATTTTATCAAAAAAAAGAATACTACATTTTTGAATCACAATTAGCTGAGTATTCAGCTGGCTGTAGCAGATTTTCCTTTTTTGTAAAACACTTTTTCGTAAAACCCTTTTTCCTCCCACTCTTCTTACTTTAAAAATCCTATATCATAAAAACAGATGTGTGTTAACCCCCATGTTATATAAACTTTTTTCTTGGAAGTAACCTCCTCTATCACCTGCTGCACTATGGCCCCCAAGTTATGATACACTCTGTATACCTTGGGCCTCATACCGCCACTGTGCCAGAAAACGTGCTAAGAACTGACGAGCTAAAAATTTTTGATTTGGTTGACCAACTATTTAATTTGGACTTTGAAATAAGGCCGAACCACAGGCCTGCTTTGATTTGAAGACTACCACCTCCGCCATATTTCTAAAACGGATGATTAAGAAAATAAAGCGCCGAGATAAGTATACGAGTTAACAATTTCAATTGGGTTTTCATTTTACCCTTTTTCAAACACACGATTTTTGTCTTTTCTACGTTTACAGTGAGTTCGTTGATAGAGCAGTAGGATTCTAAGATGCTTAACTTGCGCTGTAGGTCTAGTTCGCAAACACCCACTATGGTTAAATCGTTGCAATACAAAAGCAATACTATTTCATTTGTGCCGTCTATGTTTACCCCCCTTGCACTTTGTTGTTTAAAAAAATTAACCATATCAGCAATGAAAATCAAAAATAAATAGGGACTTAGGGATTTACCCTGTAAAACACCGCAATTAACGTCAAAGTTTTGCGTATCCCTCTGTTGCCCTAACGTTAGGTTTTAAGAATAGAAAAATAAAAAGAAAAACTTCTAGTAATACAAAGTCTAGAAAGTAGACTTTGAATTGAAAGGGAAAAATAAAATAAAATAATTCGTATTTATTATTTACAAAAGGTGTGTCCGGAACATGCCGTCCACCAAATGTTTAGAAAAAACATTTCTTTAATTTTCGAAGGGTAAAGGACACAGCTTTACCAAGGGTCGTTTCATAAGTCCATTTTTAGTTTTAAGCGTTACTACCCTTGTCACACCATCAGTGCCCGGATGAATTTTTTCAATGCGCCCTAAGGGCCATTGCATTGGAGGTGTATTATCGTCTTTTATCATTACTAGATTGCCTGGCTTAGCTTCAATAAGGGGAGTGGACTGTAACCATTTAGATTTTTGCTGGAGAGTTTAAAGATATTCATTTTTTCATCTTTGCCAGACATCTTGCTGAATGCGTTGGATTAACTGCCGATTTAGCGGAAGTGGTTGAAGATTTTCGTCAGGAATGGCGGATAGAGGAGATAAAGTAAGGAAATGTCCTGGAGTAATGACAGATAGATCGGTGGGATCGCAACTGACAGGACACAAAGGTCGTGAGTTAAGAAGGGCCTCGATTTGTACCAGGAGTGTATAAAACTCTTCGTACGTAAGTCGTTGCTCACCAACGACACGAGTTAAGTGAGTTTTGACAAGTTTTACCCCTGACTCCCACAGCCCACCGAAATGCGGCGCTGAAAGGGGGTTGAATGACCAGTTGAAACGTTCGGTTTCGGCAGCAGATTGCATAATAATATAAAGCTGGCGATAAGCCCCTTGGAAATTAGTCCCTCTATCTGAAAAAAGTCGTGAAATTACTTCTCTTCTACTCACAAAACGCATCAGGCAGGCGATAAAGCAATCAGAAGTGAGATCGGATGCGAGCTCTAAGTGCATTGCCTTAGTGGTGAAGCAAATGAATAGACATAAATAGGCCCTTTGAGACTTAGAACCTCTATGTTTACTCATTGTAATGAAAAAAGGTCCTGCAAAGTCAACTCCTACGTAACGGTTTTGCCTGAGTTATACGTGCAGCAGGCAAATTACCCATTGGTCCTTGAAAAGGCCTAGGATTAGTTATAAAGCATTTTAGGCCTTTTGAGAGGCAGTGTCGAATTGCTCGACGAGGAGACATGATCCAGAAATGCTGTGATATTAAGAAATGCAGAGTTTGAAGCCCTACATGAAGATAAGACTTGTGATAATGATCAATGACAAGAAAAGTAAGTCGGTGGCGACTAGGTAGTTAAACAGGAAACTTTTGGTCATCCAGAAAAGGACTAAGTTTAGCGAAAGCTTTGGGCAGACGCTGGTTGGTTCTCACGCATTTTATTTCTTGCGCAAAGCATTGGGACTGGACCTGCTTAACCAATTTTAATAAAATCTTGTGCAATTCCTGTGCAGTAAAACTACCACTTAGTTTGTTCGTAGAAATTTTAGAAGTTATAAGATAAAATCGCCAATAATAAGCTACAATTCTTTGAATTTGAGATAAAGAAGAAAACTTATCAAGAAGCGAATTTAGAACATCAATCAAGAACAATTTTTCGAGATTCAGATGAAATGATCTTTTCATCGGCGTCTGAAATTTCCGTAAGTTACTGTGGCCACGAATCAGGGGACAAATGGAGCTAAGATGGGCCATTAAACCAAAAAGAAATATTTAAAAAAGCCTCTGGAAGTAATCCCCTCGACGCACAGTCAGCTGGGTTGTCAGGCGAACGTACATGAAACCAGCGGTCTGGAGATATTCGATCTTGGATAAAGCTCACCCGATTTGAACCAAACGCACTTGGATATTATTTGCGTTTTCACAGCGTAAGAAAATCGCAGCCGCGTAGCCTCGCTCAGAACTGTCCGCAAAGCCATGTAATTGATAGTTTACTGAATTTGAGAATGTTATGACTCTTGGAATGCGCAACTGTGATAATGACGGAAGTTCAGACTTAAATTGAGACCATTTAGACATTACATCGTTTGGAACTGTCTGATCCCAGTCCAAGCCTAAGCTCCAGAGATGCTGCATTAGAAATTTAGCATAGAAAGTAACTGGTGACAAGAAACCAACTAGATTATAGATAGAACTTAGCTCGGAAAGAATGACTCGTTTTGAGACAGAAGTTTCTTTGATTTGCACAGTATAAGAAAAGATATCCAGATCTGGTAACCATTTAAGTCCCAAAACTTTGACAGCAGTTTTTTCAGTCACTGAAATCCTGCGATCGATTTTGTTGATATTCGAGAGGAATATCAGCTAGAAATTCTCGACTGTTGCTGGCCCACTTACGCAGCTCGAACCCTCCGCGACCTAGTAGTGAGGTTAGCTCTTGCTTGAGCTTTTGAGCTTTTTCAAGGGAGTCACAGCATGTTACTATGTCGTCCACGAAAATGTCATTAGAAATTACGTCAGCAGCCATCGGAAACAAAGTTCCTTCGTCTTTGGCTAGCTGAATTATAGGCAAAAAATCCTCTGATAGTCTTGATGACAAGGATCTACCCATATATTTCTATACATCTGCCTAATGTCAGTGCAAAATGCTATTGGTTAGAGACGAAACTTTAACAAGAAAGCAAATATATCTTTTTGAAGTTTAGGACCTGATAAGAGGCACTTTGTTTAGCGAAAGGAGTCCGACACGAGCCATCGAAAACTATACGAATCTTAGGATTAAAGCTATTCAGATTGTATACAGCGTGGTGTGGAATGATGTAGACTTTGTTTGGATCAGAAGGCGGTTTTGACAAAGTCATGTGACCACTGTCAAGATAATCTTGCATGAACTCACAATAAGCTTGATATAAATCGGGATGTTTTAAAAGTTTTCGCTCCAATGAATTAAATCTGCGAAGAGCTACAGATCGTGAATCACCAAGAAAAGGTTCAGATTCTTTAAAAGGCAAAGTTACCATGTATTTTCCATTTTTATCTCGAGAATGTTGACTTAAAAAATGGTTTTCGCATTTTTTATCTTCTGGAGAAGCATGACAAATATTAGGTACCTCCTCTAGTTCCCAGAACCTTTTAAGAGTCGTTAGTTGAAGGCTCTGTGGAAAGAAAAAGGCATTGCTGAGCTGAATTGTTTGGAATGGAAGAGTTGGGAACAACATTGCCCAAAAGAACATAACCAAAAATGGTGTTTATCTAGCTTACTACGCCAGAAACAAAACCTGGTCTAAGAACGAGACCATAGTATTCGGCACCAATTAAAATATTGATCGGCTCAGGCTTGTTGAATGTTGGATCAGCCAATTTAAGCTGAGTAGCCGAAGGACAATTTTCAATTGGTATATGGCATAGTGGCAAGTCAGAGCACACATTTTGGAGGACAATTGTCTCAAGATTCAAGGTCAAAGATGGTTCGTTTAAAGGCTGAATCTGAACAACAGTACTACCTTTAGATTGAGAAGATGTTTGACCAATGCCAAGAATAGAGATAGGATTTGAGTGTGAAATATTTAATCCTAAGCGGTTCATGCATCGTTGAGATATAACAGAGCACATGCTACCACTGTCCAAGACCAACGATTATAAACACACAGGATTGCTTATTTCCATTTAACTCTATGTTAGCGTCGCTCAGCGAGACGAATAGTGTCTGCTTACGTCACCAGCGGACCAGTTGCTTTGTTTGTATTGAGAGTTCATGTGATTTTAAGGTGTTTTTGACGTTTTTACCTCCGTTTTTTTGCGTTTTTCATTTATTTGACGGTGTGGTTGACTATTTAGGAGGTAAATCTGAGGGCACGGCAGTGCCTCGCCAAGTTCACGCGCCGTACCACCTTTTCTTGAAACATTTCAGTCGATATTTGACCTATCTAAAACTCTACTTCGGAATGAGCTACGAATCTCAAACTTTGCACAGTCGTAGATCTCCATGGAGTTAACAATCCCTTCATATTTAGTTTCATGGAATTCCCAAAAGTACTGGAGTAGTTACGAAATTTCAAAAAACGTCGAAATTGTCACTCACTCACTCACTCATGTATAGATCATCAAAATTCTACTGTACTTCCAGACATGCTACAAAGCTGAAATTTGGGAGACTGATAGAAATTATGACCAAACCCCTATAAAAATTAAAAAACCCCAAAATTCTAATTTACTTCCCTCCCCTATACATGTAAAGTTATGTAAAAGTAACACTGCCCACTTCCAGATATGGCAGACTGATAGGAACTATGATAAAACTATAGAAAAAAATTTAAAAACCCCAAAATTATAATTTACTTTCGTCCCCTATAAATGTAAAGTAATGTAAAAGTAACATTGCCCACTTCCGGACAACCTAGAGAGCCGAGCTTTGGAAGGCTGATAGTAACTATGATAAAACTATAGAAAAAAATTAAAACACCCCAAAATTCTGATTTACTTCCCTTCCCTATAAATGGAAATTTGTGTAAAAGTAACATTGTCCACTTCCAGAAACGCTCGAGAGCTGAGATTTGGAAGGCCGATAAGAACTATGATAAAACTATAAAAGAAAATTAAAAAAACCCAAAGTTTAATTAACTTCCCTCCCCTATAAATGTAAAGTTATGTAAATTAGCATTGTCCACTTCCAGAAACGCTAGAGCTGAGCTTTGAAAGACTGATAGGAACTATGACAAAACTATAGGAAAAAATTAAACACTAAGATTTTAATTAACATTCCTTCCCTATAAATGTAAAGTTATGTAAAATTAACATTGCCTACTTCCAGGAACACTAGAGAGCTGAGCTTTAGAAGGCTGATAAGAACTATGATAAAACCATAGGAAAATATAAAAAAACTCAACATTTTTAATAAGGCATTGCAAAAGTTTTGAACAATATCCCGTATATTTTACTACTTTAAAACTTAAATATTATTCAAATCCTTTAAAAAAGCAGTGAAATCATAACAAAAACATTTCATGTAAAAAAAGCCAAGTACGCGAAAGTGGTATTCCGTAAAAAGAATTGAGATAAAAGTAAAGCCAAGTTCTACAATACAAATTTCAAAATGAATGGTTCTTACTAGTTTGGAAATGTTTTTCTAAACTTGGCTATTACGGCTGCAAATGACTCTTAGGAAATTGAACGTAAAGAAGTTTGGCTGGAATAGCAAAGTTTAAAAAAACATTTCCAAACTAGTAAGAACCATTCATTTTGAAATTTGCATTGTAGAACTTGGCTTTACTTTTATCTTAATTCATTTTACGGAATACCACTTTCGCGTACTTGGCTTTTTTTACATGAAATATTTTTGTTATGATATACCTTTAGAAATGTGAATTAAGTGAATTGACATAAAGAAAGCACATTAATTTATTGTTGAAATAAAAGCTTTGTGTTCCCTCTTTCAGTGTAGAAATATAAATATATATACTTTTATATTATTATATTTATATAAACTATATATATATATATATATATATATATATATATATATATATATATATCTATATATATAATTTTTTTTTGATTTTTGGAAACTCCTTGCTCATTAAATTAATCACATTAAAGAAAATTGGTAATTATGCCGCAAACGTACTTCTTGTATTAAACTGATTATTGGAAAGTTTATTTTGTAGACAGTTTCTCCAAGTTTAGTTTCAGTTTTTTTCTTAAGTTTTTTTAGTCTCTTTATAGAAGTTTTCAGAAACATGTTACAGTTGAAGGAGTGAAAACGGGCGCTGGGTGGGATAAAAACAACTCATAACACAAACAATGTGAATCATTTGAAAAAAACCTATGAAAATCTATTGATTTAAAGCATAAGAAGTTGAAAAACACATCTGTTTTCTCCAAAAACTGACTGGTTTTTGATATAATAATATAATAAATATTGCAATTTTAGATCTGAAATATCAAATAAATACCTTTTTGTTACTACATAATATAAGTGTATTTTATTATATCCGCAACAAAAACAATAAATTATACATCTAATGATTTAAATTGATTAAATTTTTAGAAAAAATCCTACTTCTATTCTAAAACTTTCAACTATTTAAAAAAGAACTCTCAGAGCAAACTCCTGATTTATCAAATCATTTGTTTTGAATGAATGAAATTATTAATTATATTTACTATCACGAATAAAAAATTTGTTTGCAAATAAGCAAGAGAAAAGCGGTAAAAACTCACGATTGCAATGTGTATTAAATGAAGCGCGCTGAGCAGAGGTCCACTAGTGACGTAAGCAAGGCGCCGCCTACCGCTGAAAGATTCGAGCTAATAAGCAATCCTGTGTGTTTATAATCGTTGGTCCAAGACACCGCGAATTTTATGGAAATTGCCATAATAGTCACGGATCTCCAGAAGACACGTAGAAAGTAGTGTAGTCGGCTTTTGACTTGAACAAGAAGGAGACGAAGGATTAGCTTGAAGCGATTGCTGAATGGTTGTAAGGCTTGTTACCAGGGGTGGTTGAAAAGTACTTGGACCAGACTGATTGGACTGATTGCTTGCTGTCACATCTTGAAAGACATCAGTTAGTGAATGATGTCTTAAATGACACGTTCTGCACGTTGAACTGCTAGAACATGAACCAACTTGATGATTTGGATGTAAACAGTTGCTACACCATTTATTGTCACTTACAATTCTGCATCGTTCCTGGGGAGATTTTTCCAAAAACGAAGGGCATTTATAAATGGCGTGCTGCTGTTTACAGACGGGACATGCAAAATTATGTTTAGCTGGAGCTTGAGATGGCTGAGCTGAAGATACAGAAGGAACAGCCGTAGCTAAGGCAACTCTGGAAAAAGTAGGAGGGCGAAACCCTTTGCTTTGGCCAGAACTACCTTTGGAATAATTGTCAACAGGTTTTTGATTAAGATTAGCCGATTCCAGGGCTACATACTGTTTCCCCAAGAAAGTTCTAAGATCATGATAGCATGGAATTTCAGTTGATGCGTTTTGCAACTCAAAACGTTTGACTGTTGCTGAATCAACCTTAGATTTGAGCATTTGAAACATTACAAAATTCCAGGCTGGAACAGGTAGCTTCAGATTTTCCAAAGCTGATAAGTTTTCAGAAAATGTGTTCAACAGTTTTCTTAAAGCTTGAGGAGAATCTAACGTTAATTTTTGAGAAGACACTATTTGATTCCAGTAAGTATCAGCAAGTAGTCTTTGGTTGTTGTAACGATCAAATAATAATTTGAGTGCAATTGCATAACTATCGTTTGTGATGGGTAAAGATTTGATCATAAGTAAATACATGCGAAGATACTGAAGTTTAAGAACATCGCTTTTTTGAGAATCTGTATGGATTAAAGATGTGAAAAGATCATAAAAAGCAGGCCACTCCTTATACTCTCCACCAAACACAGGCAAGTCAATTGGCTTTAAATCAACTCTAGGACCTATGCTGGTTGCGGACGCGACCATGGCAGGTTTTTTATCCTTAGAATATTTATCGCAAGTAGCTTTGACGTTATAGTATTTTGTCATAAATCAGATCTAACAGTCCTGTCCTCGGTAAAGTCAGGCTCCTTTACAATAGAGATCTCTTTAAAAATTTTTCTATGAATATTTTCAAAGTCCGAAAGTATTTCACTTAAGTTTTCGGTGCTATACTTAAACCGAGGCAATAGAGATGGATCTACTTCAATGCTTTCTGACATTGTGTAGAGTTCCGAGATTTCGTCCACACGAATCGCGTAATGCTTTTAATTGTTTTAGTTTGTTAGACATTTTTGAAAAGAAAAAGTTATTCCAATAATCAAAAATATACCCGACAGTTTATAAGACACCAACTAGAAATGACAAGCGTTGCTTTGTTTCGAAAATGTTTATTAAGTTACGTTAGAACCAAGTTAAAAATATTTTACTTTTTAAACGATCCCGGTAGCTGCTATACTGCCTGAAATCTGCATATTAATAAAACCATTTCGGTATTAAAAAAACCATACTTTTAATTAAAAACCATTCACGCTTTAAATGGTTTTTATTTTGTCGTCGAGCGACGAATTTGGATGTGAAAAGAAATATAACTAGGCACAAAAAATACCTATTCCCGAAAAAGAACTGATAAGAAAATAATGCCGTCTAGACAATATAAAATTGATCCTTTTATTTTAATTCTTATTGAATAATTTTATTGCAGAAATTAAAAATAAATTTTTTATAATTATTCCTAGCTTAAATAGGATTTGAAGAGTTTTTGAAAATGCGGCTCGATATGGCCAAAAAATGGTGCAAACACACCACTTCAGCGAAATGACACGAAAAGAAGTAATAAGAATACCGGTCAAGCTTCCTCGTTGATCCAAGTCACAGCACAGATGGCAGCTTCCATTGGGCACCAAAACACTCAATTTTATCGGTAAAAGTTCGATGGAAAAATCGGTTTTTTGAAACGCCGAATTTATCGATACACGTTTCGTTGAATTGACTTTTTAGTAGTGTCGACGGTTCTGTAGTTCACACAATGACCGTGGGTTTTATGTAGATGGCGCGCGGGTTAGAGGGGATCTTTCCAATAACAAATACGCGCCAATTTGAATTTGAAACGAAAGTTTAGAATATTTAAGCTAGGTTTTAAGAATAGAAAAATAAAAAGAAAAACTTCTAGTAATACAAAGTCTAGAAGGTAGACTTTGAATTGAAAGGGAAAAATAAAATAAAATAATTCGTATTTATTATTTACAAAAGGTGTGTCCGGAACATGCTTGAAAAAACCTTTGAGATTTATATTGTTCAGTTAATTCGCAATTCCATTTAAGTTTTTTTACTTGTTCATATCTAGCGACATTCTCATTTTTCTCTATGTTAGGTATTTTAATTTGTAGCAAAATCGGAAAATGATCGAAAATTATCGTATTATTTTGTAACGAAGTTACTTTTTTTTATTATATTACGTTAGTTCAGGAAAATTTTCTCTTTATTTTGTAAGTAAATTTTAAGTAATGGGACAAATACCTACTTAGCTGATTGGCCCGAGTCTCCCCTATTTAGTAATTGTCTTAAATGCCCATATTATCTATCAACAGTCTATAAATGGTTCGAATGTCGCTTTAGGTCATTTATCTTTATAAATACATATATGATGAATACGTATAGGTATTAACTTCCATATATGGTCATAACGTGTATATTTGATTCTGCGCTAACACCATTTATCGCGATCCATATAAGTATTACTTGATTTCCTAATTTGGTAATCAGCTAAGTAGTGGTAAAACCTTTGAATATTTTATTACTATAAATGGATATATAATAATTTTAATACCATATATGGTGAATTATTTAAGGAAGTTCATGCACAAATGCGATACCATATATGACTATTTTTTATTCTTGATGAATGAACCTTTGTTTATTTTATTACTATAAATGGCTCGAGAATAAATTTTATACCATATAAGGTAAATTATTTTCTTATCTTGCATTTTTTGCGCCAATTTTTAATTTAATATAAAAGGAGGTACAAGATTTTCGGAGGCCCTTTTTCACCTGTTAGCAGTCGTCGCCGATAGTCTTCAGGAGTTTTTTTAAAGTTTTATTTCCGGTGTGTGAATCCGAAATCACCAGGTAAGCACCAGTCCGTATTTTTTTTATTTATTTTAAAAACTATTGCTCTAGTTGCTTTATTTAATTTTCTTTACTGCTTTTCAAAATGATAAATTAATTTTATAACAACAATAATGCACACTGTTTTTACTAGCTGTGGCTCCGGCAACTTGGCTTCTAAAAATAGTGCTTTTGAATAAATCACTGTTTTAAAAAATTCATAAAACAAAATGAATCAAACAGAGAAACGTAAAAAAAGGGATTTCTTGTATTCACTATTCATTTTAAATGTTCTGAATTTGTTAGTTAAATTGTTTGATTTATTTTAATTTGTTAATTGTTAATTAAAATTTGTTGTTTCCCGCTTTGGCTTCTGCAACTTAGCTTTATAACAACAGTACACTGTTTTTACCAGCTTTGGCTCCGGCAACTTGGCTTCTAAAAATAATGCTTTTGAATAAATCACTGTTTTAAAAATTCATAAAACAAAATGAATCCAACAGACAAACGTAAAAAAAAATGGATTTCTTGTATTCACGATTCATTTTACCTGTTATGAATTTGTTAGTTAAATTGTTTGATTTATTTTAATTTATTAACTGTCAATTAAAATTTGTTGTTTCCCGCTTTGGCTTCTGCAACTTAGCTTTATAACAACAATAATGCACACTGTTTTTACCAGCTTTGGCTCCGGCAACTTGGCTTCTAAAAATAGTGCTTTTGAATAAATCACGGTGTTAAAATTTTTTTTATAAAACAAAATGAATCAAACAGACAAACGTAAAAAAGGAGATTTCTTGTATTTACGATTCATTTTACCTGTTCTGAATTTGTTAGTTAAATTGTTTGATTTATTTTAATTTATTAACTGTAAATTGAAAATTGTTGTTTCCCGCTTTGGCTTCGGCAACTTAGCTTTATAACAATAATAATTTAAATTGCTTTTACCAGCTTTGGCTTTGACAACTTAGCTTTTAAAAACGACGTGTTACCAAAGTCTGTATTTTACTATTTTGCTAATCCAAGTAGCTAAAATAATGCTGTTTATATTTTAGTTTCCGACTGTCTTAAATTGGTTTAATCTTTTTGTATATATTTAAACTAGAGCAACAGTTTTCCACTTCCGCTAAATACTGGTGCTATGCTTTTTGGTTTAGGGTTTTTTTCCGCTTTGTGCATTGATTTTTGCTACATGTCAGTTCTCGCTTTTTCATAAACTACCTAACCGCTTTCCGTTTTAACCTAATATATATTTACGCGTCATTGCCTGTGCTAAATAAAGTTAAAATTGCCTCGTTACATTCTCTTTAGAGTATAATTGTATTTTTTTAAATTTTATTTCTAAGCTGATGAATTTAATTTTGGTAAATTATTTTTGTTAATTAAGTTTTATTAAAAGATATGAAGTGAAAAATATTGTTCCTTTGAAAAATAATAAAAATTATATTTTTGAATTTAATTATAGTATTTTTATTTTAATTATTTTATTTATTTCTTTTTGGCCTGGATTTCTCCACTGTCTAAAAGCTACCCGAGAGGCACAGGAGACTCTAAGCTCCTTTATTTCTTAGAGTGGCGCCCGAGGTTCTTCATTTCAAGTTTTCTGTAGGATACCGCTAAGGAAAATTTGAAATGAACCCTGTAACGTCAAACTATAGGGGTAATTGTGCTATTTGAAGAGATCTTTGAAATAAAAACTCAAGCCCAAGTGGCAGTGACCATTCGCAACTCTCGATAGTACGAAACTCTCTTATAAAATTTGGCGCCCGAGTAGGGACTGTTGTTTTTTTTTTTTTAATTTTGTTTTTTTATTCCTTTGATGTCTCTTTAATTTAGTACAGCGTAATTAACTAGCGTTTTTTTTAAATCCGAAATTACTAGCCTGAACTGACATTACTAGAACATAGTTGCGCATTAGAATGCTTACCATTAATAAAATTCATAATATACTCTGACCATACTATAAAACTGATACCGCAGTTTCACCGAACATTCACACATCGGACTTATACCTGAAATCACCAGTTTCAGATCACACTCTTCAATATACGACTTCAACTGTACAGCGACCACTTTTGTTAATATTTCCTTTTAGAAAACCACCGCCTGCTTAATATCTGAAACCGCAGTAATTAATACCGATACCAGCAATTGAAACCGCAATTGCAATATGGATTCAGAGAAGAAAGCACTCAGCATAAACATTGATGACACGTTACCCATGGGAGATGATCTGCGGGATATGGAGGATTTAACCTCTGTGCCTAAAAACACAACATCTGCTGCATTTCGTGAAGGCAGAACCTCGCCAAATCCACAAACCATTAGCCTGAAAGGATCAGAGATGCAACCTAATAAAGACCAGTGTGAGTCAAAAGTAGAAGAGAAGCAGGATACCAGTAAACTTTTCTGCTCTTCAACTTCTAGCTTCACCTGCAATATACCCACAAGTATCCGACCCCCCGACTTCATTTAATTTCGTTCAATCAAACAAAACCGTTCTCTCTACTAATCTTCTTAATCAAAGTCATCCTCCGACCATAACTTCCATGCCAAATTCAGCTCCAGTATACAGTACTCAGGTGCTTACCCAGCCGCGCATGGCAACGTCTACCTTTTCAACTACTACTGATTCCGCCGCCTCGCATCTTCTTTCTTCAAGCCAGCCTGTTTATTTGAGTCAACCGCCATCATATTATTATCCAGCAAACAGCTGCTTATTGCACATACCGTATATGCCGACTACAGCTTCAAGTTTGCCAACTAGTTGTGGCGATTCCTTGACAATCCCGACTGATCTTTCATCAAACCAGGCTATATATATAAATCAACCGCCGTTACCTTACCAGCCAGCTAAAAGCAGCTCAATCCAGCTACCTTACCGTTCAATTACCGCTATCCCACCACCGAATCTCACTACCGCCGCTCCGATAGCTAACTTATACTCCGATCCGCTCTTAACACAAACAGCAGTAAATCAGCACCAATTGATTTTAAGCACCTTTCCAATTCAGCCGTTTCATCCAGCCAGTTATACCAATTTGTCAAACTGGAAAATTACCCTTGATGGAAACAGTGATCCTGTGTCATTTATCGAGAAAGTAGAAGAAGCATGTAGCTCATTTGGACTCAGTTTAGATGGTGTTGTAAACCAGATGCCACAGCTGCTCCGAGGGGAAGTCGAACACTGGTGTAGAAACAATAGATACTCATGGCATTCCTAGAATCAATTCCTGGAAGATTTTCGAGCCCACTATTTCCCAGTAAACTATCTTGCTGATTTGGAAGCTGAGATAGCTAAAAGAGCTCAAAGACCAGCTGAGTCAGTTTCAAAATATGTCACCGATCTTCATACCCTTCTTCGCCGACATGGAGGCTATAGTATAAATCAAGAATTGGCCTGGTTCTATCGAAACTTATTGCCAGAGTACCGACAGAATATCAAAAGAGGAGATTTTCAAGACATAATATCATTTACTCGAGCAGTCAGAGAGTTTGAGTTGCTCCGCATCGAACTAAACCAGACAATTGTAAGATCAATAGCAAGTTCTAGACCAGCGAGCAAAAATTACAGACATTTTAATAGCCAATCTGCGAACCGCCCTGACACTCGCCAACATCCAGGTGGCATCCGTCAATGACCCGCTAATAGAGGTTAATCAAGTGACGGTCTAGCATACAACCATCAAAATGTTTGTTGGCGATGTGGACAAACTGGTCATACTAGAAAGCAATGGACTTCTGTTCCAAGACTGTTCTGTTCAAGATGTGGCAGACAAGGTATTTTGTCAAGGGACTGCAGTTGTAAATCCGAGAACTCGAAAGATGCTGGATGGAACTGAGGCCACCACAGCATCTGGCTACCACCGCGTCTGACTGATGACCTTATTTAAACGTTTTATGGAGAAATCAGACTTACCGAGCTCTCCCGGACACCGGTGTCGGACGTTCCTATTGTGGAGCCCGCCTTGTTGAAGTCTGTCGTCAAAATACAGCATTGATATATCAAGAATCTTTGTTCGCTTATCGCCTAGCAAATGGCTCTTTTGCAAAAATAAGAGAATAATTCGACTTGAAAATCAGTATTGGACTGGACTGCCAGAAGATTTGGTACTCCGTATGGATTTTCTTAGATCCGAAAGATGAAAAGACTTGAGGGATAACTCAATATTTTTGAGAGAAAACAGTCTTCAAGAGAACCAATCCAACTAAGTTGATTGCATAGAAATCAATAAAAAAAATATATCCGCCATAGAACCAAGCACATTTAAAAATCTAGTCGTCTTCTTGTGTAAAAACGTCGACTGATACCGCAGTTCAAAGAGTTTAATACTTAATATTTAACCTAATTCTATTATAAAAATCACGTATAGCACTGGTTGCTAGCTTCTTCCGTTTTCAAAACCTGTTCCAGTGCATCTATTTGGTTTTCAGCATCATTAATATAGAAAGTTCTTGATCTAACTTGTTCAGCCTCAGAAGAGTTTTCCGAAACTAACTACAGTGATTTACAACAAAACTACCGCTACTTCTTCTGCTAAACGAATCATTGAGCCTTCCATGGTAGTCCACTCTATTAATTTTTTTTAAATTGTCCATATTTATGCTGGGATGCCGCAACCTGGGACATCAAAGAAGAGACCGCTGTACCGGCAAACCGATTACATTTTGTTCAAGCTGCGGAAAACTTAATGTTTCCAAAGTCCAAAGATTGCCAATGTAGAAGGTTTATCGCTTTGAATTCTTTTGCAACTTCTTATTTTTCTCCAAAATTAGCTCCACATACTTCCGATCCGTCTCCGTCCGCGTCTAGTAGATCCATTCCACCGACGTATTTCTGATATTAGCAAGCCACAACTATAGTACCGACTACCGATTCTGTAGTATCCACTGAGAACCAATGCGATCTACCAAATATTAAAGCAACTTCCGATAAAAATATTTAGTGTTGCGTACACAAATATTCCCCCTGCACGTCTTGCGGATATCCAGAAGCTTTTTATAAGCAACACCGAGAATAACCATTCCGTTTTTTTTACCAGATGAGCCGCTAACCAGGAGGTACTGCAGGTTTGAAAAAGTGGTTATAAAACTAGAAAATTATTTTCTTATATATAAAAATGACAATAAGGTTCATTCCGAAGTAAGGGGGGAATGTAACGAAGTTACTATTTTTTTTATTATATTACGTTAGTTCAGGCAAATTTTCTCTTTATTTTGTAAGTAAATTTTAAGAAATGGGACAAATACCTACTTAGCTGATTGGCCCGAGTCTCCCCTATTTAGTAATTGTCTTAAATGCCCATATTAGGCAAATCTATCAACAGTCTATAAATGGTTCGATTGTCGCTTTAGGTCATTTATCTTTATAAATACATATATGATGAATACGTATAGGTATTAACTTCCATATATGGTCATAACGTGTATATTTGATTCAGCGCTAACACCATTTATGGCGATCCATATAAGTCTTATTTGATTTTCTAATTTGGTAATCAGCTAAGTAGTGGTAAAAGCTTTGAATATTTTATTACTATAAATGGATATATAATAATTTTAATACTATATATGTTGAATTATTTAAGGAAGTTCATGCACAAATGCGATACCATATATGACTATTTTTTATTCTTGATAAAACCTTGGTTTATTTTATTACTATAAATGGCTCGAGAATAAATTTTATACCATATAAGGTAAATTATTTTCTTATCTTGCATTTTTTGCGCCAATTTTTAATTTAATATAAAAGGAGGTACAGGATTTTCGGAGGCCCTTTTTCACCTGTTAGCAGTCGTCGCCGATAGTCTTCAGAAGTTTTTTTTAAGTTCTATTTCCGGTGTGTGAATCCGAAATCACCAGGAAAGCACCAGTCCGTATTTTTTTTATTTATTTTAAAAACTATTGCTTTATTTAATTTTCTTTACTGCTTTTCAAAATGATAAATTAATTTTATAACAACAATAATGCACACTGTTTTTACTAGCTTTGGCTCCGGCAACTTGGCTTCTAAAAATAGTGCTTTTGAATAAATCACTGTTTTAAAAAATTCATAAAACAAAATGCATCAAACAGACAAACGTAAAAACGGGGATTTCTTGTATTTACGACACATTTTACCTGTTCTGAATTTGTTAGTTAAATTGTTTGATTTATTTTAATTTATTAACTGTAAATTAAAATTTGTTGTTTCCCGCTTTGGCTTCTGCAACTTAACAATAACAACAATAATGCACACTGTTTTTACCAGCTTTGGCTCCGGCAACTTGGCTTCTAAAAATAGTGCTTTTGAATAAAGTACTGTTTTAAAAAATTCATAAAACAAAGTGAATCAAACAGAAAAACGTTAAAAAAGGGATTTCTTGTATTCACGATTCATTTTAAATGTTCTAAATTTGTTAGTTAAATTGTTTGATTTATTTTAATTTGTTAATTGTTAATTAAAATTTGTTGTTTCCCGCTTTGGCTTCTGCAACTTAGCTTTATAACAACAATAATGCACACTGTTTCTACCAGCTTTGGCTCCGGCAACTTGGCTTCTAAAAAAAATGCTTTTGAAGAAATCACTGTTTTAAAAATTCATAAAACAAAATGAATCCAGCAGACAAACGTAAAAAAAAAGGGATTTCTTGTATAGTACAATGAATAGAGGAGTTTTACCCTACAAAAGGTCCGGTAGTTCTAAATTTTGGATATGTTATTAAGGTCGAAAGGGTAGTTAAAAATCTGAAATCTTGAAAAAACCATCAAAAATGGGCGCTTTTTGTAGTTTTTTGCCTGTAACTTCGTTCCAGTACACTAAATCGCAAAAAGAGTTATATGAATTTTTTTAGAGGATATAATTATCTACAATTGATGGTTGTTCTGCGAGCAGTAGGAACGGAGCTAGGTAATTTCCAAAAATTACTAAAATCACGTGCTTGGGCAAATTTTCAGATTTTTTCTACTTTAGACGGCATAAGCTCCGAAATACTTTGTTCTAGGGTAAAAATTCGAACAACATATCTTGTAGAGAATTTTATCAGCTACAAAATCCATTCTTTAAATGTATTTTTAAATATTGTAATGGAGTGGGAGTAACTTTTAACTTAAAGTAAGTAAGTTAGAAAATAATAATTTTTTAAAATTTAGTGCTTTAAACGGCACGTTTTTTATTTATTTTTATTTTTTTGTGTAAATTTAGTGACGTACAAAAAAGTAAGAGAGCTTAGGGGTCAAACACCTCCTTAAACTAACCACCTCTTCAAAAACCCCCCCAGACCCCCCAAAATCTAACATATTTAGGTTTTCTCAAATTTTCTCAAAAAATACGCTTCCAAGAGAAAAATGTGTAATATACTTTATTGTAGAAAATGAAATTTCCTTTTAAAAAAGGTATAACTCGATGGGGGTCAACTATTTATAAACTCTTCAGCGGCGTCCGTTAATTGAAGTAATTTAAAAAAGTCAAAAAATATCCATGTTTTTTCCATGATTTATTCGATTTTTTTTTTAAACCAAGATCTATAGAGCAAAATGTGTTATACATTATTGTAGCAAATAAAATTTCCTTGAAAATGCTGTACGAGAAAGTCAGATTGGTTTCATGTTTATAAATTCAGAGGCGCCCGTAAATTTAACCAATTTTAAAAAATCACAAATTAAAATATTTTTGTTACAAGTTTTATCTAATTTTTTCAAAAACTAAGCCTAATTTAAAAAAATGCTATAATGCACTTTATTGACAGTAAAATTCTCTTTTCAACGGTGTATAACTCGATGGGGTTTGACTTACAACGAACCCGCCAGCGACGTCCGTAAATGGGGGCCATTTAATTAATTTTTTTAAACATTATGTTTTGCACAGGTTTTATTTGATTTTCTGAAAACCATGCCCTTTATCAAAAAAATTGTTTTTTACTTCATTGTAGATAATAAAATTTCCTTTCAAACGCTGTGTAATATGGTAAAAAATATTACATATTTACCGCTCCAGTGGTGTGCTTAATTAAAAACAATTTTTTTTCAACAATCTGAAAATTTGCCCAACTACGTGATTTTAGTCATTTTTGGAAATTACCTAGCTCCGTTACTACTGCTCGCAGAACAACTATAGTACCACCCAATTGTAGATAATTATATCCTCTAAAAAATTTCATATAACTCTTTTTGCGATTTAGTGTACTGGAACGAAAATAAAGGCAAAAAACTAAAAAAAGTGCCAATTTTGATGATTTTTTCAAGATGGCGGAGGAAGCACAGGGGTGGGGGTGACGAAAACTCAGATTTTTAACTACCCTCCTGAGCTTAACAACATATCCTTTTGTAGGGTAACCCCCTTATTTTGGCCTCTATTCATTGAACTATGTATTCACGATTCATTTTACCTGTTCTGAATTTGTTAGTTAAATTGTTTGATTTATTTTAATTTATTAACTGTTTATTTAAAATTTCTTGTTTCCCGCTTTGGCTTCTGCAACTTAGCTTTATAACAACAATAATGCACACTGTTTTTACCAGCTTTGGCTCCGGCAACTTGGCTTCTAAAAATAGTGCTTTTGAATAAATCACTGTGTTAAAAAAAAATCATAAAACAAAATGAATCAAACAGACAAACGTAAAAAAGGGGACTTCTTGTATTTACGATTCATTTTACCTGTTCTGAATTTGTTAGTTAAATTGTTCGATTTATTTTAATTTATTAACTGTAAATTGAAATTTGTTGTTTCCCGCTTTGGCTTCGGCAACTTAGCTTTATAACAATAATAATTTAAATTGCTTTTAGCAGCTTTGGCTTTGACAACTTAGCTTTTTACCAAAGTCTGTATTTACTATTCTGCTGATCCAAAGTAACTAAAATAATGCTGTTTATATTTTAGTTTCCGACTGTCTTAAATTGGTTTAATCTTTTTGTATATATTTAAGCTAGAGCAACAGTTTTCCACTTCCGCTAAATACTGGTGCTATGCTTTCTGGTTTAGGGTTTTTTTTCCGCTTTGTGCATTGATTTTTGCTACATGTCAGTTCTCGCTTTTTCATAAACTACCTAACCGCTTTCCGTTTTAACCTAATATATGTTTACGCGTCATTGCCTGTGCTAAATTAAAGTTAAAATTTCCTCGTTACATTCTCTTTAGAGTATAATTGTTTTTTTAAAATTTTATTTCTAAGCTGATGAATTTAATTTTGGTAAATCATTTTTGTTAATTAAGTTTTATTAAAAGATATGAAGTGAAAAATATTGTTCCTTTAAAAAATAATAAGTATTTTTATTTTTAATTTAATTATTTTATTTATTTCTTTTTGGCCTGGATTTCTCCACTGTCTAAAAGCTACCCGAGAGGCACAGGAGACTCTAAGCTCCTTTATTTCTTAGAGTGGCGCCCGAGGTTCTTCATTTCAAGTTTTCTGTAGGATACCGCTAAGGAAAATTTGAAATGAACCCTGTGACGTCAAACTATAGGGGTAATTGTGCTATTTGAAGAGATCTTTGAAATGAAAACTCAAGCCCAAGTGGCAGTGACCATTCGCAACTCTCGATAGTACGAAACTCTCTTATAATTTAAAATAGAAAAATCGTGAATCAAAGAAAGTGATTGAGATAAAACTAGACAAAAGTCTATGACACTAAATGCACCCCTTGTTCCACAATAAGTGAAATTTCCAGGATAGTCAGATGTTGATCTGCCGTTAATTATGGTTAAGGAGTGTATGTCTGAAAAATCAGTCAGTAATCTGCCCTTTGTGTCATTTTTTTTGTCATGGCTCAGACGCTCACAATACAGTGCAGCACCCAGCAATGCCTCGGGATCAACAGCGCCTAGGTGTGCCACATGACAGCTAAAATCGCCCCCAAAAAATCAAGGCATCCCAGGGTGCAACTCCGCCACACGCGATATCTCGTCACTAAATAGTTCAAAAACATATTCAACATTTATTGATGGCTTAAAGTATACTCTACATAGTAAAAAGGACAAATTTTGATAGGAAATACATAAAATTAACCAATAAGTACTACAGTAGAACCCCGATTATCCGTGCTCCAAGGGACCGGACGAGGCACGGATAAGTGAAAAGCACGGATAATCCGAACATTCATTTATTACATGCTACATACATATGTATATATACTCAAAATATGACAGAAAAAAAAGATCCCATAAGTTCAAACTAAGTTTATATGTATGTAATGCATAAAAAGATAACAGAACAAAAAATATAATTCTACATAAGGTTTTGGTCGAGTGATTTCCGGTAACGCTATTTCGATAGAACTTCAAAAACACAATTTCGATGATGGGAAATCATAGCACGGATAATCCGCAGCCCGGATAATCGGGGTTCTACTGTACTATCAATAAGCTGACATTCAAATTTCTTTTTGACATTGATATGTAAATCTCCACTGGCTGGCTCTACCTCACGAAGCGTCGTTCACTGCTGCCACCCAGAACATGTAAGTGAGCCAGGTTTCACGTAGACATAGAATGTCAAGTAATGTGTATTCGTCCACCAAATCTCCTAGCCGGTTATACCCCTCCATATTCCAAAACAGGACGGATATCAGCTGCTATTTATGTTCAACTTGCGGCGGCAACGCCACTTTTGAGATTTTAGCGTCTCTTTGCGGAGGTAACTTAGTTTGAGATCGAGGCCTTTTGCCAGAGTTATCATCATTTCGCCAGACAATTTTAGGACAGTTTTTATAAAATTTTATTGTATGGTGTCATTTCCAGGTTTTTTAAGATTTTCGAGTTCCTCGTTTAAAGTTTTCAATGTCTGCGTTTGTAATTTCGTAAATTCTCTCTTAATTTGGACCTCTTTATAAGTTAAATTTTGGTAAATCATTTTTGTTAATTAAGTTTTATTAAAAGATATGAAGTGAAAAATATTGTTCCTTTAAAAAATAATAAGTATTTTTATTTTTAATTTAATTATTTTATTTATTTCTTTTTGGCCTGGATTTCTCCACTGTCTAAAAGCTACCCGAGAGGCACAGGAGACTCTAAGCTCCTTTATTTCTTAGAGTGGCGTCCGAGGTTCTTCATTTCAAGTTTTCTGTAGGATACCGCTTGTTGTGTGCTGGTTCGGGATTTCTGGTCTGAAATAACTTAATCCTTAAAATGTTTTTTTACAACTTTATTTTACTTGAAAACGTTAAATATTTGTAACAACCAAAAAAGCTTGTACTCTTGTTTCTTTTTCTGACAGACGTAGTCCTCACCTAGCCTACATTGAGACTGCGCGGCAAAGGGTTCTCACACAATTTTGTGCGATAACATACCGCCGGCCTTGAAATATTTTTTGAATATTCAACCCATTTTTTTTTTGTTAAAAAATATTTTAAAAAATAATAAAATATAGTGAATATTTTTTAAACAAATTACAACAAATAAATGCATTAAATTACACTGAACTTTATTCAACAACGAAAAAAAAGTTTTTTGTGGCCAATCTGGAATTCTTCATGAATAGGTCATAGTCATCATTGTTGTTTGGAATGACATCAGAGAAAAATCATTCTTCCATCACAGGAGCACCATCTTCTTGATTGATTGGCAGAATACATAATTTTGTAATGGCTCGTTTAACAATCGAACCATCACTATATTTGATAGTAACGACCCGTACCACACCATCGGCTCCAGGATACAATTGCACAACTCGAGCGGTCTTCCATTTCAAAGGCGGCAAGTTGTCTTCCTTAACAATAACCAACATGCCAGGTTGTATTAACTTAGGACCATTGATGTTCCATTTGACTCGTTGTTGTAGTCCAGTTATATATTCATGTTGCCATCTTTTCCAATAGGCTTGAATGACCTTTTGAATTTTTTCGTACGTTTTTAGACGACTTTCTTTAACTTCTGTATAGTTGGGTTCGGGTAAAGTTGTAAGAGGTCTTTGGATTAGGAAATGACCAGGGGTTAAAGGGGAGTAATCATCAGGACTGGAAGACATGGGTGTTATTGGCCTTGAATTCAAAACTGCCTCAACCTGTACCAGAAGAGTTTGAAAATCTGGGTAATTTAAAGTAGTATTACTCAAAGAACGTTTTAAATGAAATTTTGTTTGTCGAACTCCCGCTTCCCATATTCCCCCAAAGTTGGGCGCACGAGGAGGTATAAAATTCCATTGCACCCCTTCTTTTGTAAGTGCAGACGAAATTTTTAAGGTTTCTGATTCTAAAAACTTTTTTAGTTCATTATCTGCCCCCACAAACGTCGTTGAATTGTCCGAATACAAGTTGGATGGTTTACCTCTTCTAGCTACAAAACGTCGAAATGTAGCTAAAAAAGAATCGCTGGTTAAATCTGTAACTATATCAAGGTGTACCGCCTTTGTTGACAAGCAAACGAATAAACAAATCCATGCTTTGATTAATTTAGCATTGCGTGTCACAATTCTATCTTTAATTAAAATCGGACCTGCGTAATCGAGTCCTGTATTGACAAAAGGTGAATAAATGTTGACTCGCTCTTTGGGAAGATCTCCCATAATATACTCACAGGACCTGGGTTTAACCTTAAAACAGGGAATACAATTGTGAACTATTTGTTTTGTTACACTTCTTCCGCAAGTAACCCAATACTTTTGGCGCATAGAGTATAATAGTTGTTGTGGTCCACAATGAAGTAGCCTTTTATGCTCGTTTGTCAACATTAATTTTGTCAAGGGATGTTTATGACTCAAAATAATTGGATGTTTCTGATCAACATCAACCTTCGAAAATTTTATTCGACCTCCCACCTTTATTAAGTCATTTTCGAAAAATGGTGAAAGTGTTTTTAAACTGCTTGATTTTGAAATTGGGCGTTTTTGTTTGAGTTTAAGATACTCTTCAGGAAAAGATTCATTTTGAGCTATTGCAACTAATTTTATAAAACTTTGCTCAATTTCATGAACTGTTAAAGCTCCTGACAACTTTGTTTTTGTCCTTAGATTAAAACATTTTTAAGCTTAATTAAGTCAGAAAATGTAGTAAAAATGTCAAAGTTTTGGGAAAATTGTACTTGATAAATAAATCTTTGTTCGGGTATAGTAGAAGTGGACTGTATGTCGTTCAGCTTGAAAATAGAAGTTACTGGCCAAACTTGTTTATCCCACTTTGTCCATTTGGGACCTTCCCACCACATTCGGTTTTCTTTTAACTGAGATGGAGTACAACCACGTGAGATAATATCCGCCGGGTTATCTCTAGATACCACGTGATACCATTGTTCTTTGTTACTTAAAGACCGAATATGACTTACACGATTTTCGACAAACGTTTGGAATTTTCCCGGTTCGCCGTTTATCCAGTGTAAAGTGATTGTCGAATCGCTAAAATAATAAATATTTGTAAACTTAATTTTAAAAGATTCGACCTTTTTTGTTAAATTTACCGCCAAAACCGCCGCGCATAGTTCTAATCGCGCTAAAGTTTGTTGTTTAATAGGAGTTACTTTAGATTTTGCGGTAAGCAATTGACAAGAAATTTGATTTGCAATTTTACATTTAATGTAAATGCATACGCCATATGCACGTATTGACGAATCGGCAAAAACTAGTAACTCTAAATTTTCTGAGTTTGGAAGAAATGCTAATCGAGGTATTTCAATGTTTTTAATACTAATTAAATCGGAACAGAAGTCCTGCCATTTTTTAGTCAACTCTAAAGAAATATTGTCATCCCACGATATTTTTTCACGCCATAAAAGTTGCAAAATTATTTTTGCTACGATCACTACAGGACCTACTAAACCGAGTGGGTCATAGATTTGACTGATGGTCGATAAAACCATTCTTTTTGTAACTTTAAGGGAGCGTGATATTGCTTGAGTTTGATATTGGATTGTGTCGTTAATCGCGTTCCAAAAAATACCTAGAGTTTTATTATTTTCGTTTTCGCCTAGTCTTATAAAACTGCATTCTTGATCTTGATTTAATTGCATTTTATCATATAATTCCGATTTATTTGATAGCCATTTTCGAAGTTCGAAACATCCTTGGTTTAAAATAATCGTAATATCGCGCTGTAACTCTAAAATTTCAACTTCCGAATCGCTTGTGGTCAAAAGGTCATCAACATAAAAATCACGTTTTATAACCTCACTAGCTTTTGGATAGGTGGACTCGTTTTCGTTAGCCAACTGAAATAAACAGCGAATCGCAAGATATGGCGAAGAAACCATTCCAAACGTAATTGTAGACAGCTCGTAACAAGCTAGTTTTTCATCGTCATTTTCTCGCCAAAAAATTCGCTGATATATCCTTTGGTTTTTGTCAAGATTTACTTGTCGATACATTTTCGTTATATCCGAGCTAAGCACGTATTCACCGCTTCGAAAACGCAATAAAATTGAATACAGATCACTTTGAATAGTTGGACCTGGCATTTGCACGTCGTTTATTGATAATCCACTATCAGTTTTTGCGGATCCATTATAGACAATCCGAATTTTTGTTGTTAACGACGTGTCTTTAATAACCGCGTGATGGCATAAATAATAAGTATCGTATTCGGGTAAACTATCGATATCAATATTCAACTTTGTCATATGATTTAAATTGATATACTCATTTATCACCTCTGTATATCCTAACTTTAATTTAGGGTTTTCTTAAATCTGTCTTCCATATTATGAAACATTTTAATCGCCATGTCTTTCGATCGTCCTAATTTTTTTATTTCCTTTTTAAATGGAATTTGAACAATAAATCTACCATCCAAATCGCGCTGATGCGTTTTTAAGAAATGTTGATTGCAATAATCATCTATTCGAGGTTTTGTATTGTATTCCTCGATTTCCCAAAATTTGGTCAAACTTTTATTGATCGAATCTTCTACAGAAATGCTTAAATGAGTCTGAAAATGATCGAAAAACTTGAAAGATTCAAATTCACCGGCCACGATCCATCCCAATTTCGTATTTTGCAGTGTAATCGATTCAATTTTTAGTTGGTTCATAAGCAAGATATCCCAAAAAAGTTTTACACCGCATAAAATATCAATTTCTGATGTTATATTAAAATTGGGATCGGAAAGCTTAATATCGCTCGGTATATTTATAAAACTGTCATCAAAATCGTATCTCGGCATCGGGTCAGTAACTTTGGGCACTATTAAACACGAATTTCTTTCGAAAAATGTCCATCTTTAGAGAAAATTCTAAAAGTGGTTTTTTCTTTTACCTTTGTGCCGCTGTCGTTTACGCCTGTTATCTGATAATTAACCGGTTCGCAATTTAGACTTAATTTTTTACAAAGATCTTCCCGTATTAAATTAGTTTGGGATCCGGGATCCAACAAGATACGAGCATAATATTCTCTTCCAAAATTATCTTTTAAAATCACAACTGCTGTGGAAAGAAGTTGGTATTTTCCTTTACTTGATTTAGAAAGTGCGCGCCCGTCACTTCTGTATTTTGATCAGTAAGTACATTCATCGTAAGGTTCATTGTCGCTTGTTCGTTAGTTCGCACCGTTGAAACTTTAGTTTCATTTTCTACCGCCGCTGATCGTGCCGTAGCCATAGCACTGTTATCGTAAACCGTAGCGATCGTTTCACGCTTTTTCTCGACCTGTGTCGTTTGCAACCCCCCTTGCCTTTCGGATCTGTCTACAAGCCCACGGGTATTCGTAGAGCACCGGCTGGTCGCTGTGCCTTTGCATAAAAGTGTATTGTGCAATTTTGCACATTTTCGGCATGGAGACTTATCACAGTAGGCTAAATCATGATTGGGATTAAAACAATTAAAACACAGGTTTAATTTCTTTATTTCTTCTATTCTACTATCTAGATCTAATTCTAAAAATGTCTCGCATTTAAAAATAGTGTGACTCTTACTACAGAAATAGCAAGCAAACCCTTGTACATTTGCTAAGTAAACCTGATGCTGTTTTTGATCTTTTACAATAGGTTTATATAATGGTTTCTGGGTTCTAAAAGGTTCTTTGTTTATTACTGCTATTTTTTCTAAGACTTCACACTTACCCTTTATGAAGTTTGCCATGTCCCTCATTGTTCTTGTTTTCTGACTTTCCCAGTCTCGTCTTGTTCTATGATCTAATTTTGTACTAATCAAATAAATCAAAAGAGTATCCCACTGGTCTGTAGGTTCACCCAATTGATTCAAAGATCTAAGATTTTTATTAAAATGATCTAACAGTTTTCGCAAGTCAGCATGTGACTCTTTTGTCAACACAGGAAACTCAAATATCTCTTTAACAAAATTATGAATTAGCAAGTCTTTATTTTCATAGCGCTCAGTCAACAAAGACCATACTAATCTATAATTTGCCGCTGTTGTCGGGATATTTTCGATCATCTGGGCCGCTGCCCCTTCAAGTAAACCCTTTAAAAAATGAAATTTCAAAATATCATCTGTGCTCGGGTCCTTGTCTACCAATGACACAAATGAATCTCGAAATTCCATCCATTTATCGAAACCACCTGAAAACTTGGGTATATTTGGAATCGGTAAATGGGATTGACTTAAACTTGTATTCGGAGATGCTACTCCAGACGCACTAGTCTGTTGTTGTGACGCCGATAGATGAGGATTTTTCTTATCAAACTCATCAAAACGACTTTCAATCACCGCGCATATCAAATAATAATCATCTGACAGTTTTTCACCTTCAGCAAACTCATCATCTTTCTTATCAATTACCTCCTCGTCCGTCTCAACTAAAGTTTCTATTTTACATTGAATTTCTTCAAAACTGACATGGTCTTTTTTGAACGTTTCTAATCGCATTTGTAGATTTTTATAGGCGACTACGTCTAGCTCACCCACAGTATCAATATACTTCCTTAATAAAGTCTGCTTTCTCTTATACTGACCCCTAGTAATTCGAAAATTTTTAAGCTGGTCTGCCATTTTTAATCCCCTAAACCTCTTCCCCGATAAATAGACTACTAACTATTAACTGGTACAGGTTACGGCTGAATTAAAAACAAGAAACAACAACTAGAGCCCGGGTAAAAACTAGGATTGTGGCTTACTTGGATATTATACTTTGCTTATGACGAATGGTCCATCAACATTCAACATCAAAATTCTTCTCGAAATCCGGCTTGCTGGTACCAAAAATGTTGTGTGCTGGTTCGGGATTTCTGGTCTGAAATAACTTAATCCTTAAAATGTTTTTTTACAACTTTATTTTACTTGAAAACGTTAAATATTTGTAACAACCAAAAAAGCTTGTACTCTTGTTTCTTTTTCTGACAGACGTAGTCCTCACCTAGCCTACATTGAGACTGCGCGGCAAAGGGTTCTCACACAATTTTGTGCGATAACACCGCTAAGGAAAATTTGAAATGAACCCTGTGACGTCAAACTATAGGGGTAATTGTGCTATTTGAAGAGATCTTTGAAATGAAAACTCAAGCCCAAGTGGCAGTGACCATTCGCAACTCTCGATAGTACGAAACTCTCTTATAATTTAAAATAGAAAAATCGTGAATCAAAGAAAGTGATTGAGATAAAACTAGACAAAAGTCTATGACACTAAATGCACCCCTTGTTCCACAATAAGTGAAATTTCCAGGATAGTCAGATGTTGATCTGCCGTTAATTATGGTTAAGGAGTGTATGTCTGAAAAATCAGTCAGTAATCTGCCCTTTGTGTCAATTTTTTTGTCATGGCTCAGACGCTCACAATACAGTGCAGCACCCAGCAATGCCTCGGGATCAACAGCGCCTAGGTGTGCCACATGACAGCTAAAATCGCCCCCAAAAAATCAAGGCATCCCAGGGTGCAACTCCGCCACACGCGATATCTCGTCACTAAATAGTTCAAAAACATATTCAACATTTATTGATGGCTTAAAGTATACTCTACATAGTAAAAAGGACAAATTTTGATAGGAAATACATAAAATTAACCAATAAGTACTACAGTAGAACCCCTATAATCCGTGCTCCAAGGGACCGGACGAGGCACGGATAAGTGAAAAGCACGGATAATCCGAACATTCATTTATTACATGCTGCATACATATTATGTATATAGCGTGTAATATGACAGAAAAAAAAGATCCCATAAGTTCAAACTAAGTTTATATGTATGTAATGCATAAAAAGATAACAGAACAAAAAATATAATTCTACATAAGGTTTTGGTCGAGTGATTTCCGGTAACGCTATTTCGATAGAACTTCAAAAACACAATTTCGATGATGGGAAATCATAGCACGGATAATCCGCAGCCCGGATAATCGGGGTTCTACTGTACTATCAATAAGCTGACATTCAAATTTCTTTTTGACATTGATATGTAAATCTCCACTGGCTGGCTCTACCTCACGAAGCGTCCTTCACTGCTGCCACCCAGAACATGTAAGTGAGCCAGGTTTCACGTAGACATAGAATGTCAAGTAATGTGTATTCGTCCACCAAATCTCCTAGCCGGTTATACCCCTCCATATTCCAAAACAGGACGGATATCAGCTGCTATTTATGTTCAACTTGCGGCGGCAACGCCACTTTTGAGATTTTAGCGTCTCTTTGCGGAGGTAACTTAGTTTGAGATCGAGGCCTTTTGCCAGAGTTATCATCATTTCGCCAGACAATTTTAGGACAGTTTTTATAAAATTTTATTGTATGGTGTCATTTCCAGGTTTTTTAAGATTTTCGAGTTCCTCGTTTAAAGTTTTCAATGTCTGCGTTTGTAATTTCGTAAAGTCTCTCTTAATTTGGACCTCTTTATAAGTTAAACTAGTGGATAATTTATTTTTGTTTTTAAGTATAGTTATTGTATCCGCGTGACTCTTAAATTGGACATATCCTCCCCCGCAACAAAGTTGTGGATTTCTGGGTACTTTTACTTTCCAGGGTCTGAACTTTGTTTTTTAGCACAGAATTTTCTTGTTGAAGGTTTTTAATTGCAACTTTTTGGGAGCCAAGCTCATTGGTAAGCAACTGGATGTTTTTGAAGTTGAAGCATTATAGTATTCATGCAAGTATTAAAATGTACTACACAGCGGAGCATTGGTGGACGGTGAAGTCACCGTCGGGCCGCCGGAGTCGGACGCATGTTGTGGTTCATTCATACATTTGTAACATGTATGTATTTTGTATTCGAAAGTGGTGGCAGGCCCTACTGAACCTCCATGCACTGCGACCACAAATGGATCTATTGTGCCCACGTACCTACATACTGAGTTTGACTAAAGTGGCATATTTTTCCACCCAGTACATGAAAAAACTCTGCAGATTACAACAATAAATGATTTAGGCTTAACACTTTGGCTCAAAGACATACCACTACATTTGTAACATACTTTTGTGCCAGGTATTCCTGTTTCTATAGTCTCGAAACGGGTGCAACTGTTATGGGCGGGCATTAAACAACGTGCGCAAATGGATGTATTTACTACTTCAGTGACTTCAAGGTCGCATGCAGAGCACAGGACTATCAATAAGCTGACATTCAAATTTCTTTTTGACATTGATATGTAATAGACTATAGCGTGCACTGAAACCGTCAACACAAAATTAAAGTAATGTTGGTTTTTCGTCTTAATTAGTGAGTTTAAAATATAATTAAATTTTAAAAACTATCGGTGCTATAATATCTGTGATTAGAAAAGCTTTTGGAATATAGCTGGTCAACTTAAGTGAAGTATTATTGCTAAAAATCTATTATTTAAATACTTTATCAGTTCAAATAAATAAAAAAGTGTATGGTCTATCACAAACGCGCGAACCTGAGCCGAGCGCGGCAGTCACTACGATCGATGGTACCTTTCTATAGCAGTTGTAGGTGCTACTTTCGTACCGCCTTTGCACTTATAAACAATGGACAGCACCATCTTTAAGTCAAAAATTACTGGGAATACAAATTAAACTTAAAATATTTAGTTACCATGTCTCAAAAATTACCAACCACTGGCATATGCTCAAATTGTGTTTTTAGAATTAAAGATGGAAATGAAGATTTGTTAGGTTATCCATGTGATGGTTGCAAAACTATATTATGTAGAAAATGTGAAAATGGGGAACTACGGAAGTTCGCTTTATACAGACTGTATCACGCAAAGTGCCTTATTTATGTGGTGAATGTGCACAAGAAAAGTCCGGAACAATTATTAAGCAGCTAGATAAATTTGAAGTTAAAAATAGGACGCTAAGGACAGAAATGGAAAGACTTGAAGGTCAAGTTATAGATAAAAATAAACACGTAATTGACTTGACTGAAGAATATCAAAAATTAGAGCTTGAAAAGGATGAAATTGAAGATTGCTTAAAAAGAAAAAAAAGATGTACCATGGACTTCGAAGATGAAGTATTTGCAGCGGAAGAAAATTTTTAGAAAGAAATTAAAAGACAAAACAACGAACTTGATGAGCGGAAGGCTAAAATTTATGCACTAAATAGGGAAAACATGACGCTGACAATAAAGATAAAAGAACTATATGGACGGATCGAAGAATGCAACCTAATGAATACTAAGTTAGAGAATGAACTGCAGGAAATAATTACTATCAAAACTGACATGTTAAACACAATAAAAGCTTTAACATTGGACAATGAAGTATACATTAAAGATTATAAAGAGGCACAACATCAGCCTTATTTACTTAGAAATAAAAAATTTGAAAGTAGGGATATTCAATTGAAGGATGCCATAATAGAATGTGATGTTACCTATGAAAACAAAAATTTTGAACAGGGAAGGCAGTCTAACGTTGAAGCAAAAATAAACAATAATTTTGGAATAATAGGGGACAGTTCAATTAGAAATTTTTATAAGTTACTGGAAAAACAGCCAAATTTTGAAGATTACAAAATGGTAACAATAGTTATGCATAATGCTCTCCTGGAGAATATCGTCGAAAATATTTGCGATTTGACAAAGGATTTTGGAACTACAGACTATGTTATCATTAGTGCAGGTCAAAGGAATGCAGAATTGGGGGGAAGAGTTGACGTGTCTGTTTTTCAAAAACTTTTACATATAAAAAGAAACACAAACCTCGTTTTACTATCTGTGCCGCTATGGAAAAACCGACCTATTCTAAATAGATTTATAGACCAGGTAAACATAAAATTGCATGACGAACTTTTTCAATCCCAACAAAATAACTCTGATTTGTTTGTTAATTTAAATTCTTTTTTAAATTCATCGTTTTTTATCCAGGGCAGTAATACCTTAACATTAGCAGGGAAATGAAAATATCGGAAAAATTATCTGATTATCTAGCAAATCATTTTTTAGTATAATTAACTGCGAAACTAATCAAATGGAGGGTAACTTATTGATATTTTTATTAAATATACAATCGTCTAGGCAAAAAATGGATGAACTGTTGATTCTATTGGATGATCTAAAAATGCCAACGTTTGTTCTTTTGACGGAGCATTGGCTAAAAGAGAATGAGTTATGCTATGTTCCAGGGTATCAGATTATATCTAAGTTCTGTAGGAGTAACGGGTATGGGGGAACGATGATTTTAGCTCAGGAAAAATTAATAAGTGAGCTTGAGATTGAGAACATGGACAGTCAGGATTGGCTTATTAAGGAAACTGAATTTGAAATGTCTATTTTAGTAATAAAAAAATTGAATATTTATTTGATTTGTGTCTATAGACCCCCTTCGAGCAGGTCACTTGATTTTCTCGACTCGTTGGAAATGCTACTGTCCACGTTTCCAATCTCAGCAAAAGTGATCTTGGCAGGTGACTTGAATATCGATTATAATGATAAAGATTCGACAGAAACGAGGTCTTTATCTAATTTATTAACATGCTTTAATCTTGAAATGTTTGTCAGTGAGCCAACACGCATCACAAATGACTCGGAAAAAACTATTGACTACTTCTGTAGCAACATTGATGAAGATGAGCTGGATTGCAGAGTTGTTCCCTCAGGAATGTCTGATCATGAGGCCTTATTGGCTAGACTAAAATGTAATACTGAATTAATACGGAAAAAGGTCATTAAAAAGACTCGAATTTTTACCACTGCTAATTTTCAAACCTTTAAAATTAACGCAGAAAGTATACCCTGGCAATCCATAGTTGACTCTAATAACCCAATTAAAACTTTTCAAAATACCGTAAAAAATATTTTTAATGCAAGTTTTCCTCTACGTAAAATTAAAACTAAACACAAAAAATTGTGAATAACAAAGGGCTTAAGAACATCAGGAAAAAATCTTAGATGATCGTTGCATACTATCAGAAAGTTTGTGGATTCAGAATGGTTTTATAATTATTTTATTTTATATCGCAAAATATACAAAAAACTAATTAGAACGGCTAAAAAACTTTATTATCATAAAAAAATTAATGAGGCCAATAATTCATCGCGTGAATACTGGAAAATTATAAACGAGTTGAGGGGGAAATCACTAAAGAGCATTAATTGTTTGGACATTCACCCAGATAAACTGAGTGATTTTTACTGCACTGTAGCGGCTAAGTTGACGCAAAATTTAAAATCCGAAAATAATTTTGTTTGTTTTTTACCTCCATGTAATCCCTCTCATACATTTATACTATCTCCGACCAACAAACACGAAGTGGCAAAAGTAATAAACGACATAAAAAAGCAAACCTCCTCAGGCGTTGATAACCTTTCTACGAAAATATTTAAGAATCTGCCAGAGAGTGCTCTTGCTGCATTAGCAGAATGCATTAATGATTCGTTTAGATCAGGAGTATTCCCAGACTGTTTGAAGCTTGCGATAATTATACCGGTGTTTAAGGGGGGCAAATGTGATGATCACGCGAACTACCGGCCAATCTCCTTGTTGACCACGCTATCCAAAATAATGGAAAAAATAGTGAAAATAAGACTGGTAACTTATTTACAAGATAATAAAATTCTTTCAAGAGATCAGTTTGCTTTTCAAGAAAAAAAGGGCACAAATGATGCTATTTTTTATTTTTTGGAGAGGCTCTTTCTTGGTCTAAATGATGGTGAGAAGGCTGCGGCAATGTTTTGTGATTTCTCTAAGGCTTTTGACTGCGTGGATCACGAGATACTGCTGCGGAAATTGAACCATTATGGGATAAGGGGCAAGGAGCTAGATTGGTTCGGTTCGTACCTTGCGGGGCGAAATCAGTTCGTAAGAATACCTAACCATAAAGATTCGGAAACATCGACTTTAGCACAGGGGGTTCCTCAAGGATCGGTTCTTGGCCCTATCCTATTTTTGTTATACGTTAATGACTTAACCTTTTTGAAAATCATGGGTACGTTTGTCATATTCGTTGACGATACAACGATCCTTTGGAAACATAAAGATCCCGACGTCCTTTTACAAATTATAGAGACTGACTTAACTAAGGTAAAAGATTGGTGTGACGCAAATCGCTTAGTCTTTAATATATCAAATACAAATATTCTTAGTTTTCAGTGTTCTTTAAATGAAATTGCCTTAAATGAAAACTTCGTTAAAGAAAAACCAATTGTCAAAATTTTGGGTATGCATATTGACACAAAGTTGAAATTTGACAAACACATCGATTTGTTAAACAAAAAACTATCAAAGGGGTGCTTTATCGTGAAAAGCATTTCACACGAACTAGAAAAACACGCGGCAAAAACAACCTATTATGCGTTAATAGAATCTCATATTCGTTATGGTATAGCGTTCTGGGGTTTTTCTACACAGAGTGCAATTCAGTCTGTTTTCGTCCGTCAGAAGAGAGCTCTAAGGTATTTGTGCCGAGTAGGATGTAGGCAAAGCTGTAAAAATCTTTTTAAACAGAAGAAGATTCTAACGGTGCCTAGTATCTTTATTTTGGAAACATCTTGCCTTATTTATAAAAAATTTTAAGGTTCCAATACTTCCAATGCTACTTGCAACTTAAGGCATAATAACTTCCCGCTGCCGATCCTCAGAACAGCTTTAACAAAGAATTTAATTATTTATGAGAGTATTAAAATTTTTAATAACCTTCCGCAAGAATTAAAAATGATAGAAAATTATACAAACTTTCGAAAAGCTTTAAAGGAGTTTCTAGTCAGTAAGGCACTCTAAAGTTTACAAGAATTTTATGAATAGGAGTATCGAAATGTTCATTTGTGGTTCAGCTATTGGTTTTTATTTATTTATTTAATTTTTAAACATATTTTGGGCTGTTATTTTATTTTATTTTAATATTTTACTTTACTATTTAATTAAATTTTAAAAGTGTCCTACCTACTAAATTTTGTATTTATAGAATTTGATGTTTAATATTTTATTATCCTGGTTTCGTATATACATTTTTTTTAAAATTTTATTTGACTTTAATTGTTTGTCGCTTTGTTTATAGTCACTACCTATTGTATTTTACCAATAATATTTTGAACTGTTTGTTTTTTTATCTAGTGATTGTTTAGTTTTTTTGGAGCTTTTAACTTTGTGTCATTTTATCTATTTGTTGTTTTATATTTTGCTTCGACTTAAAATTATTTACATTTTAATAATAGTGTTTAATCGTGTCGGAAGATTTTAGCTTATTTAAATTTTAAGATTGTTTTTCTGTTTTGACTTTTTAAGGTTTTTGACCTTTTATCTGTTTTTTATTCGATAATTTAGTTATTTGACTTGCTTGGATTAATTTATTTCTTACTGTGTATTATGTGTTTTATCGTATCGGATAATTTTAAAACTGTTTAAATTTTATTTATTATTACTTTTTCTAATTTTGGATTTATTGCTAGTTTCGATATTTTAATTTTATAAAACCTAAATTGTTTAAATATGTAATTAGGATGTTTGCTTTGTCAATGATTTTTGAAGAAAATTTGGACAATAAAGCTTGGCTGGCTGGCTCTACCTCACGAAGCGTCCTTCACTGCTGTCACCCAGAACATGCAAGAGAGCCAGGTTTCACGTAGACATAGAATGTCAAGTAATGTGTATTCGCCCACCAAATCTCCTAGCCGGTTATACCCCTCCATATTCCAAAACAGGACGGATATCAGCTGCTATATATGTTCAACTTGCGGCGACAACGCCACTTTTGAGATTTTAGCGTCTCTTTGCTAGACAATTTTAGGACAGTTTTTATAAAATTTTATTGTATGGTATCATTTCCAGGTTTTTTAAGATTTTCGAGTTCCTCGTTTAAAGTTTTCAATTTCTGCGTAAAAAAAAAAATTAACCTCATATTTTTATAATAATAACAATTCATTTGTTTATAAAATCTTAAAGTAAAATGTTCTTCGATCAACACTCACCCCTGTTCGCTGTACTTATGGACCCAAGAAACATTTCTATCTGAGTAAGTTTACTTTGGACTATAGATAGATAATAGAGAATAATCCTAGGTTGAACATATAAACATAAAAAATAAAAAAATTCAAGACAAAAAAATGTTATTAGATTTTGTTACATTTCTTTTCCATGTAAAACTATAGAACCTGTTCATTGTTTTTAAGGCGTGAAAAAGGATTAATTAAATCCGAAACGTTGCCAAAGGTACCTAAGTTTCTTTTTGGTCTGTCCTCTACCCACGAATACCTACCTGTTTCAATAAAATTTTATTTTAAACGATAACATGTTTGGGTCAAAATTGCAACTAACATTTTAATGGCGTCGTTAAAAAGAATACAAGTTGGCGTCGGTAAAAATTAGATTTCTAAAGTATGTACCGTTACCCTATTAAGCTATATATAATACGGCAGAAAATTTTATAAAAAAAGCTTAGTTTTTGTGAGAACCGCAAAAAACATATAATATATAAAAAACTTATATGATTTTAGTTTAAGGATGCCATTGGAGCGTTACCCACAATCTAAACTGCACTAAGTGATACATACACATTTTAAATGAAAATTTCATCGTCTACAAAAAAGTTTTTTATACTTTTCTTCCAAAAAGTCTTTGTTTCTCAGAAAATTGGTTAAATTTAAAAATGTTGGTATACTTATTTTGATTGAAATATGCTTGTTGGGGATGCCTAAGAGTACGAATCTCTGGAAGAATAGTACTAAGGTAGGTTGGAAATATCTCATTTGATAGGTCTTTTATGGGCTTAAAGTTTTTTACATATTTTCTCAAAAAGTCAGTACTTTATCAAAATCTAAGATGGCAGCGCCTTTTTTACAATGTTCCTGAAGGGTGAAGGGTCAGAGTTTGTACCAGTGACGTATATAGAAAAAAGTTTCGGGGGGGCCAAGACAGTTTCGGGGGGGGGGGGGGGGGCCCGAGACCTCATGAGGCCGTATTTTATGGTATTTTATGTTTGTCTTCATGAAATATGTGGAAAATATCTAAAAAAATCTTAGCTTCGGGGGGGGGGGGGGGGGGGCACTGGTTTGTACTATGTTTAATGGAACCATAATAGCTATTGATTGCGCCCAGACTTGGTTTAATGTTTTTAAAAACTTTATTTTTGTTTTTTTTTTATCTTGAATATGCCGCTGTCGTAAATATTTCAAAATACTCAAGGGTGCCAGAGTTGTGGCCAATTAAAATGCGTTGGGTGCCATTTGTGGCAAACTAAAAGACGTTGCCGCCATTTTGTGACACTGTAAACAAATTGCTGAGTAATTAAACAAATATCTGGAAGCAGAACTGTATTTTCCAGCTAGGTAAAACATTGATATGCCCGGTAACTTTGATACAGTGGAGAAGGGGGGGGGGGGTTCAGAAAGAAAGAAAATTTCAAGTGCGCCACAGTGTTTTAATACCAATGTTTTACAAAGAAGATCTTAATTAAAATACAGTTTAGATTAAACGTTGTAGCCAAACAATGAAACTCTACCTACTTCCGAGGCTTCCAGAGTATTTGTGTAATTAAAAAAACCCAAAAAGAAATTGACTCATTGACAAAATAAAATTTTAAAAGATTGAATTAAGATGACAAAACTAGAAGCACTTTACAGGTAGATGGACTTACAGGTAGTAGAATCTCCAACAGGTCACAGTGTACTTACATCTGAGTCAGTAGTGTAAGACTCCATTATATAAATGATTGTACAAAAAAAAATATACTTCCAAAATCATTCCGTCATAGGGGAGATCTGGACCAAATATCTGCTGCCATCATTCTACGTTGGGTAGAATGAGGCAGACAGCAAGCCAGTCCGAGATCTTCCCCATGAGGTAAAACAATGTAAGGAAACCGCTAAAAAAATATAACCTCATCTCTCTTTTGTCTCTGCAAAGTTGGTCATTGGGTTGCACAAATAATACAAAAATTTAGTTCATCTTGTGTATTTTAAGGGCTGAAGTTAAGATTGGAAACATGAAATATTCTAAAAAAAAATTAAACAAGCTCGGGCCAAAATAGTCTTAAATAAATGAAATGAAGGAAAACAAGTCAACTTAGTAAATACTCCGCAAAATGGTGGTCATGACGTCATACCGTTACCTTGCGTTTACAAGCAATGTTGAAATTATACTGTGAAAAGTTATATATGAAAAGATTAAGTCTAAATTATTTTAAAAATTTATATGAAAAGATTATGTCTAAATTATGTTGAAGAATTATGTGCAAGATTATATCTGAAAGCTTGCTCCTACCTTGGTCCTTGATTATATTGTTAAAATAAAAAATGTGTTTTATTTTGTAAACCTGGATGTGTTGTACCAGACATCTTCTGCTACTCCAGGTCCCGTTCTGCTCGCGCCTCCCCTAGTGCCCGCTTAGCACATCACGCTAGGGCAGCACATGGTTGTGGAAAATGTTGCTGATTCTTGCCTGAGCGTAAAACCCTTTCCCAGGTTACAATGCTACACCCGGCTTCACACCAGCGTCCAGCACAACTGTCCCGTCGATGGTATGGACGGGCACGCTTCTTTCCCGTAGAAATGGCGTAGGTCGCCTTTTAGTCCCTCTATGCAGAGGATATGAGCCGTCAACGAGAATACGCCTTACGACGGACTCACTTCTACAGTTTCTGGGATATCTCCTGCAATCCCTGCAGTGCCAATAACCAAAAACAATGGCGATCCCAGAAACTGTTGTCGACCCACCGCCGACTCTTTTGGAAAAGAAAGAAAATGACACTTTGTCGAGGAAGATGCCGGAAGTAGAAATTTGGTTGGACGCAGTACCAACCAAATTTTCCCGGTCAAATTTAAATAAGGATGCAAACCCATTTATAAAAAACGTTCTCACCAAAAAAATCCCCAGCCCGGGCTTGCAAGCCTGGAAAAAAAACCGCGATTTTCAAACTCACCAATGATGAAATACACTAATACTTCCGTACCCTGCGCATGAGGTGTTGTCGGATCTATTTCCACGGTTGGAATTTTTATACCAAGGACATCGAGACACCCTCCATACATAGACCGAACATTTGCCTACCGGACCCCTGCCAACATAGCAAGTAGGAGGAAAATAACCAGCCGGACTATAAGAAGCTCAGCATTGAAACCATCAACTGTAAAATCAATTACTGGAGATCAGAGCATGCATCAAACCCAGGAATATTCAAACACTCAACCAATTCCCATATGAGTAAAGCTATACTAAGTGTACAATTTAGTTGTATTTTAGTTACAGTTTTAGTCAAAAGTTTCCTTTGCTCTTTATATATGTTTTCTCTAAGATTCATATGGTTTGACGCCATTTTTGTAAAACATTTCTGCATTAATAAAGTTGTTTCTGAACTTGAACCTAAAAATACACATTGAACTACTGCTTAAACCCGGCCTAAGAGTGTTCAGATTTTAAGTTTGCTCACCACTAGCTAGCCCTACACAACCCTTCAATCCGACTGAGTTAGCTATTAACTTTATTTAACTATGATTATATATAAATTTATATAATATAAAAATACGATTTTGTTTATTCTTTTAGTCCTGGTTTTTATCCCTCGTTTATCTCCCATTTACAAAAGTGCATAACTCGTATTTATTTTATCTTCTCCTTATCAAATTAATAAAGATATCAAAGTGGGCGGAGCCTCGGTTGTTCCTGGTCGAACCGTGGACCCAAATATGTTTTCGTGCTATCAAAACTAGCTAATCCGTGAAGGATATGAGGTTCGGAAAAGAAATCATTGTCCCAATATCCTCGAAAATAAACATAAGCGAATGAAATGTTCATCTAAATGTTTTCTTCCTGTTACTGAAACCATTTGTGATGCGGCAACGCCGCCATTCCCCAGCAGAACAGCTGTTTATCTTCATGAACGTCAAGTAAACGACGAAACTACAGAAATAAACAAAACAATCAAAAGTTTTAATGTGATTATTCCCGAAAACTGTGATCTCAAACTCCAATTAGAATGCCCAAATAATACGATGTCCACAGTCCACAGTAATTCGATGGAATGCCTCCTTTATAAGGTAACTTTCTGGACACTATATAACCTCCAAACCTAGCTCTATAAAATACCCTTAATTTGTGTACAGAAAGACGAGTCGAAGAGCCTTGATTATTTAACTAAATAAAACAAATATGTAACGTTTGCCTTAAACTTAAAATGACACGTTACAGAGTGGCATCAACCGGATTCTCAAACTAGATCACTTTGACTATCAGCAGTAAAATTCTATAAACCTCAAACACAGGTTACACTGAGAGAAGAATTTTGTAACAATAACAAACATTTTGTAACTGTTGCCAAATGCGTTGCCCATATTTGGCTTATTAGATATTTGTTTGCAGGTAACAACTCAGAAATTTCAACAATTGAAACAAATATCTGTTAATAAAAACAAAATCGTCTGGTAATATTTAAAAAAAAGCTACATTAAGCACTAATATATGGTTGGTATTTAAAAATATATGTGAGTTTAATTATTAATATACTGTATATTTATTATAAGGATCATTCTTATTTAATATTAAATTAATTAATTATAGGTTATTATATAATTAGTAGCTGTAATTATATTTAGTTATTTTGCATTAATAAGGTATTTGTAGGTTTCACGTTCTGTTTAATATACAGGGTGTTCATTTTAAAACTTCCCACCCCAGATTTCTCGAAAATGATTTTTTAAAAAAAGCAAAAACACGTCAATTAATTTATTAAGGAGGACACATTTTGGCTATCTTAAAATTTTTGTAGTACACACCCCCTTTGAGGGGTACATTTTACCCCTATATTTTGAATATGGAAAGTGGGTCAATTGACACTTTTTTTTGAAGGTTTCTTAAATATCTTTACAAAGGTGTACAAATTTTGAAAATCTATCAATTTGTTTTTGACATATTCACTTATTTTTTCAAAGGGCGTGTGTACTACAAAAACTATAAGATAGCCAAAATGTGTCCTCCTTAATAAATTAATTGACATGTTTTTACTTTTTCTCAAAAAAAATCATTTTCGAGAAATCTTGGTTGGGAAGTTTTAAAATGAACACCCTGTATATTTCTATAGGGTTAATGGAAATAAGGACACCACTTTTGATCACACACCTGTATTTCTTCGTCTTCCTCAGGCTACACACCTTAGCCTTAGGAAGACGAAAATGGATTGTCGATAAGAAATAAAGTTATGTGGTCAAAATTGGTGTCTTTTTTCCCATTAACCCTATAGAAATGAATAAGGTATAGAATAATAAGAGAATTTCAATAATAATAAAAAGCAAGTTGTTTTGATGAAAAATATTTATTTGTATTTTATTATAAAAGTGGAGTCAAATTTTTTTATGGAGGCTGGTAATCTTTGTTTTTTTTGGAAAGGTTGACATAAACTGATTTTACCTCACTATAAGTTCGGGGACTCCACCATTATGAAAGGCCGCATGGGTAGCCCCTGTTTTTTTAAAATGTTTCTCCTTTGTTCAATTACTTCCTCTACCTTCAAGTCAGTGCTGACCTGAAAAAGAAAATAAATTTTATATATTTGTAAATTTAATACAGAACCAGTGGCGTATATAAGGGGGGGCCTGGGCCCCCCTTTAAAGTTAAGTTTTTTTAGATATTTTCCACATATTTTATGAATATAAACATAAAATAGCCTAAAATACCGCCTCATGAGGTCTCGCCCCCCCCCCCCCCCCCGAAACCGTCTCGCCCCCCCCCCCCGAATTTTTTTCTATATACGCCACTGTGCAGAACATTAAATGTGTGCTTTAAGTTAAAAGGTTTAAACTTCACATTTTCATACTAAAGGCTCTTTGCTTAAAAATCATTAATAATTAATTCAAAGAATTGAAGCCATGATTCAAATGACATCAAATTTAAAATTATTAAAATCACAAAATACAAATATAAAGCATTCTAAAAATAATAATAAATAACACGTACTATACTTACTGCTCTTTAAATAGGATAGTTTTTGTGATTTTAATAGGATCTGTGTGGAAGACCAATCAGCAAGATGCATGTTTTTAACCAACAAAGCCAGATTTGTTTCCATCTTTAAGCGGAAATGTGAAACAAAAAAAAAGAGTATAAATTTTATATTCAAAACAAATAAAGCCTGCGGATACTTGTCGTCAATTAGCACATAAATCAGTTAATTAAAAATCAATCCTATTTACTGTTTGTTTATAAAGCAATCAGTTTCCACAGAACAAAAAGTTTATACAATGAATACGTTTTTTTTCTTGAAGCTATATTTCTACGATTAAATATTTACCTTTAAAGCGTTATTCCTGATGACTTTTTGTTCACTTCGACTCTTGCAACCAAAACATCATTATGATGCCATAAAAATACCCGCGTATTTAGGTCCGTATTAGTAGAAAATCACAAAAACTAAACCTTGTTTGGTCAATGTTCTTCCCAAAACATGGCGCCCCCTTGATTTTTGGGCACAGTGTCTGCGTAGAGAAAATAATTTTGTCTCTGAGTGTCTGCGACGACGGTCTGTAATACAATGCTACGTGGGGCGTCGGGTCGGTTCGGTCTAGACCGCGGCTCACACGTAGGGGAGAGCGGGGCTCGTTGGGCATAGGGGCACGTTGAGAAACCCCTATTAACTCGACAATTAGACGTCAGCTGCCAGCGCCACCCACGTGGCAAAGTCGCTTTTGCTCATGCATTAGTCCGCAGTGAGAATCTGTGATGTGTGTATCTCCAAGGAACAGATTTTGACCTATTTTTTTTGGCTCTGTAACGAAATAGCGCGTATCAAAACAGCGCGTGTTCAAAATAGCGCGTGTTCAAAATAGCGCGTATCAAAATAGCGCGTGTTCAAAATAGCGTGTATCAAAATAGCGCGTGATCAGAATAGCGCGTATCAAAATAGCGCGTGTAAAAAATAGCGCGTATCAGGTCTGCTTAGGTATATTCACCTAAACAGTTTGAGCAAGGTCAGATAAGTTATACTTACTTAACCGTTAAATAAACCGATGGCTTGCTATACTTAACACAACTCATATAGTTCGACTAAGGGGTCTCTTTCTAACATATTTTTTTCAAAAAAAAACTTCCCTGGCTTCTTTTCCGGGATCCTAGAGGGTGTGTAACCAAACCGAACCGAACCGGACGGAACCGAACCGAACCCAAACATTTTTTTCAGTAACTCCCTGACCTTTTTCCACCAAAGTCACAGGTCAGAATAGAAACCTACCAAAATAAGGATCGGGAAGCTAATTTAGGGAAATAATTTTTTGAAAAAATGTTTCGGTTTGGTTCGGTTCATTTCAGTTCGGTGCGGTTTGAATCCGATCGGTTCGGTTCGGTTTGGTTACACCCTATAGGATCCCGGGAAAAAAGTCAGGAAAGTTTTTTTTTTGAAAAAATATGTTAGAAAGAGACCCCTTACTCGAACTATTTTGTAACAGCGACGTTTGTAATGGCGATCTTTCAAAACGCGGTATTTTTAGACGCGCTATTTTAAGACGCACTATTTTGAACACACGCTATTTTAAACACGCGCTATTTTGATACGCGCTATTTTGAATACGCGCTATTTTGATACGCGCTATTTTGAACACGCGCCATTTTGATACGCGCTGTTTTGATACGCACTATTTTGATACGCGTTATTTTGAACACGCGCCATTATGATACGTGCTATTTTGATCACGCGCCGTTGTTATACGCGCTATTTTGATCACGCGCTATTTTGATACGCGCTATTTTGAACACGCGCTCAAATGAGCGCGCTATTTTGATACGCGCTATTTCATTACAGAGCCTTTTTTTTTTTGGACCTCGTAAGTAACTTTTTGTTATTTCGGAAAACATTTTACAGATTGTTTTATTACACCTGCATGCCCCCATTCGGTTTTTTATAGTTAACTTTACATATTTAGACAGAGTTTAATGAAATTATAACGATGCTAATATTTACGCAAACATGATTGCCGACACTCTCAATTTTGTATGTAGGTGTGGGAGCCAAAAAGTTCGAGACACGTTGGGCCGCCGGCCCAGCTAACCCCATACATTTTCTAAAAACATTTTTTTTTTATTTTAAGGTTAAAATCAGCATGCGTTGTAACGTGTCATTTTTACGTTTAAGGCAACGTTACATATTTGTTTATTTAGGTAAATAATCAAGGCTCTTCGACTCGTCTTTCTGTACACAAATTAAGGGTATTTTATAGAGCTAGGTTTGGAGGTTATATAGTGTCCAGAAAGTTACCTGATAAAGGAGACATTCCATCGAATTACTGTGGACACTGCGCACATCGTATTATTTGGGCATCGTAATTGGAACTTGAGATCACAGGTTTCGGGAAAAATCACATAAAACTTTCGATCGTTTTGTTTATCTGTGGAATTTCGTGGTTTTCTTTGACGTTCATGAAAATAAACAGCTGTTCTGCTGGGGAATGGCGGCGTTGCCGCATCACAAATGGTTTTAGTAACAGGAAGAAAACATTTAGATGAACGTTTCATTCGCTTATGTTTATTTTCGAGGATATTGGCCCACTTTGATATCTTTATTAATTTGATAAGGAGAGGATAAAATAAATACGAGTTATGCACTTTTGTAAATGGGAGATGGACGAGGAATGGAAACCAGGACTGGAGGAATAAACAAAATCGTATTTTTATATTATATGAATTTATATATAGTCATAGTTGGATAAAGTTAATAACTAACTCAGTCGGATTGAAGGGTTGTGTAGGGCTGGATAGTGATGAACAAACTTAACATCTGAGCACTCTTGCGCCGAGTTTAAGCAGTAGTTCAATGTGTATTTTTAGGTTCAAGTTCAGAAACAACTTTATTAATGTAGAAATGTTTTACAAAAATGGCGTCAAACTATATGAATCTTAGAGAAAACATATATAAAGAGCAAAGGAAACTTTTGACTAAGACTGTAACTAAAATACAACTAAATTCTACACTCAGTATAGCTTTACTCATATGGGAATTGGTTGAGTGTTCGAATATTCCTGGGTTTGATGCATGCTCAAATCGCCAGTAATTGATTTTACAGTTGATGGTTTCAATGCTGAGCTTCTTATAGTCTAGCGGGTTATTTTCCTCCTACTTGCTATGTTGGCAGGGGTCCGGTAGGCAAATGTTCGGTCTATGTATGGAGGGTGTCTCGATGTCCTTGTTATAAAAATTTCAACCGTGGAAATAGATCCGACAACACCTCAATGTGCGTTTTACTGTCCCCACCAGATCTACGAACGGTTTCCGGCAAATTCATTTTTTTTGTGTTCTCGACAAAGTATCTTGTCTCTTTCCTAAAGAATTTTGGCTGGGCTGGTGGCCGTCTATTGGTGTCGCCATTGTTTTTGTGGTTATTGGCACTTAATGGCACTGCAGTAGATGCAGATTATACCAAAGACGGTATAATTGTGAGCCGTCGTTGTTTAGGCGAATCTTAAGTGACGCTCACACCCTTTGAGAGGGATTTAAGGCGGCCTACGCCGTTTCTACGGAAAGAGCAGTGGTAAGTTCGATTTTATTTTTTTTATTATTTGAGGTCTCTTCAAGATAATATTTGCCTCCCAAATGGTAATTATTTTTCGTGTGAAATGTACTTTTTCGACAAAAGACGTGGGGAATTTTTGGAGTTTTTTTTAATATTTTTTAAAACCACGTTTTGGATAAAAACTATATATTGTTTTTCTCCTTTGTCTACAGCCCTGTCCAATCCATCACTGGGACAGTTGTGCTGGACGCTGGTGTGAAGCCGGGTGTAGCATTGTAACCCTGGGAAAGGTACGTTAGGATTATTTTAGTTCATCTGTTTAAATCTACTTTATTTTATTGAGTCGACATGGGGTTCTTGATTTGTTACTCGGTGTAGGGGAACTTCGTGCAAAACCGACGAATTCCAGGAAACTGAAATATTTCATTTTCCACAGGGTTTTTGACGCTCGGGCAAGAGTCAGCTACATTTTGACCACCATGTGCTGCCCTAGCACCATGTGCTAAGCAACCAAGAGAAGGCGCGACCAGAGCAGAACCCGGAGTTGCCAGGAAGATGTTTGTGGACTTCCAGGTTTACAAATCAAAACACCCTCTTCTTTAACCATAAAATAATCAAGGACCAAGGTAGGAGTTTTCTTCAATTTCATGCAAGCAACCATTTTTTTTAGATATCATTTTTTTTCATAAATTTTATAGTATAATTTAACATTTCGTGTAAACGCAAGGTATGACGTCATAACCACAATTTTGCGGAGTATTTACTAAGTTGACTTGTTTTTCTTCATTTCATTTATTCAAGACAATTTCTCTTGTGAAATTTGGAGTGCCTTGCTACTTTGGCCCGAACTTGTTTCATTTTTTTTGCATATTTCATGTCTCCAGTATTTTTTCCAGTTTTACCTTTAAAATATACAAGATGAACTAAATTTTTGTGTTATTTGTTCAATCCAATGAACCAACTTTGCAGAGACAAAAAGGGAGATGAGGTTATATTTTTTTGCGGGTTCCTTACATTGTTTTACCTCATTGGGAGGATCTCGGACTGGGTTGCTGTCTGTCTCATTCTACCCAACGTAGAATGATGACAGCAGATATTTGGTCCAGATCTCCCCTATGACGGAATAATTTTGGAAGTATATTTTTTCTACAATCATTTATATAACTGAGTCTCACACTACTGACTCAGATGTAGGTACACTATGACCTGTTAAAGGAGTCCATCTACCTGTAACGTGCCTCTAGTTTTGTCATCTTAATTCAATCTTTTACAATTTTATTTTGTTTATTAGTCAATTTTCTTTGGTTTTTTTTAATTACACAAATACTCTAGAAGCCTCGGAAGTAGGTAGAGTTTCATTGTTTGGCTACAACGTTTGGGTTGAACTGTATTTTAATTAAGATCTTCTTTGTAAAACATTGATATTAAAACACTGTGGCGCTTAAAATTTTCTTATTTCTGAACCCCCCCCCCCTTCTCCACTGTATAAAAGTTACCGAGCATATCAATGTTTTACCTAGCTGGAAAATACAGTTCTGCTTCCAGATATTTGTTTAATTACTCAGTAATTTTTTTTAGTGTCACAAATTGGCACAGCGTTATTATTCTATTTACAGTGTCACAAAATGGCGGCAACGTATTTAGTTTGCCACACATGTCACCCAACGCATTTTAATTGGCCACAGCGTACGTATGATGGACTAAAAATCACGTCATGTAATAATTCTCGCCCTAAACAAATGTTTTAGATTATCCGCCTCTTGAAGACTGCGACGACTTGCGCCTGTAGTTATTTATCAAAGTTACCTTTGGCAACGCTGAAACGCTTTCGACTGGAATCGGGCATATTGCGGTCTCTTATTAATATATGCTATATTCTATCTGTTTTTTACCCTCTTATGGAAATTAGGCCCCCTAGATGTGGACTTGTTCACGCGGTATCTTTGTTAGTCTTGGAGATATAAAGCTAATTTCTTCACAGTCTTGATTATTGTTATATTGCAAACAAAAAACGATTAGTTTTTCTGTAAAACTAAGTTGTTGGCAGAAGTTATAAGCCAAAGATTGTGAAAAAAACAGTAAAAAAGCCGCTATTTATTTATTTATGACATCACACAGACCCTTCAACTCAAATTTGAGGCAAACACCCGGTGACTTAAAATTATGTGATCTATTATTACCAATCGATCTAGGGAAATTTTAAAAATTCGTGCTTTTCCAAAAGCTGGCGAAAGAAAGACCAAGAATATCAACCGAAGAAAATGGTCAACAGCTATACTAACTGAAACTCCGGTTAAAGAAGAGTTGGAACGTGAAAAAAGTTTTAAAAAAAAGAAAAATCTGTAACCAAAAATGTCTTCAAGGAAAAGAAGCATAGAAAAACTACTCAGAAAAGGACACTGAAAGATGACAGCGATGATGAAGAGGAAACATTTTGTCTACTCTGCATGGAACCATTCTCAAACAGCAAACCAAAAGAAAAATGGGTACAATGTTTAACTTACAAGTTTTGGGCCCATGAAACATGTGCTGATGCAGGGTTTACTTATGTTTGCTAAAACCGTAATTCCGATTCAGACTAGAGCAAGAATTAGGTTACTTTATATTGTTTGTTTTTTAAGAAAGTTAAAGTTTAGTATTTTATTATTATCAATAAAAATAATCTAAGAATTTCCTGTTATTTTATGTTGCATATATACAGTTCCTAATTATTCAACCATGCCCAACTTGCCCCATCGTATGGCCCAACTTACTCCGTGGGTGGGGTTAGTTGGGCCGTTTGCAAGGGTGCTAGAAAAAACTGTTTTTTAAGTTTGAATGCATAGTTTTAAAAACCAATATTTGCCTTAAACATATTATAATTGTAAAACTGTAAGTAATATAGCAATGCTTTTATTTACATTTATGTAAAAAGTGGCTCAACTAGCCCCGCCCTCCCCTACAAAATGTCAACCGAAACGTCACGTCACGTCGCTTGTTAATAGTAACCAAATTTGTTGTGAACTTTACGAGGTAATTAATAGAAACCAATTCAGACCGTTATAATAACAAAATCACGACATAACATTATACAAAAAATGTTTGTTGTAATAAACACAAAGAAATATTTGCCAATATTAACAGTATATTTATATTTGGGAAATTTTAAGTATTAATAACAAAGACGTTCTGTTACCTTAAAAGAAAGAGTGTTTTGGTTAAGGTTAATATAAGGCAATTAATATTTAAAAAAACATCAAATTATTAAAGAAACAAATGAAATTTTATTTATAACTAAACACTTTAAAAAAGGTTTGTTACCAATAATTAATGATATTTGCTTTTAATATTTTTTAATGAGCACAACAAAAATCAGGTTTACCAAATATTTGTTAATAATAAAATTGGTTTTTCTTTCAGTGTAGGCCCGATATTGCCAATTATCTTCCTGACTATAATTATGAATTGTACTTCATATAAATCTCGCCACGGCATTGGAAGACTAAAAAACGCTCTCAATACCGACAAATAATTACAAACAAACTACGTCGCCATTCTGTCTTTACGACTATTTCTTTTTATCTTATTGACATCCATTCCAAATTTACCCATCTAGTACTCAACTTCTATACTATTAGTAGAGTAAATTTGTAAAATAAAGCTGCAAAAAGGGTATATTTTTTTATATTTGGCATAGTAGTACCTAACACCAAAAGCTAAATTTTCATTCGAGGATCCCCGATTTTCCGGCCTCAGAATCCAAGATGGCGGCTGCCAAATTTAAGAAAGAAAATGATTTCCTTGTTTTAAGAGGAATTAAATTAATTTTGATAAATTTACTTTAAGTGGGATATACTCAATGTAAAAATGTAAAAAAAATTTACACCTGTCACTGCAAAACAAAATGGCGGCTATATTTTAAAAAAATCGTTTTTCTTCGATCTTCTTTATTTTTTGCGCGATATTTATTTTTAATACCTCATATTAAAGCTACTGATTAGTTCTTTAAACCTGCTTAAATGAAATGATAAGTTTCCCAGTCGACACAAAGATGGCGCTTAATTTGTCAAAAATAAAAGAGACCTTTTCAACCAGTAGACCAAATAAAATTTTGACAAAAAATTTTTTTGGATTTTATTAGTAGTAAGCCAGATTTTGTAAAAATTTATAAAAAGTTACAATTTGACATTTAACATTTTAAGATGGCGGCCGAAGTTCAGATAAAAAAGTAATTTTTTTGTTCTTGTTTGACACAACTAGGATTGCCGTGTAATATATTGATTTATACTAAGTAGGGGTCGCCGATTGTAAATATTTCATAATAAATGACATGTCTATTACTATCCAAGATGACGGCGGTCAAAGTATAAATACAACAGTATCTTTTTGGTTTAGTAAATCTTTTTACCAAGATATGTAGTTTCATATTAATCTTAATTAGTTTTAAATTGTAATGTACAAAAAAAATAGAATTTATTTATTTTTTAAAGATGGCGGCCAAAAAAGTTTAAAAAAAACATTTTTGTTTATTTTTTCGAAATTTACCAAAAAAAACTGAGAAAATTAAGACATCTCGTTAAACAAAACACAGATGTTTTAAATATGTCAAAAAAGTTGACATATGTCACGTGCCGGGTGATTTGAATAAATTGACATATTTTACTTAATAGCTATCTCCGTTAATATTGATCTAACAGTAACGTTTACATTAGCAAAGTTAAATAAATTTTTCTAAATCATGAGAATCTTATGTAAAAAATTACATATGTCATACACTTGTCAAACTATTGACATATGGTTTATTTTTTAAAATAAAACACCCTATATATAATGTTTTTAATTGATAGGGCTCTTTGTTCTGATTTCAAAAATATATAATATGTTGACATTTAGTCCAGCCGTTGTTGAAATATTTGCAGTTTAAAAATTATATTCATTAACAAAATGGCAACATCCTTATTGTTTATTTAGGTTAATAAAATGCAAATATTTCAATAACGGCTGGCTTAAAGGTCAACATATTATATATTTTTGAAATCAGAAAAACGAATCTTATCAACTAAAAAAATTATATACAGACTGTTTTATTTAAAAAAATAAACCATATGTGAAAAGTGTATGACATATGTCATTTTTGACATCAGATTCTGATGATTTAGAAAAAATTATTTAACTTTGCTTATTTAAACATTACTGTTAGATTAATATTAACGGAGATAGCTATTAAGTAAAATATGGTCAATTCAATCAAATCACCCGGTACGTGACATATGTCAACTTTTTTGACATTTTTAAAATATCTGTGTTTTGTTTACCGAGATGTCTTGTTTTTTCCAGTTTTTTTTGTTAAATTTCAAAAAAATAAACAAAAATGTTTTTTTTTTTACTTTTTCGTCCGCCATCTTTAAAAAATAAATAAATTATATATTTTTTTTACATTATGACTTAAAACTAATTAAGAGTAATACAAAACTACATATCTTCGTAACAAAAATTACCAAACTAAGAAGATAATGTTGTTTTTATATTTTCAACGCCGCCATCTTGCTTAATAATAGACATGTGTCATCTATTATGAAATATTTAAAATCGGCGACCCCTATTTAGTATAAATCGATATATTACACGGCAATACTAGTTCTGTCAAACAAGAATAAAAAAATAACTTTTTTATCTAAACTTCGGCCGCCATCTTAAAATTTTTAATGTCAAATTGTAATTTTTTTTAAATTTTTACAAAACTATTAATAAAATCCAAAAAAAATTTTTTTTCATTTAATTTGGTCTACAGGTTATAAAGGTCTCTTTTATTTTTGACATATTAAACGCCATCTTTGTGTCGGCGGAGAAACTAATAACTTTTTTTCATTAGGTTTAAAGAGCTGGTCAGTGGCTTTAATATGAGGTATTAAAAATAAATATCGCGCGAAAAATAAATCAAATATCGAAGAAAAACGATTTTTTTTAAATATAACCGCCATTTTGTTTTAAAGTGACAGGTGTATTTTTTTTACATTTTTGAATTAAGTAGGTCCCACTTAAAGTAAGTTTATCAAAATTAATTTAATTTGTCTTAAAACAGGGAATTCACTTTTTTTCTTAACTTTGGCAGCCGCCATCTTGGATTCCGATGCCGGAAATCAGGGGATCCTCGATTGAAAATTTAGCTTTTGATGTTAGCTACTACCAGCTTTTTATTGAAATATCCTACAAATTTACTCTACTATATAAAGGTAATTAAATTACTTTATGTAGGGTGTTCCAAATCAATTTTTTAATCCAAAAATCATGAGTGTATGACAAGGTATATGGTCCAGCGAAAGCGTTATGTTGATGTACTGGCCATCATTTTCATAAACTTTTGAATTGTATACCTTACTTCTCGATGCAAGAATAGGCAGGCAGTATAAATCTTCCCACCAAAACTTAAATCAGTCGCAGAGTTTTTGTCAAAGTTTTTGCGTAGGTAAAGCTGTATAGGACATTACAAATACAACTATGGCAACGTTAGGTCTCGAACTCACAAGGCTCGTGGTATGCTGCAATCAGCGCCGGCCGCTAGCCCGGGTGCGTTCATGATTAAAGACGTGTGCACATCGGACGGTTCGGTTCTTTTTTTTGCCCGTTCACGATTGACGCCGCGCCGCTACTGGATGAATTTTCCGTTCTTGATTCGGTTGGCTTTGGTGCCCACAACGGAAGGCGAAACGACGTTCACGATTAACACACGGCGAACAACCATTTATCTACCTCGATTAGTTTGGTAAAATTTAACTTGTCGCACATGCGCATAGCAAAGATGAAACATGAGAGCAAACTCTATCCCAACTTTACTCCTTTTTTTGTCAAAATTATTTTTTTTTCATTCCACTAAAGTGTTTGGGCACTTAAAGCCTAGTTTTCACCTATGCGTGCCCACTCTAATTCAAAAAACACATCATGTGACGGGACCACGATTTTCACTGGTTTTAAATGCAGCGTCACCTGATTAAACGTTTTTTGAATTGGCATAGGCAGTTACACTTTTGTAACATTTTCAACCTCTTTTTATATCATGTGCATAATGACAGCAACCATAATTTAAAAAAAAGCATGTTTTTGAGTTGTTTTTATCAGTGCGTTTTTTTTGTCAAAATACAGCATCTTCTTCTTTAAGACAATGATAGTTTTACCTTTACTTTTATACCAACATGACATATCTAATTAATTTTTGAAATATTTCTGGTTATCAAATATGTTTATATCAAGTCAAAGTTACAAAAGTGTAACTGTGTATTGCAAGGACAATATATAATGAGGACGGAACCACAGTATTAGAAGCCAAGTTTTTCACTAAACTTAAAATTGATTAATAATATCAATATTATATGTCCATATTAAAAACAAATACAAAATGAACCTCTTTATTGTTAAAATTTCAGTACAATTTTTGGTCCCTTCAAAGAGTAACATAAATTGGGTTCATCTTTTGAATCTGTGGTATTGGTGGCAAATTCCTTGCGATTCAAATCCGCCAATAAAAAAATACAAAATTGACAAATGACAGACAAAAGCCGTCCGGTGAACGCCCGGCACATCTGGGTAAAATTTACACGGTAAATTTTACCCCAAATCATGAACGCACTCCGTTATATGGTTAATGATGGCAGCCAGGGAGTCAACCACGTAAACATCAAGTTGATTAGCACTAATTAAAAATCAGCACTTTTGGAGTACTCTAGTTGGTTGTTCTAAACGGGTGACGTGACGCCGACGTTTAATAGATCAAAATACTTTACCGACGATCAAAATCCCGACCACTTTATGTCGAAAATAAAAATCTTGAATAATTAAAATGTAAATAATTAAAAAATAGACAGTTAATATGTCGAAAACCAAAATATCGAAAATGCGACATTAAAATTGTATTACGCGAAATAAAAGGGTTTGAGATTTTGACTTTCGATAAAATGTATTTGATATTGTGAACGTCAATCGTTCTTAACTAATTTAGTAAATTAATAAAAGCTCGTTTAATGTCAACTCAAAGTCTCGAAATAAATCAAGAATTACAAGGTATACAATTATATTTCATAACTTTAATTAAAATTACCTATGGATTTAACAAGGTGAAAGGGCTTAATCAACGGCTAAATGATTTTAAGACACCAACTTGCAATTTTGTGCAATTTAAAGTTTTTTGGCGCATGTGTGTCTGTACATTTTCCTGTAATCACCAGAACTTAAAAAAACATTAATTTTGTTCCCATTAACGTTCAATTGGCTCTCTTAATATTTCTCTTTTTTCCCAAGCAAAAAATTACATTGAAACCGCCAAACCGTTTGTCTTGTCTTTACCCAATTTTAGCCAGCCTTATTTAAAATCTATTTATCACAATAAAAAAATAACTATAAATTTATTTAAATCGATTTCGAGATATTAATGTACCAAGATTTTTTGAATTTCAAGACATGATGCTGACAGTTAAAATACTTTTAACTATTTTTACTTAGAAGCTATTAAATAAAAAAAAATGTAATGTGATTCATTTGACAAAGTGGATCAGACAGATGTGCCGACCAATGACGAAAAACTATTAGGGGTTGTCCAGAAAGGATTAAGAAGACTGTAGGCCATTTAGGGCCAGGATACTTTTTAATGGACTTCCTAAAAATGATTTAGATTCGATTGGTAGCTTAAGTAAGTAAGTATTTTTATTAAAGACTTAAAAGTTTATTCCGATCCACTATTGGTTAAACCGGCTTCGTAACTATTCAGCGGGTAACAGAACGGCGTACCTTTGGAGCGCCGCGATAAAATTAGCGTGCGACACATTGAAGCTTTAACAAAACAGCTCGTGTCCGCAAAGCACACGCACTAAATAGCGCTAATCTTTCACAGCAAATAGATATTATATTTTCTAAAGTGGCATTAATGTGCTACACGCGAATTGTTTTGCATTTCCACCACGAACATAACCAATCCCAGGATTGGAATAAAGTGTTCAGATCCACATCACAATTACTTAAATAGGCTTTGTAACAATTCGTCAGGTAACAAAACGGCCGGCGTACTTAGAAGTGCTGCGATTGCCCTAAGTCCAATAGCAGAGACAATGCTCAATTTTAAAAAAGTTCGTAATTGGTTTGAACAAACGAACAGCTTGATAAAAATGTTATAAAGGTGCCCGGTAAAGATTAAAATATTGTATTATGTCCCAGATAATAAAAGATGTCGAAATTTTTCACGATTGCAAAAATGACCATGCATCGCACACTGGATTAAATTTAAGCTTTTTGGAAAATGATCATTTCTTTAATTCCATCACATGACTATTTTGAATTATATGAACAGGTGATAATTTTTATATTATAGTGTAACAAAGTTACTAATTTTCTCGCTAATTAGATTGCGTTAATTAATTTTAAGTTATTTTGTATTTTCATAGAGCATTGGCAGTTTATATTTTTTGTGTCGAGACCCTCTATATAGGTTCGGTATCGATCGCCAGTCCCCGGTTCGCTTCGGTCTCCCGCTACTAAACATCGAGAATAACCGACCGAAATACATTTAAGCGCATGCCGTGCGTTGTTCGAGGATAACGGGATTCGATTCGATTCGATTCATCGCTTTGATACCGCAGGGGCTACTGATTTCGCGCGCTATTTTAAAAATTGCACTTTTGTGTGTGTGTGTGTGTCAACCACAAGACAATCGTCCGCTGTGTGTAATCTCAATATCATAATTTTTGAGATAACTTTTTGACAGTTATCAGCTGTTAACCATAACAAATAGCATAGGACAACGAAAAAAAGTAGTCTCAAAAATAATGATATGAACTGTAGGTAAGTACGTAGGCTATTTATAGCATTAAGTATTTATTCGGTTTTCGTCGTATTATAAGCAGGTACATGTTATTATTATTTGCATATTCTTTCGTGATGTATTGTGGTGAATTGCAGTAACTTCTTAAACCCGTTTAATTCTCGAACCACCCTTATTCCCGGACCCCTGTCTTCGGTAGCCAAACAGGCAGACACCCGTTCCCAAGGGTTGGTTTGACCGTTGGTAGCCACCACCACTCTGTTTCCCGGACCCCTGTCTTTAGTAGCGAAACCGACAGGCACGCGTCCTACGGAGTTGGTTTAACGCATTTCCAGTTAAAAGAATAGGCAAATTTCCGACGTTGTGAGGGCTTCAATATCGTATAATAAAAGGATGATTGCAGATTCTTTATGTAACCCGTTTTCTTTTAATTGGATCGCCCTTAGCGCCGGACCCCTGTCTTAGGTAGCCAAATAGGCGTTCTTAAGGAGTGATCCCACAATTATTGACAAATTCCTCAATAATCCAGACCTCCCAGACCTCTGTCTTTGGTAGCCAAACAGGCAGGCACGCATCTTGTAGGGTTGATGGGCAATTGATGACATCGCGACTTAAACTGTTTTTAGACGTTATTTAACTCTAAATAGCCCACGGACTTGTCAAAACCGAATCTTAGCTGTCTGTGCGGAAAGGACCAAACTTATTTTATTATATTTACACCACTTAACAGGAGTTAACCCAATTACAAAGTGGGGAAGAATACAGTGATTAACAATAACAGAATCTAAGGATAAAATGAAGTACAAAATAAAAGAAATTTACTACATCTACATTGAGTGAGCAGAAATAAAAATTATGAAAATCGTATATTTTTTAAAGTAGAGATCGATACTGCAATTAAATATGTCACATCTGTCGCAAGTCTGATTGCACGTGTTACAACCCCGAATTAATGGAGAATTTTTGCAAATATTGGTGCGCTGGTAAGGAAGATAAAACGGAACAGTAGTGCTCTAGTGATGCTCTGGGTACTAAAAAATTAATCTTATGCAATAATTCCTGGGAGTCGATTTGATTATGTATTAATTTGAAAATGAATTGCAACTCTGCCAACTTGCGCCAGTCCTCCAATGAAGATATACTGAACCTTTCACAAAGGACCTGGTTCAGAATACCAATTTCGGGTTACACACCATCAAGCTTAAAAACAAGGTACTTCAGAAACTTACGTTGAATTTTTTCAATAGTATTAACGTGAGTATCATAATACTATGCACGAGTATTCCAGTTTAGATCTGACATAAGCAAAATAGAGTAATTTTATACTAGAAATATTTTCTAGGCACTGAGAATTTCGTATGATAGAGCACTATCGAATGTTACTCCAAGATCTTTAAATTCCAGACTCCTGGGTATTTCGGTTGTATCAATGGAGTAATTGAATTGAATTGCCTGTTTTCTAAGGGTGAAAGACACTACATTGCATTTAGATGGATTGAGAGGGAGAGAGTTATCAAGACACCAAGTATATACCTTATTTAGAGCAGCTTGAAGTTTTTCACAATCAGCAATGTTATTTATTCTACAGATAAGCTTTAAGTCATCAGCGTACAATAGGCAAATAACTTCTATGTCCTGAACTATGCTATTTATAAAAGCTATAAAGAAGAGAGGACCTAGCAGAGAGCCTTAAGGAACTCCGGACGTAGCCTTGATCGTAGAGAAGGTTTGTCCATAGCATTCTACATACGGAAGCCTTTCAGTTAAGTATGAATAAAGAAACTTAGATAAATCATCAGATATGCCAAAGGTTACAAGTGTACGGAGAAGAATACTATGGTCTAGTCTGCCAAAGGCCTTAGAAAAGTCTGTGTAAATAACATCAATCTGAGCACCCGCATCCAAGGATTCAGCTATTAAGTGTGTAACAGTAATTAAATTGGTTATGGTAGATTTGCGTTTCATGAAGACGTGTTGACAGGAATCTATTTGACTGCTCAGGGGAAAGTAAAGCGATGTATGGAGAACGCGTTCAAAACATTTTGAAAAATTGTTTATTATGGTAATTGGTCGAGAATTTACAATACGATCTTTTTGTTGTTTTTTATGGACAGGTATAATTTTAGAATTTTTCCAAGTATCAGGAAATGTGCAGAATTTTAAAGATAAGTTAAAAAGAACAGTTAAGGGGTAAACAAAGACGTATGCACAATCTTTCAGTAAAAATGCAGGAATTTTCTCGGGACCGACAATGGCCTTGGGTTTCATGGTCTTTAGTGCTTGCAATACCTCAGATTCATTGAAGCTTTTAAGTGAAATGAAATTTGAGTTAAGGTTAGAAGAAATATTATTTTGTACTTTAGTACGCTGCTGAGATGGTGTATATGAACACTGAAAGTAATCAGCAAATGCAGCAGCTATGCGCTGGGGATCGGTCGTACTCTCTTCATTGTGATCTGTCATGCACTGCGGCAGACCATTATTCGACTGCAATGATTGTATTAGGCGCCAGAAATTTCCAGTTGAGTTGTCAGGTTCGCTTCAAGTCTAGCGCAATACTCGCGGTATGATGTTTCTGTATCGCGTTTTATTTTATTACGAAGTTCTCGAAATTTAAGTAAATCATCGTTGCGACTTTTTTTGTGTTTTTGAAAGTATTTATGTTTTTGTTTAATCGATGAGGGAAGTAAACCAGGGAGGATATTTTCTACGCCTAGATGTTTTTGGCACGTGGGTGTCTAGACAGGAGTATAATTTGTAATAAATAATTCGACAGCCTCATTGACGTTATCAAGCGTTTCCAAAACACGCCAGTCAATCTCAGCTAAGCTCGCATATAGATTTCCCAGGTCAGATCTCTTGAAATTATAAAAGATGTCATTAATTTTGAGTTTGCTCAACTTTTTGTCACCGGCCATTTTATAGTCAATTAATAAAGAAGGATGGCACCTGTCCTCGTTTAGCAGGATGTCATGACATCTCTGCACGGAAGTGAGGTTTGAGGAAGATGTTAATACTAGATCAAGCAGTCGATTATCAGAATTTTTGACAGTGTTAATCTGATGCCAATCAATAAAATTAATAAAATTCAGCAAGTGAGTTAACCTACTGTTGGTAGGAGGATCCCTCTCCATGTAGGTTACGTATTCAGGGTAATTAAAATCTCCGAGAAAGACTGCTTTAGCACTATATAGGAAATTCAGGGATGACAGATATTCAAAAAGTTGTTCATATATGTATGAGATTTTGCCTGGCGGAATATATACAAGGAAAATATAAAGAGATAGTTTGTTCGAGAAAGATACTTTGATTCGAGCTATGTCTATTGTGTCACGGATTGATACAGGCAATTCAATTTCCAGGTTGGTTGTTTGTAGATTTTCCCCCCCGGGTACAACCAAGTCTCAGTCAACGCTATGATATCAAATTCACAAGCGAGTGTGGAATTAAAAATAGTTTTTGTTTTTGTCCTTAGCCCGCGTACGTTTTGATAATAAATTGAAAGGATATCACAGCGCCTACCAGACTCAGTCGACTGTAGTGAAATATTGTGGGGATCAACAGTAAACTCAGCTAAGGAGGGGGCTAGCGTGGTTGGCTGCTACATGGTGGACCCAAAAATTTCCGACTTGTATTTTTGGTTTGCCTGTTTATAAGCGTAACATGCATTATAATTCCAGCAAGCATGATTTATTTCGATGTTTAGGTCGAATTTGGATTTAAGATGCTTACAATTGACGCAGCATTTATTTGCAGAGTTGTCACACGCGTTTACCAAGTGTGGCCCAGCGCAGAGAGGGCAGGTGGGGTCTTTTTGACAATATTTTTTTGAGTGGCCAAAGTTGTTGCAGTTGAAACAGCGTGATAAAGAAGTTGAATCATAAACGGTACAATAATCAAGACCATCTACAAGGCGTTTTTCATCAGTTAGTTTTTTGTGTGTGACCATATCTACTTGCAGTACCATCTGGAAAATGCTCGCGTTATTTTTGGTTGGCCAGACTTAGAATATTTATATCTGCTGAGTTATTAAAGAAAAAATTTTGAGTTTTTAGGTGTCGTAATAGTACGTCTTTGTCGTACTCGGCTGAGAGACCAACAATCTTGACCATCGGCGATACGGATTTTGATTCCCGAACCTCGTAATCGTCTGCTAAGTTTTGGCTAAAAAGATCTTTCATGCGTTGGGTATTATTGTGGTTGGTGGACAGTACGATGCCTCCGTTGGAAATGTGCTTTACACGATTGATTTGGATTTTTTCTTGGTCTGGCTTGATTTTATGGAGAATATCGCTCTTTGTTTGCGTATTGTTCTGATTTGTAACTTTCGGTTTGATGATATTAGAACGAAATTGATTCTTAAGAACGTCAGAATACCTGGGTTCGCTGATTGTTCGAGGACTGACATCTTGGAGCTTTTGATCGATTTTTGTAAATAATTCCTCTACAATTGATTGTTTCACCGAGTTGAGTTGTGCTTCAATACGACCTTCCAAGTTAGCTGTAAAAGTTTCGGCAGGTAGGTTACGGCACGAGGGACATTTCCAAGTTAGCCCTGGTACACTCTGTATTACTGCTATTGAATCGGTTGGTATACGCAAACAATCTGCGTGATATTTTCTCTTGCAAGCCCCTTCGCAAGAGAGAGATGGCTTGCGTGTTGACGTGTTGCAAACACCACAGCTGCGAGATGACATCGCGGAATTTTATGGCGGGAATTGCATTAAAGGGCCAATTTACAGTATTGTGGAACAGCTACAGTAATTTTTTCAACTCACCAATGTGCTAGACCATCTGCGGGTATGGTTCTCAGAGAATCACAATTATCAAGCCAACAAATCACTAAAAATGCACGTGCGCTTGGGTCGACGTGCAGAAACAGCTATATAACTTAATAGGTAACAGCGAATTTTGGCCGTTTTTGTAATAAAAATGATCGATTAACTTGAGGAAACTGTATTTAAATAACATTGTGTCAGATTAGTAGCATAATAAGCTGCCTATGCTTTGGTGAAACTGATTATTGGTTTAATTCGTAAATAGCTGCGATATTTGTTAGATTTTACCAAGTAAAAGTGGTACATTTGGGTTATATTTCCTAGATTTTATTTCCCAACCAAAACTAGAACCCGGTTTTCTCAAACGTAAAGGCTAGCCGTACTGGTCGGTGGAGACTCTGAGTTCCCTTATTTTTTAGAGTGGCGCCCATAATTCCGTCCGAAAGGGTCACGAGCGCCAAGCGTAAAAGACCAAAATTTGGCAACATCGAACTAGGTCTCTACAAATTTGGTGCCCAACGTGGGGCTATAAATAAAATAGCTAACAGGTACCAACGTGGTGCCCTTGTTCCTTTTCTGTTTCTAAATTTGTTTAGTTTTTTTTGTTACCATTTAAAGGCAGGCTATTACTCATTTGACATTTTGTAGAGAAAAAAACCGTTAAGTGTAAGGAAAATTAAAAAATTGCGCACTATTACCCAAAATTATTCAATCCTTTTTAAGATATTAGAGCGTGTAGTTTAAATAAAGCCGAAGGTTTTATTAATTTTACCCTGATTACGACCCCTAATTTTGACAAATTTTATTAGTTCAATCGTTTAGAAATAGATAGGGACATTTTCTTTGGTAAAAAGAGAGTAATTTTTAAGTATTGCATGGCGTAGAATAACGTTCGTCGTTTGCAGACACGTGTTTCTCCGCGGGACGTTTTCAAGAATTACATAGTAGCTATTAAAGCTAACATACTATGTAATTTGAGCCATACTTTATAGCAGCTTACGTTTGGGACAGCCTGTATATCAATGCACCTGCAAGATAAGCTCCGGCAGAAATTCACACACACTTTTGTTCGGAAGAAATGCAAGTATGATTTTTTCCCGAAGCCTATCCATGAAGATAAAGTCCAGTATAAATGCAGATCAACAGAATCTCTCTATTTCAGGGTCTGTGCCTTCGGCTTGACCCGGTATAAGATTACTCTTCTAGATTTTCGTGTGTCCAAGGTCCCGTCTCGCGCATCTCTTTCCCCTTCCACGTCACAGCCCCCCGCGCCGAAGCTTTGCTCGGTTGGCGAAAGCTTCGAGCGCGCGCTTCTTCAGTACCCTTCGATTTTCTGTGTGTGTAGGGTCTTGGTCTCGTATCGCCTTTATGCGGAAGTTTAAAATCAGATTATAACCTTCCTAACTAACGTCGTAGTTTGTTTGTTCCTGTTAGAATTAATTTTTGACAGTGATTTGTGCAGAAATATTGACGAATTTAAGTAAGTACTAAAGATCTTGAATATAATTTTCCTTTTTTTATAGGTCTTTTGCTTGAAAAAAAAACAACCGCAGAGTTGCTGTGATTTGTTAGTTACCTTATTTCGTAATAATGTTAATCAATTGGGTAATACTACAATTTGTGCAGCCGCAAGGCTCGTTTGTAGGAGCCGAAAGGCCCGATTCTTCTAGCCGTACTGTTCAATTCAAGCAACCGCAAGGTTCGATATTTTTTGCCGTATGGCTCAATTAATGCGACCGTACGGCTACTACTACTAAGATACTAATGCTTGTGCATGATAGGTATGTACCTCTTTCATTTTTAGTCTGTACTTTTCCATGTGGATTTACCTAAGCTTCAAAAACCTCAATTTGGCGCCCTTGTGGCGCAACTTTGTTAGACATCCAGGGGCCTTTTGTAGGTCCCTGGCCTGTCTCCGGGCCGGTACAGGAACGCATCCTGTACCACGGGGTTTTGATGCCCCTCGACCCGTCTCATGAAACGATCCTTCTGCTCCTGGATCGTTTCTGAGATATCCTCCATGTTGAGCTCCCTCTTGATTTGTGCGTTACGCACAAACCAAGGAGCTCCCGCTATTTGTCTTACGACTCTGTTTTGAAAGCTTTGTAGCCTTCCCATTTGTGTTTTGCATACCTTATTCCAGCATGGGGCTGCATACGTTAGTATGGGGCGAACGACTTGCCTCCATATTTGTAATTTTACTCTCCGGTGTAGAGTGCTCCTGGCATTTAACAAGGGGTATAGCCTACTGTGGGCTCCCCTTGCTTTTTGAAGTGCGTTTGATACCTGGTCGTTCTAGGTTAGTTTCTTGTCGAAAACTAACCCCAGGTATTTAACGTTCCTTCTTTGCCAGGGTATCCTTCGACCACCCAGAGCAAGCTCTGTTCGCGGATTGCCCCTTTTCCGTGTAAAGACAATCGCTTGAGTCTTGTCTGGGTTGATCTTAATTTTCCACCTTTTAGCCCAGGTTTCAATTTCTACGAGGTGCCTCTGAAGCCTTGTGACGACGTATTGGATGTTATTACACTTTGACGTTGTCAAAGTGTCATACGCGTACACATAGAGCTTCGTTTTCCGATCTTTGGGGATGTCACAGGTATACCATGCATATAAGTGTGGCGAGAGCGGGGAGCCTTGCGGGACCGTACGGCTTGATGTTTTAAGCCTTACGGCAAGATTAGTGCAGCTGCAAGGCTCGCTTGTAGGAGCCGAAAGGCCCGATACTTCCAGCCATACGGCTCAATTCGAGCAGCAGCACGGCTCGATATTTGTTTTGCCGTACGGCGTAATTATTGCAGCCGTACGGCTCAATACTTTAAGCCTTACGGCTCGAGGGATGGAGCCGCGAGGTTTCAAATTTTTGGCAATAAGGCTCATTTAATGTACATGTCTCTGACATCTTTCTTTGTGCTGGCGCCAGCCTCACTTAGATGTCTAATAGTTCTTGTTTTATTTTAGGCTGGACTCTTATTATTTAATATCCATCCACGATGGCTTTAGATGGGGCTGGCAGTTTTAAGTCATTGCAAGAGTTGGCTGCAATTCCTGCAAATGGAGATGCGGACCAGGTGGCTTTGAATAGGTTAGTCCCTAGTATGAGAATGTAATATTATTCCCTCATAATTAATGAATGCCTATAGTAAAGTCATCTATTTTTATTAGGCTCATTAAACTGGCGGAGGAGTCGCTACCACAAGGTTGGAAAAAGTGGAAGATTTATAACTATGAGCTGGAGGAACTCATTTCACCAGATCCCCAGTAGATTAATAAGATCAGGTTTGGTGTACCTACGATAGGCATAGCTCGACCTTTTGATCCAGAGGCCCATTCTCTTCCAGAAGGTGTTTACAGGGACTATAGGTGTACGATGCTTAAATGGCCTTTTACGGTGGGTTTAATAATATTTCCCAGCTCGTTAAGTTTTAAGATTAGAGGTTCTCGTATTCAGTATGAACTACTGGTGGCAGCCTTGGCCGATATTAAACCTTTTGGTTTCTAGGAAGGTGGCTGCTTCTCGTTTGGCATGCAAAGGTAGTGATAATGAATCTTATGAGTATGAGGAGGAAGCTTCCCGTCTTAAGAAGATGAGTAGGATCGATAGGATTGAGCAACAGCAGGATAATATGTGTCAGATGTTGGATGAATTTTTGAGTCGATTTGGAGAAGACGAGCCAATGGAATATGAGAGTGATAAGGAAAACTGGTCCGAGGATGATTCAGGGGAGAATACCATTTTATGGGAAGCTCCTAAATTGAACACCTTAGAACAAGAGGGTTTGGTGATGAATAAGGATGCTGGCTTTGATTTTAGTCCCAGAACACTGGAGCTGGAACCTACGGTGCCTCGACCGGACCCTAAAATAGAAAAGTTTGGGATTGTCAGAGACTCGGTAATTCTTCGTTTAATAAAATACGATACAGTGAGGTTCAGAAAAAATTCAAGGCTTTTCCGGTCTTTAGTGATTTAAAAGTAAACCCCCAACTAAGGTGGAGTAATTCGAGTTCTTCAAGCTTGACGCTATATAAGAACGATCTGTCCAGATTAGACTGTTTTATGACATGCCTGACGCATGGTTTGCTTTTGCAGAGAGAGGCTTTATCTGAGGCTCTTAGAAAGATGGTAGAGATTAATCCCGAATCCAAGGCTAATATCCAATCTCTGCTGTGGGATGATAAAGCTAAGTTTAAGTCGATCACTCCAGCTTGTTTGTGGGCGCAGATCCGAGGAGCAGAGCAGAGGAGAAACTTATTTAAACCCAATAGCGGCTATGTGGCGTCGCTCCTGGATAATATTCCACCGTCCACTACTCATTTATTTGATGAGAAAGAATTTGCTGAACTCTTTGTCTCATTCTCGTTATTTTCGAAAACCTTTGGCTTCAGGCGGTATGCCAGCAAGGACATCTGCTTTAAGTAGTACCCCTGCTGATACTACTCCATTTCGCGTCAGATCGGCCAAGACTGCCCAGTTTAGATCACAGAGTAGATCCAAATCGGCCCCTACCGGTGCAGATAAAGGAAGAAAAGCGAATTTCAATAAGGATAACTTTAAGAAAAGATCTTTTTCGTCCAATAGAAAACAATGATTCGTTCAAAGGCGGTTGTCTAGGGGAGTTTTGGGAGAGGTGGCAGGATCTAAACGCACCCAAGAGTGTGATGGGCATAATCAGAGGTTACTCAATCCCTTTCGTTTCAAAACCCCCGCTGTTGCCTTGTTGTATGGATCAGGCGATTCGACAGATGATTGCCCAGTCAGTTTTAGAACCTTCAAACCAAAAATCAGGTTTCCTGTCGAGGATGTTTCCGGTTCTAAGACCGACTGGCGAGACTCGTTCAATTTTCAATCTAAAATTTGTATTTCGATCCAAAAAAATGTCGACTTTTTCATCACGTCAAAGTCCCAAGCTTTCTTCAGGAGCGAGATTTTATGATCAAGTTAGATTTAAAGCAGCTTATTGCCATGTTCCTATAAGACCCTCGCACAGAAGGTTTCTTTCGATGGCATACAACAAAGAAGTTTTTCAAATGACTGGCCCCCCCTTCGGGTTATCAAGCGCGCCTCTCGCTTTTGCAAAGATTTCCAATTGGTTGGCGAGTCTGCTGAGAGACGAGGGTATCAGAGTAATCGTTTATCTCGACGATTTTTTGTTGGCAGATCAAGACAGGTCCTCCCTGAAGCACCACTATTCTCGAGCCCTATTTATTTTGGAACATTTGGGCTGGTCCATAAATTCGGAAAAATCTCTGATGGCATCTCAGAGTTTTTAGGAATCGTCTGGGATACCAAACGAAACGAAAAATCATGGAGTTGGAAGCTAGCGAAGATCCTATTGGGAAAGCTAAATTTTGCCTCCTTTGGGTCGTCTGTACTCTCGCCAGATCCAGAGAGCCAGTGTTTCTCTTCCAGAGTCGTTGCCGAACAAGTAATTTCCGGTTCCCCAGGTCGTAATAAGCAGATGTTGTTGGTGGCTTCGACATCTAAGGGAAAAAGGGACATTGTTCCCAAAAGATCCTCAGATCTTCTTGACAGCGGATGCCTCAAACGTAGGCTGGGGCTCCCAGATAGGCAACGTTTCGATAAGCGAATTGTGGTCACAAGATCGGAAGAAATGGCACATAAACCGGAAGGAATTTTATGCCGTCTTGGAGTCGATTCGGAGAAATGCCCCACTCCTAAAGGGAAAGAACATTTTAGTGCAGTCCGACAATCGCACTGTGGTGTCATATATTCGGAATCAGGGCGGGACAAAATCAAAGATTTTGCTAGATCTAACTAAAAGTTGGGTATAAATCTTCAAGCCCAGTACATTCCGGGTCAGTGCAACGATGTGGCGGACAGTTTGTCGAGGAGGAGTCCGATAGCAGATTGGCTCCTGTCGTCATCAGTGACTCGTTCAAATGTGGGGCACACCGGAGATAGACCTTTTCGCAACAAACCGTTTAAAGGTCGTGCCAAAATATGCGACAAGAGACTCGAGCGATCAGAATGCCACCTTGATAGATGCTTTTAGCCAGACTTGGGACTACAGCCTGGCTTGGGTGTTCCCTCCCCCGTGCCTGGTACCGCGAGTACTGAGACATTTGAACCGCGCCACCGGAGTATATCTTTTAGTAGTACCAAGATGGGACAAGGTTTTTTGGATGTTCAACAGACAACACAACTTTGCCAAAAGCAGAGTCGTTGTATTTGGAGGTTTGGAAGGTACGGGGTGGGGCGAGTGTGTGAAGGATTGGCCTTTGGAGGACCGGAGGCTTTTAGAGTCATCTTGGGGTCCTTCTTCATTAAAGTCTTACAAATCATCCTGGAAGTCTTAGAATTGCCCATGATAATCCGCCTCCTGAAGATTTGGCCCGGTATTTAAGTTTCTTGCATAGGGTGAAAAAGTTGGCTCCAGCTACTATTAAGGTACACAAGTCGGTTGTCTCAACTTTATCTGGTCCCTAGAGATCAGAATTTATTTCCAACCAACCGATGGGATATCAGTACTTTAGTAAATTGGATAAAAAATGAAAGTATTGATAAACGGAGCTTTTTTCAGGTGTCTAGGCGTGTCGCTCTTATTTTGCTTTTAGCGTCCGGCAGGCGAGTTCATGACCTCACTCTACTTTCTATAGATGCGGAGAGTATGCAGACTAGTGACGGTTCTATTATTTTGTGGCCCAAATATGGCTCTAAGACTGACAATTTGGGGCATCGACAGTCGGGATGGAAGCTCTCTAAATGCCAAGAGAAAGCGATTGATCCCATATTTTGGATAAGTACTTTGATAAGCCTATCTAAGCAGAGGAGAAAAGCGCGCTCTGACCTAGCGCAAGTTTTATCACAGTTAAGGGAAGGGTTGATGCCGCTTCACGTTCAGTAATTTCGGACTGAATTAGATCAGCCTTTAAAGCGGTGGGGATTGCTTCTCCTCCTGGAAGCATAAGATCGGTCGTCGCTTCCTCACGTTTTAAAAATGAGATGCCTTTAGATGCCATTCTGAAAGCAGGCAACTGGAGTGGTGATCAGAATTTCTTTAAATTTTATTTTAAAGAGATTAACAGATCTCTTTGTACATCCTCGGCTGTCACCCTATCAGAGAAAACGTTTGAACCTGTTTAGTGTATAAGTTTAAGAATATTTTTTGTCTTTGTGATTTTTATGACAGTTCCTTTATAGCTATGTTTTCTGTTTGTGCTATGATCTAAATGGCAGTATTATAGCTTCTTAGTTTCCTTACTTTAATGCTATATAAGTTACTCGGTTACTGGGCCAGTTTATTTTATTCCCTTAAAAAGGTTTAAAAATGCCTTCCTACTTATTAACATGTTTTTGTTTATGTAATATTTCAAGTTTCTGGGTGTTTCTTTGTTCTTACCTTATTAAAGATCTTTTACATATAAAAATTTGTTAATAATTTTCTTTCTTTTTATCACAGTACCCTTTTCCACGTCGTCAGATACCAAACATCTCTCATACCGGGTCAAGCCGAAGGCACAGACCCTGAAATAGAAATGTTTCTCCCCGAAGGGAAGAAAATTATTATTTTAGGTCTTGCCTCAGGCTTGACGCAAAAAGTACTGGATGACTTTTATTAGTTTTATTCGAAATGTACTGAAGAAGCGCGCGCTCGAAGCTTTCGCCAACCGAGCAAAGATCGGCGCGGGGGGCTAAGACGTGGAAGGGGAAAGAGATGCGCGAGACGGGACCTTGGACACAGGAAAATCTAGAAGAGTAATCTCATACCGGGTCAAGCCTCAGGCAAGACCTGAAATAATAGTTTTCTTCCCTTCGCGGGGAAAACATTTTTACCTTAGTGGGATTTTTACCGCATTATATCTTTGCTTACATTTATTTAATTCGAATGTTATCTTTTTAAGTTACTATAAAAACAAATGTCATGTTAATTTTTATAAGATTAGTTAAAGATCAGTTACCTAAATTAGGATTATTAAGCACTGTTCTTAGATCTTAATAAACACGTTCTTAATTTTCCGTTCCTACTTAAACGTAAAACGTAACTAGCGCAGTCGAAGACGGATCTCCGTACCGTTTGCGAAAAACATAGTGCCTACGGGATGGCGGTTGTAACGGGCTGGTGATTTTGAAATTTTTGACGCAGTGCCACCAAAGATCAATTTGAGGGACTGTATATTCCACGAAGCAATCAACCATTAACGTATTAACCGGAGGAGACTGGAAAATAAACAAAAAAATCGGCCGTCTAGATAAACAATTAGTTTTAAAAAACGTACTTCTGCAGTAAAGAACTTATCGACTATTTTTGTTTGGTCCATAGAAACTCTATTTCCTTTCTCTTTAAGAATCACCAAAATTATCCGATCTTTCCTTTACATTATTTCTTTTTTAAACCAATGCAAGGAAAAAAGACGAAACTGTTCTTCTTACAAACCCTTACCAGATTAATTATACACCACCAAATATGGATATATAACTAGCGGTGATCACTTTAACTTGTGCTTCCAGCATTTATTTTGCTACTCCTTCGTTTTCCTTTATTAAACCAGTGCGAGAGAAAAAAACAAAAATATTCTTGATTACAGTCCCTCACTAAAACAAAAGAATTAGAAACATGCTGCAATGGTTTAGGCCCGCGTAAAGTATCTTATTTTGTTCCTCTTTTGTTAAACGGATGCGAGAAAAAGAGACAAAACTATTCTTTACGGTTCGGAATTGTTTTCGTGTTTTTCTTAAAATATATTTTCGATCTGGACTCAAAATTAATCTTAAAAGACTTTAAAATGGTGTGGGGTGTATTTTGTGCTAAAATCTCGACCATCTTAATCCAGAAGTTTCGTTTTACAAGTAAGTTAAATAACTTGTTTGACCTTCAAAACAAAACAAAGACCAGTGCCGTAGAAATCAATATAAAATCAGAAAAAACATATTAGGCTATTATATAAATAATTATTTATTTGTTAAAAGTGTTTAAACATAAGTTTAGTTAAAAATGTACAGGGTGTCCCAAGTTTTGGGGCTTTGATACTTTTAACTGAACTACGAGCCTTGATTTTCAACAGATAAGGTAAAATAGGTATATTATTAATATGGAAAGTAATTTTTTACGTATACCTTTTTTCGAGGGGTGAACAGCTAACCCAAAATGTGTACACCGATTGTGAAAATCCACAATGTTTTGCTAAGATTGTGAGGGATTGTGGCAAGATTGTGAAAGATTGATAGATAGATAGATTGTAAGGGATGGTGGAGGACTGTGCAGCGGCGTAGCATGCCTGAAGGGGCGGGGTGGGCACCGTCCCATCAAAAACTCTTGCGACCAAAAAAAAAAAACAAAAAAGGTCATCATGTCTATAGTTTCCTTTGCCGCCCTCTTCATTTACCATTACCGGCCCTGATACTTAATGTGTGCGCCGATTGCGAAAATCCACAATCTTTTGCTAAGATTCTGAGGGATTGTGTAAAGATTGTGAGGGATTGTGGTAAGATTGTGAAGGATTGTGGTGAGATTGTGAAGGATTGTGAGAGATTGTGACAGATTGTGGGTGATTGGGAGGGATTGTGTAAAGATTGTGAAGGATTGTGAACAGATTGTGAGAAATATGTACACCGATTGTGAGAGCTGTTCACCCCTCGCCTTTTTTATTTAACCGTTTTTTTTGTGTAAACAGTTTTTTTAGATTTGGATCGAGGCAATTTTTTAGGTTGGGTTAGTCCTTTTGACCTACTCTGAATTTTTAAGGTTGTCTAACCTAAAATAAAATACACCAAGCTAAAAGCATCCTAATCAAACATCTAAAAAGTGTAAAGACGAGGTCTCTACATGCAGATTTGTTTTTAACCCTATAAAATGTCACCAAAATTTTTTATTCAAAAAATTTTAAAAACAATAAACTATAGTTACCTACTTATTATTTTTTTCATTGGTAAATAAAATCCATTTCTAAGGATGTTTGTTATAACCCAAAAATTGATTGCAATTTATTTAAAAACGAAAAGTAAATTTCGGCCCTGGTATCTAAATAACTCTATTTTTTACATCATTTATAAAATATTTTTTGTTCCTTATTTTTAACTATAAGCGAGACGATATAAATATATGTTTTTTTATTTAACTCATTTTAAACGTTAAATAAAAAAAGTTATTTTTCAAAATAGTATCAGCATTAAGTGATGTGTCAAAAAATAAAACTGGCAAATAAAATTAATTTTTTAAACGAAAATGATATTTTGTTCAAATTGCCGTGCAAAAATATTCTGTTTAAAAGACAATTTGATTTGACATTTTTTTCAAAAATTACTTTTTTAAATGACATTTTGTTCAAATGGCGTTTTGGTTGAAAACAGTTATGAATTTTTATTCAAACATTTTGTTTGAATGTCAATCTGATTAAAAACATTTTGTTAAAAAATATCTTTGAAAGCAGTGGGTTTGTATGACATTTTGTTCAAATGGCAGAAAGCATTGAGTTTAAATAATATAATGTTCAAATTTTTTAGTTTCAAAAATATTTTGTTCCAATGATGCTCTGATGGTACATTTTTTATGAAAATATCTTTTTTATATTATATTTTTTTGAAAAACATTTTGTTCAACATTTTTAAATGAGAATCTGTTCAAAAATATGTTCAACTGTGTTTTTAAAACATTTTGTTCCAATGGTAATCTGACCGAAACCATTTTGTTTGAAAACATCTTTTTTAAGTGACATTTTGTTCGAGTTGCATTTTTTTTGAAAACATTTTGTTTGAGAATCAAAAATTGCTTAAATTCATATGACATTTTGTCAAATTGTTTTGTTCAAAAATATATTTTTTCAATTTTGTTTGAAAGCAGTGTGATTGATTGGCATTTTTTTCGGAAACATTGTGATCGATATTATGTTCAAATGATCCCTTTTTTGAAAACATTTTTAATTTCTTGAAATGGATTAGTTTGCGATCAATTGATTAGAGTTCAGTGTGGTTAGGTTAACAGGTTAGGATCAATTGATAAAGGTACCACCGATTGCGACCTCCCAAAATCAGCTAGTTTTTCGAAGAGTTTTCTGTTTGAAGAAAATGTTTTTGAACCAAACGTTATTCAAACAAAATGTCATTCAAAAAAGACGTTTTTGAACAAATTGTTTCGAAAAAATGTCAATTGAACAAAACACCATTCGAAAAAGATGTTTTTGAAAAAACTGTAATAAAGCAATTACCACAGAACATAAATTGATATGTTGCATTTTTTTTCCAGTTTCTTTTCTAATGAAACTGCTGATGAAAACCGAGATGGTAGTACGTCGGAATAAGTGTCGCATTAACTTTTCTCAAAATAACTCGCTATAAAAAAGAGTTGTTTTTTAGGCACATATTTTTTGTAGGTTTTTGTAGACACATCTTTAATCTTACTAAAAGGGACAAAACCACCGTCGTAGGAGGCAGTAAATACAAATATATTTGCAACAAATTTTAAATTCAGGGAAAATTTAAAAATGTAGAGTAGCATAACCAAAAAAACTATTTTAGTTCTGGCCATGGTTACTATCCTAATTAAAACAAATGGGTAAAAATAACCCCCCCACTGATGGGGTGCATCTTAATAAATCCCCAAAGTAAGCAAATTGTCTCCCCATCAAAACAATAAATCGAGGGCTTTTTTAAAAAAAGTCCAAAATATCCTTATCCAAATAGAGCTCTGTTACTTTTTTACAATATTACTACCAATTTTTCATAAAAAAAGGAACTAAAATTATATTTCCTTTTTTATATACAAAAGAAAAGTAGGCACTACACATAGTATCTAGCTTTAAAATTGTAATAATGGGGGTGATCAAATTGTCGCTAGGAAAAAGAGAACCTTTAATACCGTTTTCGGCTGCTGGAGACGACTTCACAATTCTCGGTGAGTGCCCCGGTTCGAAAATCAAGTGGGCTCTCAAGTTTTTATTAGAGCCTGACTCCTATTTTTAATGTTCGACTTCTGTATTTGAGAACATAATCTCAACAATGCTATTAATGTAAATTTTTATTGTCAATGGGTATCTATTCAGCTGTAAACTAAATTAAATTGCTTGTTTTAATAAGATAGGTATTTACTTTTAATAAATAAATATTTTGCCGCCGTCACTGGTAAATCGATGAACCATAAAGAATAAACATACGTCTGCTGTGTGTCGCACAGCGTTGCCATCGTCTTTCCAAAAAATATTTCCATTCTTTTCCAACTCATTGAAGCATCTAGGGGTCAAATCGAATTGTTTTGATGAATGAATTTTTGCCGCGGTTCCTGGTCTCCTCCGGTTAATACGTTAATACAATCAACCAAGCCAGATTAACTTGGAGGACTGTATATTCTTCAACGAAGTCAAACAGGCAACTTGAGATATATTCTTCAAGAGGTCTACCGCCTAGCTCAAATGATTGTATATTCTTCGAAGCCAAGCAACATAGAAAAGGGGAACAAGAACAAAGAAAACAACCAACACAGCAAAGAAAATTATAAACGATAAACGTAAGTCCTTTTTTTCAATTCTCTTTATTCCCATGTGAATAGATTCTATATATTAAATCTTTAAAATTTTATTCTCCCTTTTACTTTTACTTTTTCGGTTTTTATTTGTTTTTAATTTATTTTTAGTATATTTAGGACAACTTTTAAAAAAAATCAAACATTATAGAAGAGAGAAAATTAGATCTTTCTGATATTGATTCTGAGTCAGAAACAGAAACTAGGGTTGAAAGTTTGTCTAGTTTGCCAAGCTTGAGCGATTTTTTATCAAAAGATATCTTAGATTTTGACAAAGATTTTAATTTAAGTGAATCAAACATGACTGAAATAAATTTCTCGGAAGTGCGTTTTTCTAGACATCATACCAACCAATAGAACCTTGCGAGTTAACCTTGCGAGTTAAAAAACTTTATGGCGGCATGCGATGATGTTTGTTTACAGTATGTATGATGTTTGTTTACAGTATGTAGAACAAAGATCTTTGCATAAACTTATTTATCGTGCAATTTTGAGTAAACTAAAAGGAACAGCATCAAGCTACTGAGCAGTACAACTGAATTAACTACCTGGGGTGAAGTAAGAAATATTTCATTATTGGCTTTTTCTGATCAAAGATATTTGTCATGTCTTATGCAAGATTTATTTAAATTGTAACAAGAGTGTCCATGCGCATGTGACATCTTAGAAGTATAATTTTTTCTTCAGTTAATAATGAACCGAACCGAACCGAACCTTTTCGGTGGTAGCAAAATCTGCTCAAATTAGAAGTATTGAACAGCTTATTTTAATAACAACAAAAAATCCAATTAGCCGTGCGAGTTAAAAAGTTAGAAGAAGAGAACTTTAGTAACGGAAAACAAAAGGAGTTATACTCCTAACTCAAATTTTACCACTTAAAATATTCCGAAACCACAAATGCAAGTACCTTTTAATTCGTTTCCACAACATTTCTACCAAACAAAATATTTTCCAAATCAAACAACATACATAAATCCCAAAAATTTACTACCGCAAAGATATTTTTATTCTCAACAAACTTTTGGAAAATCAAACCAATACATTAATGTGTAGACACACTACTCAAACGAAACCCACTCTAATGTCAGTACAAACATCATTACCAACTAAAAGTAGTAATAACACTAATGTCCCACGTTTTCGAATTTACCAATATTACAAATCAATTTAATAATGCGCAAAGATTCCCAACAAATCAATTTAATAACGCACAAAGATTTTCAACAAATCAATTTAATAATTTTTTTAATAATGCTCACCAAATCAGTTTCCACGTTTTGCCACACATCAACCCAACTTTTTTAAACCACAATCAAGACCGACATGCACACATGAAGAACTATACAGCAACAACCTCATTGTTCTTATATGGAACCACAATATTCTTACAATCGAGAGATTTATTTTAATGAAATTTAGTTGAACCAATTGACACAAATGCTTTTGATGATATTCTTACAAATAATAATCAAGAACAAAACTGTGATCCAAATTTGTTGTTTAGCAGCCTCGAAGATGAATCAAACCTAAAAATAAATGATATTAATAACAAAAAATTACCATTTATTAAAATTGAACCATATGGAAATAAACCTTTAAAAGTTCTTCTAGATTTAGGAAGTCTATAATACATCCACATTTAGCAGAAAAATATTTTTCAGAATGCATAACCACAAAACCTAATAAAATAAAAACTTCATGTGGCCAACAAAACACAAAATATGAAGTAAGAGTTCCAGCTTTTAAACAATTTTATTCCAACTTTATTTACAGTTTTTCAATGCACTCCTTCTGATTATAACTGTTAAAAGGCTAAATATGAAATATACCAACCAATACCAATAAGTTTGAAACCATTTGAAAAAATTCACCTTGATACCTTATCAATATCTAAACAAAAGTATTTGACAATAATTGATACCTTTTTAAAATTTAGTCAAGCCTATCCCATAGAAGGAGCAAATATTGTAAATATTATGGACGCTCTATTAACTTTTATTTTACATTACGGAGTACCTTATTATATAACCTGTGATGGAGGAAAATAATTTGACAATAAACTATTCGTTGACTTTTGTAAATTACATAAAATTATAATTCATTACACAACACCTAAAAATCCTAATTCTAATAGTTACATTGAAAGATTTCATTCAACTTTGTTAGAAAACATAAGAACAAAATTACAATCTAATCCAAAAGAACCACTTAACAATCTAGTAAAATATACATTACTCCATAACAATAACTCCATACATTCTTCAACAAATTTTACACCATTTGAAATTGTCACCGGTCATTATGAAACCAAAGATCCTTATGATATTCAGGAAAAACATGTTCATAAATCATAAAAAGAAACTCAAAAATACTTAAATTTAAATGAAAAATTTAATAAACAAAAGGAAGAAAAACTGAAGAAAATAAATAAAAAAAGGGAACCCCCCATGACAATTACTAACACCGATCAAGTCTTTTATAAAAATGAAACTCGGGATAAACTTGCCATGAAGTTTTCAAAAATTGAACCAACTCAAACGAAAAATAAAGTTCTAAATATTCATAAAAAACTTCATACTCTTAACATAACAACATAATCTTAAAAAAAGCAAAAAATATTAATTTAGTTGTTTGTTTCAAGATGAACCTACAAGTTCTTCTTGCCCTCCTATCCTAGTTTTATTAAAGGCTTAATTAATGATGCTTGGGATTTGTTTTATGAGATAGAACAATTACCTGAAACAATTTCTCCAGATGTTAGAAAGAAACGCGGCTTATTAAATTTTGGAGGAAAAACAGCTAAATGGTTGTTTGATACACTTGACAGTGAATATGATAAAAGAATTAACTCTGTGCTTGAGAAACTAAACAAACACGATTTTGGAATTCAGACTCAAATTAATGATCAAATATCTATTTCAAAAGCTTTTATGACTACTTACTATAAGGACGCTAATACAACCATAATTGTCAATACTTTTTATCTGTTAACAAATGAAATAAAAAGCTTACTAAATCATTTAGATCAACTTACAAATGCTGCAAATAGGGTTCATCCATATTTTCCTTTAATGATAAAATTAGAAATAATGATTGGAGATATGTCTTAATTATATAACCAAAATCAATTTGTTTAATTTAAAAATCGTCAAAGTTATTTAAACTTTTTGGAAATTTCATTAATTTTTTTTCCTACAATAAGTTCATATCAACTTCAAACGTATTTTATTCACCCTATTCCTCTCCATAAACGAACTATTTCCGCTCCAGGACCTTACCTTACCCTTGGCAAGAATGGACAATTTCAAACCAAGATGAACTTTGTGTGAAAATCGAAGAAACGTTCTATTGCAAGAACAACCTACAAGAAGGTGAAGACTGCGGTGTCAATGTTTTGCTGCATCACAAAACCTTAAATTGTACCTCACTGTCAGTTAATTTGGTTACCGCTAGTATTAGCCAAATTACTTCAAGAAGTGTGCTAATTACAAGTCCTGCAAACCAGCCAGTATCTAAATTCTGTAAAGATGATGAAAAGCATACTGACCCACAACCAGGCAGTTATCTGCTAAACATACCTGATAATTGTCATGTGAAAATCGGAAATGAGATATTACGTACTACTGCTGACAAGCTGCCAGCAAAGGTGATTCAACTTCCAACCATAGATGTAACGTTGTTACCACTACAAGAAACAACAATTGAACTAAAGACAATGAGTCTAGATGAAATACACATACTACTACTATGTCGGTTTAGAACGTTTTTCTACGTTGTCCGACGCCTATTCTCCACCTCCTTTGATCCTGACAATCATCTTCTGTCATAATTTTTTGACTCATTGATCTTTGGACTGACTGTTGCCATTCTAGTTTAGGACTCCCTCTTTATCTGCGCTCTATTGGTTGCCATTCTAGGACCTGCTTTGGTAATCTTTCGTCCTTCATCGGTTGTACATGGCCATATGCTTCCCTCGATTTCCATTCTTTCTGTTAACATCCAGTCAAACCATTGACTACCAAGAAATAAATGACGATAATCATGAGTATGACGAAGTTGATGAAGTAAGATTTATATCTGATGAAAACGAGGAGGTCCATAGTTCATGGAGTGACTGGGCGGTTAGTTTAAATACTGAAGTTTTGTCAGAACTTGACCAAGAGGGTGAAATAAACGCTCTTTTCTGCAAAACATTTTCAAAACAGCTAATTTATTTAATTAACTAATAAATTTAAAAACTAATCCGATGTGGTCATGCGCATTTCGTGATAAGTTTGGTTACGGTAGAGTTCCGGCATCCGGCGCTGCTGTGGAGGGTGAATACAACCAACTTAAAAATAACCTTATAGAAAATATCGGTCGTAAAAGGGTAGACGTGTTGTTAGAGGAACACATTCGAGTTCTTAATGGTAAGGCCAATTTGATTGAAGCTAACATGTTTGAGGAAAAAAACAAACAAATTGAAAAATCGGAAGCGTTGACGGCCAAAGAAGATATTCTTGTCGAGGAATCACAATGCAATGAAAACTGTGACCAAGCAGAAATACTTGCATCCCAATTGGAAGAAAATTGGGGTGGTTTAAATCAAAATCAAAAGGAAAGGACGGCGCTGTACCTTAACAACCCTGAACATTTAATAGATACTTTTAATTTCAAGAACAATAAACAGTTCCCAATAATTAAAAATGGTTTACTTGGGGTAGGAACCATTTCAAACAATGATGCATCGCTTTCAGTAAGAAATACGTGCCCATTTGATTCAATGTTTCAAGTGATCGGCATGGTCATTACGGAAAATGAAAATTTTAGGCGTTATGTTGAAAACGTAAACAATGAATTTCTGAACTTGTGTTTATAGTTTTGCAAAAACGGATTGAGCGGCGCCGGATTTTACAGAAAAAGAACCGAACTGCTGTACCAAAATGAACCGAACCGAACCGAACCAAACCCAAGTGTCGTCATTAGGTAATAAACATTTTTCATATTTGTTTCATTTATTAAAATCCTTTTTATAGTGTTCGTTACTCAAATTTGTAATGGTTATATTTTTATTGGGACGGTATAAGCATAGGGGAGAGTGGTCTACAGTGAGACAATTTTTTTATTATGTGTGACTACGGCCAAAGTAAAATTTTTACAATAAATCTGAATATGCAGTGATTTTGTGTGTTCATTTAGGTATCCAAACGCATTTTCAGAAATAAAAAAAAACAAAACAACATTGATTTTTTTATTTTTTAAAAAACGATGTTTTTGTCTCACTGTGTACTCTTTGGCATATAGAATGAGACACTCTCTTTTAAAATGTAAACTTTTGTTTTTGTTTTAAAAAAATAAGTCTATAATAAAGAATAATTATTTTTTATTCAAAGAAAACATTAAACACAAACCTAAATTCTAAACTAAACGAAAATGTTCATTTTTATGTGTAATAAAGAAATATAATTTTTTATTCAAAGGAAACATTAAACACAAACCCAACTTAATTCTAAACTAGACGAAAATAATCATTTTTCTGTTAATTCTAAACTTTTTTTTGAATGATATGGATGAAACACACCTGACCTGACTGAATGACACCGTCTCATTGTGTACCACTCCAAGCTGTCTCACTGTGTACCACATGCAACAAAAAAACAAAATGACCGTTTTTTCCATTCAGAAAAGCCTAAAAAAAACATTATATAGCTAATCAACAACTTAATGTACCTTTTAACCAACTAGCATGCCACATTTATAAGTCTATTACGCGAACAATATCAGAATTTTCAAATTCCACGAAAAAGTTACTTACCAGATTTTTTATTGTCGTGCGTGCGGTCTGTGGTGTTGTTGAGATGGTACTCAAATAACTTTTGGATATGCGACGCGCATCAGAATATCGTGCCACACGGCGTTGCCGCAATTAAAAAAAGTAATTTTGTTTTTAAGATATTTTGATTGTTTCATTGTGTACACCGTCTGAGTGTAGACCACTCTCCCCTAACTATCAACTAAAAAAAAAACTTTAAGTTCTCCCTACATATCTCTAAAAGTATAATTTTTATAAAAAAAGGAAAAATGTTTTGCATTTTTGACGAACGTTAATATATTTTTTAAATTTCCAACGACTACTTTTCGAATTTGTAGTTTCCATTAATTTCTTCATGCCAATTAGGACACCCTGTATAGTGCAATAACCACCATTATCGGGTGGGCCATAAAAAACCAGACAAAATGATTTCGTTATAACTTTCAAACCAACCGACCGATTTTAATAAAACAAACTACACCTTGCAAATAATTTATCATGCGTCTAATTAAAATAATTGTTTTTTCAGCCATTTTAAAGTTCAAGATGGCCGACAGAATCAAACTTGACCCTTCAAAGTGGCTCGTTTATTTATATTTTACAGACATTTTTTGATGTTTTTTTTTAATTCGTAAAAAAGCACTGCTTCCCCCTCTCAAAAAAGTACAAATTATTAAAATCTGTAAAAGTGGTTCTCAAAAAAATAATTTTGTTTCAACCACTGTTTTACAGATTCAGACTGCCCTTCTCAATTCTGTCTACAATCATCATTTCCTTATAAAACATTATGACTGAACCGATTTTAATAAAATAAAAGTCATTGTGGCCAGAATGCTTGCTCTTTAAACACCACGTTCATAATTTGTTGCCATTTTAAAACCCAAGATGGCGGATAAAATTAAATTCGACTCCTTAAACAGGGTCGCTTATTCTGATGTTTCAAAAACCTTTTTGACTTTTATCGATTAAGTTCGTAAGCTCTGTCTCCGCCGCGCATAACTAAGTACGAATTATTTAAATCGGTTAAGTGTTTCTTAAACAATAAGTTGTGTTTCCACTACTATTTTCAAGATTATACAATTGCCGTCTTAATTCTGTCTGCATTCATTTCCTCTTGAATTCATTATTACTGAACCGATTTCAATTAAATAAAAGCATCACAGCGAAGTTTTTAAAAATCATAATTGGAAATTGTCGAAAATCAAATTTGACTCTTGAAAGACGTTAATTTATGTTTATGTTTAGAGAACATTTTTGACTTTTTTTGAATTTGTAAAAAACCTTTGTCTTAGCTGCGCATAACTTATTAAAATCGGTTAAGCGGTTAACTCATTTAACTCATTGTTTTACAGTCTATTACGATTGCCTTGCCAATTCTAATTTGTTTCCCCATAAATCCATTATTACTAAAACCAATTTTAATTAAATAAAAACATTATAATCACAATAAGTTTCTCTTTAAAGATGACTGTTAAAATTTGCCGCCGCAAAATCAAAAATGGCGGAAAATTTCAACAGTAATCTTAAAAGAGCAATTGATTAATCTTCAAAAACAGTTCTTGAAACAAAACTTATTTTTTTGAGAACCAGTTAACCGATTTAAATGGTTTGTACTTAGTTATGAGCGGCAGAGACAGCATGTTTACGAATTTACTAAAAGTCAAAAAAGTTTTTAAAACATGAGAATAAACTACCCTTTTTGAAGGGTCAAATTTTTGTCCGCGATCTTGGGTTTTAAAATGGCAACAAATTTTGATAATGATATTTAAATACCAAGCAATTTTGTCCACAATGCTTTTTATGTTATTAAAATCGGTTCAGTAATAATAATTTTATAAGGAAATGAATGTAGACAGAATGGAGAAGGCAGTCGTATAATCTGTAAAACAGTGGTTGAAACAAAAGAGATTTTTTTGAGAACCACTTAGCCGATTTTAATTTTGTACTTTTTTGGGCGGGGCAAAAGCAGTGGTTTTTACGAATTAAAAAAAATATATATATATATTTATCGGTTTCACAACGTTCTACGTCTTCCGATACCCAATCTCCACTCGTTTCTGTTTGCCCATAATTCATCATCTAGGCCTCTTATTCTTATTTCACTGTCTATTCCTTCTCTCCAGCTTCTCCTTGGCCGTCCTCGTTTTCTTCGGCCAGTTGGTTTCCATTGTAGTATTTGTTTAGGTAGTCTTTCATCATTCATTCTTTGTACATGTCCGTACCACACCAGTTGTTTTGTTCTTATATCATCCACTAAAGTACGTTCGCCCACTGTCATAATTTCTCTTATTCTTTGATTTCTCTTTCTCTTTTTGATTTCCCTGCTGCTCTTCTCCAATAGTCCATCTCCGTAGCGGAAAGCATTTTTTCTGTTCTATCCTTGATTGGCCATACTTCTGAGCCGTATGTAATAATACTATTTACAATGGTGTTATATATAAGCTTTTTGTTATGTTTTGATATACTTTGGTCCCAAATTATTCCATTTAATAAAGTTATTGCTTTTCTTCCTTGTACGTTTCGATCTTTTATAGCTTTGTCTAGTGTTCCGTCAGCTGCAATTTTTAGACCTAAGTATTTATACTCATCACAGGAGTGAATTCGCTGCCCGGTATTTAAGATTAGATCCTGTTTCATTCCACCGATACACATATACTCTGCACCGATACACATATACTCTGTCTTATTGAGATTAACCTCTAGTCCCCACTTATTGTACTCTTCTATTAGTTTTCGTGTCATATATTCGAGGTCGTCATAATCCTGAGCCACTACTATCTGATCATCGGCGAAACATAAAGTATACAAGGTGGTTTCGTCCAACGGAATTCCCATGTTTTGGCATTTTCTCTTCCATACTTTAAGGACTTGTTCCAAGTATATCTTGAAGAGCGTAGGCGAGATACAGCAACCTTGTTTAAGACCTTTATTTACTTGAAAGCCTTTGGTTAGTTTTGCTTTTATTTTAACTTTTGCCTTACTATTGCGGTATAACTCTTTGATGACCTTAATTAGTTGTACGCTTATGTTTGTGTTTTCCAACGCTTTCCAAAGTAGATTTAGTGGTATACTATCATATGCCTTCTGCAAATCCACGTAAAGCAGATGCAGCTCTTGTCCGTATGCCATTTTCTTTTCAATAACTTGGGTTATACAAAAGAGATGATCTGAAGTCGATCTACCCGCCCTGAAACCAGCTTGTTCTTCTGCCTCCATGTCTTTATATTCGCTCTCTACTTTATTTCTTATTATTTTACCGTATATTCTGCTTAGCGTACTAGTCACAGATATACCTCTATAATTGTCACATATATCTTTCCTTCCTTTTTTGTGTATTGTGGATATATATGACGTTTTCCACTCAGTTGGGACTACAGTTCCATTTAAATATTTTTGGAAAAGATTCCGTAATCTCCAAAACAGTTCTTCAGTGCCATATTTAATAAGTTCGGCTGGGATATTTCCGGGTCCGGCAGATTTACCGCTTTTTAAGGTTGTGCACACGTTTTTGACCTCAGAGATTTTGAGGGGTACTGGAGATCCCATCGTTCTAATTATATTGTCTCTTGCGTCTTCCTTGAATTCTGCTCTATCTTCAGTTAATAGTTTTTTAAAATGCTCATCCCATTCTTTGTCTGGTATTGGTGAAATGATATCTCTGCATGTTTCTTTTTTAATCGATCTTATAGTTTTCCAGCTTTCGGTACTTCTCCTACCTCCTAAGTAAGAATCTATTTTCTGGCACTTTTGCGTCCACGAATGATTTTTCTTATCACTGATCATTCTTCTCACCTTTGATTGCGCGATTTTGTATTCTTGTCTGCTTCTATCTGTCTTTTGGGATAAGTAGGTGTGATATAATTTCCTTTTTTCCTCTATTTCTCTCTCAATCTCAGCATCCCACCAGTATGGTTTTCTTCTTTTAGAAGTTTCTTCCACTAATCCTAGTGCTTCTTTTGCAGCTTGGTGGATGCTTAATGTAATACATTCGTATTCCTCATCTGGGGTTTCACCTGAACTTGTATTAAGTTTTTCTTTCAGTCTCTTTTTGTATAAGTTTTTTACGCTGTCATGTTCTAGGCTTAGCTAGCGAATTTTAAAAAAAATCTACATAATTTATGTAAAATATAAGGGTCCAGTTTGATTCTGTTGGCCATCTTGGACTTTAAAGTGGCGGACAATTATTTTAGTTAGGAGCCTGATAAATTCCCTGCCAGGTGCACTTTGTTTTGTTAAAATCGGTTGGTTAGTTGGAAAGTTCTAACGAGAAACATTTTGTCCGGTTTTTTATGGCCCACCCGGTATAATTTATCGTAATACCAACACTTCATTCCAAATTTAATCGAACCAGTTATTTGTTTGTTTGACAGTTCCATTTAGTTTCTGTGTAAAAATGTCAGACGCCATATGCAAATTGGCTCGAAAAGTTTGGGATGAACAGTACCAATATAGTGCTAGTGTAATAATTGTTAATTTAGCTATTTAACTAATGACATATTTTTAATTGCTATTTTCCAGGAAACCTGATCTTTCTGGAAGTTCAAGATGCGGACTTGGAAGCAAACGTACCTTTGAAACACATCAAAAAAGACTTTTTGGTCACAGGTATTTCGTACAAACTGGCTGGTGTTATTGAGTTTAAAAGACCATTAAACCTTAGAATTATAAGAGACAAAGAAAACTTCCTCGTGCTGCCAGCAGATTCCAGTCCCATAGGACATTACACGGCCCTGTGCCCCAGAAATAATAAATGGGTGGAATGGGATGATCTTAAATTAAAAGAAATGAAAAGGCCGTACATGTTTGGGTGTTGTCCCAGTTTACTCATTTATTTTCGAGTATAAATATAGTGTATTAAAACTTCATTCCAGACTACACTAAAATAAAAATTTCTTTGTCCCAAAATAACAAAATCATGGCTTTTTTGCTTATCTACCGATGCAAAAAATGTTTGTTTTCGTAGAGGTCGCGTCTAAACTGTGCTTGTTTTTACTTGCGTTTTTAAATTACTCTTAACGCGACCGTAAGCAAGAAACTATTATCCAGAAAGCGGAAAAAAATGGGTTTGGAACCACGGGGCTTTTGAGTCAGTCAATTTATACTGTCGGCCAATTTATTTTTGACGGTTCGTTTTTTTTTTCGTGATTTCAAAATATTTTTTTTTGTAAAACTTAGAGTAGACAGTTACAAAAATCGTGTTTTTGGTAAAAATGCATTAAACACAAAAAATATTATAGGAATTTTTTTCTTAGGATTTAAATGTAATATAACTGAATTAGAGAGGGGATTTGTCATAGAATATATTTTAGGTAATATTTAACAAATTAAAAAAAAAACACTCTTTGGTTTGTAATATTAATTAAAACACCTACATTATATCACATTCTTACATTTTAACATTCTGTAATTAATTTATATCCTTTAGAAGGAATATCCCTAGCATATTTTTGTGTTTACGGGACCTTCATTAAAAACACGATTTTAGTTCCCAGACATCATTGTTCCCAGGGACGTACATATTATGTCCATTTTACGTATTTACGTCCCAGGACCTACAATATGAGGAGTGTACGTATAAAAGTGTACCTACATAAAATGTACGTACAGTAAAACCGTTTTCATTGGTTACTTTTATGTCTTCTTTTATACGTACTTACTTTGGACGTAGTTCATTGACGAAACATTTCTCTCGTTTCCAACGCAAACTTTTGTATAAGTATTTTTTATCTCTGTAATTTTTACTTTATAAATACCCATCCTCCGTCAGGAAGTCTTTTCCGGGCAGTCAATATGAGGAGTGAAAAGTACGTACTTGGCACGTACACAAATGTACGTACATGGTACTTATTTTCCATATCCCAGGGACGTAACTAAGACGTACATAGCGTTGGAAACTGCACGTAAAATGTCCCTAGTACGCACACAATGGAGTTTACGTACGTACTCTTCGTCCGGGGGTTACGTACCTGGGACGTAACTTTGCTGTCTGGGTTACTGTCCAGAAATAACCAAAAAATTATGTGTTTTATCTAGCTAATTAGGGCAGCAGTTTACTTTAACCTTAAAAAAATCCTAATGTAAAAATCGCGTTTCGCTAGCTACGGTTTGTGAGTTTGAATTTAAAAAAAAGTTTAACCCTTCTTCCTACCCTCTTTCTAACCCCTCACACCCTCCCAACTGCCACCATACATGGTATCAGCAGACGCAGAGCTGGAGCCGTATTCTTGAATCCGAGTTCTCCACCTCTTTCGCAGGAGAACGCCAATTCCCGGGAGAATATGAGCTCCCGGGGAATTTGTTTGTTAAAATTTTAAAATTGTCAAGTTTTTCAGAGTTTATTTTTAATTCCCGGGAGTACTCCCGGGAGCGTTCTCCTCTCGGACATTCAAGAATAAGCACCCTGATTAGTTTTGTTGGATGGGAGTGGAGGTTGGAAAGGGAGTAGTAAGGGGGATTAAACTTTAAAAAAATCTAACTCACGAACCGTTTTAGCTAGCGACACGCAGTTTTCACATTAAGATGGATAATTAAGTTTACAACAAAAATTATAGTTGAAATCTGTCGGAGCCGAATTTTTTGAGATATTTAAGAATAATAAGATTTTTTGAAGGTTTTATGGATCGCTATAATATGTGCCTGCTGGCGCCGTTTATTTTTATCAAGGAATAGTTAGTTATATTTTAGCTAACTTTGTTGTTCAATGTAAAATGACCTAAAATCAAAGATTTTTTGTGATTTTTTTTGTTTGTGTTAAACTTAAGATAAAACTTTTTTAGACATATGTTTTAACTATAAGGTACCTACTTAAGTTTTACCTGATTCGTTAGTAAAATATTTGTTATAATTTTTTCTTGTGTTTTTTCTAAAAACTTTAGATACAAAATATATTTTAGATTTTTTGCAATATAATTACCAATTTGAGAAAAAAGATAACTTGGAATTAAAAAAAAATCTTGTTCAGTTGGCTCGACAATAAAATGATCTATTAAGGTGCCTTTACACTGTTGGAGTGTCGTCGTCGTGTCATTAGAGCTGTGTTAAATTGTTTTCCAGGGATAATGCAAAGCAAATTATGTTATAGATAAATAGTTCAAAAATTTTTTGTACCATTTGTTTTTAGAGAATTTTTTTTAACAAGATATAAACTGGTCAATCGGTAATTGAGTACTTAATTAGCACCTAAAGAGCACTTAACCCTCAACTGGTATGGTGGGTCAATACTGACCCGAGCAAATCTATTCTGACAATTTAAGGAATATTACAAGTGGCGCGCGGGGCTGGCGACCTTAAAATTCTCCTGGTTTGTGACGTACTGTCAGTTAACCTTTACCCTTGTCTGTGTGGGCGGTCAATTTTGAGCATCGCACGCTTCCGGGTCACTTTTGACCCATACCTTTCGTGTAACTATTTTTTGTTTACAAATGAACTCTCGCAAGCCGCTTACGGAACTGCAACTTGAACAAGAGGCTTTAGACGCCTATATTAATGACTATTCATTTGCTGAGAGTGAGTTAAGCAAACATGATAGTGACTCAATTTTGGAAGAAATAAAAAATATGCCAATTGACCTCAGAGGTATGATACGGCGTTTTATTGGATAACCTGCTGAAGAACCCAGACCGAACAATTCTGATGACAGAAAAAGACGGCGATGCCACATGTGCTCCAATGACAACAAACATCCAAAAAAATGTTCAGTGTGCTTCAAGGGCATTTGTAAGGGTCACAGCATTGGGATCGTCAAGTGCCTGCAGTGTGCAAGAGATTGAGTCATCTAATAACTAAAGGTAAAAAAATACCCCAGACTTTTCTGGTAAAATGTTTTACTTTTAATTTTTTTATTACAGGATGAAAAGACATGCATCAGAAACAAGAATTTATGGTTAGATAAGATTTTTTTCTACTTTTTCATTATTTTTTGTTATTTTATACATATATATGTCAAAAAAATACGTTATTAAGTTTTCACGCCATGAAATAATGGTAAGAATTTTCTTCCACTTACTTTTTATTTTGTATGTTTCCCAAAGTTCTAAGTAATAAAATATCCCAATACAAAAAAATATCTTGTGTATTTTTTAAATTCTGCAGGTTTTTTACTTGCGGGTCACGTATGACCCAGCATACCTTAAAAGGCTGAACAAATCACCATACCAGTTAAGGGTTAAATATCCACCAACAAAAAATATAATTTTTAACTCACCAAAGCTATTTCACGAATCTGATCTGTTAGGAATATGTTTCTTTAAAAAGGGCGGCCAGAGTGGTATGCCGATGGGGAACGTGGAGCACTTAAATCGCACTTAATTTCTAAACCCATTTGAACCCCGTTTTTTATTACCAGTCATGTTTTTACATTTGGTCTGCTAATTTTGTTTTAAGCCAGCAGATCAATTAATATCTCAAAAACAACTGGAGCAATTAAATCAGCACATGGATACTTAATTAGCACCTAAAGAGCACTTTAATATCCACCAACAAAAAAAAATATTTTTAACTCACCAAAGCCATTTCACGAATCTGACCAGTTAGGGATAGTTTTCTTCTAAAAAAGGGCGTCCAGAGTGGTATTTCGATGGTAAACATGAAGCACTTAAATAGCACTTAAATAGTAGAGCCATTTGCACCCCTTTCTTTATTAATGTTTTTTAACATTTGGTCTGCTAACTTTTTTTTAAGCTAGCAGATCAATCAATATCTAAAAAACTACGGGAGCAATTAAATCAAGATATGAGTACTTAATAAGCACTTAAATAGTAGAGCCATTTGCATTCCTTTTTTTATTACCAGTCATGTTTTTTAACATTTGGTCTGCTAATTTTGTTTTAAGCTAGCAGATCAATCAATATCTAAAAGAGAAATTAAATCAAGATATGAGTACTTAATTAGCACTTAAATAGTAGAGCCATTTGCACCCCTTTTTTTATTACCAGTCATGTTTTTTAACATTTGGTCTGCTAACTTTTTTTAAGCTAGCAGATCAAAAAATATCTAAAAAACTACGGGAGCAATTAAATCAAGATATGAGTACTTAATTAGCACTTAAATAGTAGAGCCATTTGCACCCCTTTTTTTATTACCAGTCATGTTTTTTAACATTTGGTCTGCTAACTTTTTTTAAGCTAGCAGACCAATCAATATCTCAAAAACCACTGGAGCAATTAAATCGGGAATTCGGTACTTAATTAGCACTTAATAATCCAATCATAAAATTTTTAATCTGTCACAAGTGGTCTGCTAACTTAAAGGACGTTAAATAACCTGTTACCGAACCCAACCGCGAGACATATAAGCCCCGACCAGTCCTGTGAAACTTCAGAGTTGGTAAAGTTTCGTTTTCTTCCAGTTAAATAGCCGTAAAGTTGTAAAATTATAGTATGTAATTAACTACCAGCTGTTTAAGGAAATCTTTCTGCAATTTTTTATTTATGTTAGGAAGTCTTTTTGGGGCAAAAAGAAATCAGTATTCAACACCCAACCGATCTAATCGGACCTAACCAGATTTGGTAAATCCTTTTGTTAGAGTTCCGAGTTGATAGGGCGTTGTGTTTTAAGTCCGTTTTCATAATTTTCGCTTTTCCAAGTACCTAACTGTCTGTGCTAGAATAGAGCAAACAGAGTAAACTGGAGTTTTTTTATTTTACTTGAGAGAAATAAAGGATTTATAGGTTTATTTTACTTATTGAGTTGCATATATTTAGTTATTTTCTGTGAGGGTTTGTAGAAATTAAGTTTTTAATGAAATTAAATAAAATTAAATGAGAGGCAAGGGAGACTCTAGGCTCCCTTATTTCCTAAAGTGGCGCCCGAGGCAAAATTTTGATCGATTCTATCCCTCGAAATCCCAGGATTGAATCAACCGAAACCCTGGGACGTCAAAAGTAGGGGAAAATTCGTTACTTTTTTTTTCTAGCTCCATTAGTTTTATAAATAAAATAAAAAAAATACAAAAAAAATAACCTTTTTTTATTTTTTTTTTGTTTTATTGACAAATACAAAAAAATACATATTTTCTGACCAATAGATTTTTAAAAACATTACAAAGCAAGTATTTTAAACTTTGTTCCATGAAAATCGGAAAAGAAATAAAAAAGTTACAATTTTTTTAAAGATACGCCTTTTCGCCATCTTGAATCCGCCATATCTTTCAAAAAACGCATTTACCAGAATGACAACAAGTCAAAACCTGATATATGGGATTCCCTTAACAAAGTTAGCTTATCGGCAGAAAGTTGGCACGACTTGCACACGAAACTTGATTTGTCCATAGACTAAGATAGTGCTTCCTAATTCGGAAATTTGGCCAGATAATTTTAGGAGTTATTGTGGAATAAAAAATTTAAGAGGCGTTTCTCCCTATGTACACAAAACCGTTAACCACAGGCGCCACTTTCGTGATCCAATAACTGGCACATGCACCAATAGCATTGAAAGGTATTGGAGCCATTTAAAAGGTTACCTAAGGAGGTTAGGTGTTATGCAGTTCCCATTTTTACCAGAATATATAGACCAGTTTATGTGGCGTCAATTTTATGGCAAAACACCGGCCGACGCATTTCAATATATAATGACTCAAATGGCGGAAAAATATCCCTTTTAAGTCACACATGGAGAGAAACACCTCTTAAATTTTTTATTGCATAGTTACTTCAGTATGCCTGCATGATTGTATGGGTTTGTAGGTATATGATATGTATGTATGTCAGTAATTATGTCTGTGTGTTGTATGTGCTTTTGTATATCTTTTTATGTTTATGTAATCATATATTGTACTTCAAGTAACTTTAAAATTATGTTGATATTATTTTTAGGTACTGATAGGTAAGTTGCTGGCGTTTCTAATTCGAAAACTATTTACTTAAAAACCATTAACTTTGAATATTTTTAGTTTTTTTATAATTCTGGCTGTAAAATTTTTTTCTAAGCGTACCATCATGGCACTCCTGAACTATGCAAAGTCAATTCCGAGTTCTGCAACGAATTAACAATCGGATTAATCAATAATTCTGGAGCAATTCCAAAAATTTACTAGTAACGAAGTAAACTTTTTTTTTTATTTTAATTTATTTTCTAGACTATTTAAGCTCAGATAGTTATAAAATATTTTTTCTACGACCGTGCATATATACCCACTTTCCCGCACGCATTTTAGTTTTGAAAGCATCACTTTCCCGCCCTAGTGCGGGAAAATCACTTTCCCGCACTAGTGCGGGAAAGTAAAACTATGCCAATTTTGGAGTTATTCTATAGGTTTATACCTCAAAAGTCGTAACTATCGACTTGGTACACTGTAGGGAATTTAGCAGATAGGCAATCTGATGAATTATAGCTCATTTCAAGTTTTTTATTCAATTTAAAAAAAAACAGAATAATGGATTTTTTTAAATATTTCTGCATACCCCCCGTATAGTCATGTCATACAACAACTATCAAGCCAAGCTGTGACAGGTGCTTGGTCCAGTTTGCTATGGCAACCAAGTTATGTTATTGTTACTCAAACGTCAAAGCTAGTCAAAGAGCGTCTCTGAAGTGACAGAACTGCCTTTTATTTTGAATAAAATGGATTTTTCAATGGACTGTTCCGAAGATGAACTTCCGGAGTGCATTTTGCAGGCTGCTGAAGATGTGAATGGTGAGCTGCTACCTGCCAAATCGAGACAAAGGTACGAAAAACAGTACAATCATTTCGTGACATGGTGTAAGGAGAAAGGGGTGAGAATCTACAAAGAAGAAGTCTTCTTGGCATACTTCCTAGACCTGAGCAAGGTCTTGAAATCGAATACCTTATGGTCACGCTATTCCATGGTGAAAAGCTTGGTTAAAATTAAGCAAAATCTGGACATAAGCAGATTCCACAAGCTAATATCGTTTCTTAAACAAAAAAATGTTGGTTTTCGAGCACAGAAGGCGCAAGTTTTCACCAAAGATGATATATCGCGGTTTATGTTAGCTCCTGATGAGATTTATTTGATGATTAAAGTGAGTACCATTTTTGCTTTGGCTGGTGCTCTCCGCAGGGCGGAGCTTTTAAATATCACTCTGGATGACATACAGGATAAAGGAAGTCTGATCGTTGTTAAGATCTCCGACACTAAAAATCATTCCTCAAGATCCTTCGTTTTATCCGAAGAAATAAATAATGGATCTTTTTTAATGCTGTATAGAAAGTACGCAAATTTGAGACCTCCTACTACTCCGCACCGCCGGTTTTTCATTTATTATAAAAAAGGAAAATGTTCCAATCAGTGTGTAGGAGTGAACACTTTTGGAAAGATGCCATCAGAGATCGCTGCATATTTGCGCCTACCTAACCCAGAACGTTATACCGGCCATAGCTTCAGACGTTCTTCAGCAACATTCCTAGCAGATTCAGGTGAAGGCATAATAAACATAAAACGCCTTGGTGGGTGGAAGTCCACTGCTGTCGCTGAGGGGTATTTGGAAGATTCCGAGAAACAGAAAGAGAACATCTCGAGTAAGATTCTTTCATCTACCTATGACCTGCAATCGTTGCCAGCACCGTCATCGTCAACTGTAAGTGACCTGCAACTGCTGCCGTCAACGTCCACTGGAAGAGTCCTGCAGACCCAGACGCCATCTTTGCGCACTTTCGATTCTACAAGCGGCCACCAGATGCGAGAATTACCACCATCGAACTCCACTACACCGGCAATTCTAAATAATCTTCAAACTGCAACAAATTGTGTTTTCAATATCACTATTACCAATAATAATAATTAGTATTTTATTTATGTTCAAATAAAATATTTTTTCAAAAGTAAATTTGTGGTATTGTAACATCGGTCGAAGAAAAAATAATGTTCCTAACTCATGCGGAAAGTGTCTTTCCCACCCTCGACTGCTTGCCCGAACTCCGCTCCGCGTCGTTCGGGTCAACTGCAGTCGCGTGCGGGAAAGTATCACTTTCCACACTTGTTAGGAAAATAACTATTTACTGAAACCTGATTCAATTTTCGCTTCATTAATTTTGTTTCATATTTGTTTCATATTTTCCGAGGAAAAATGCCGTTTTGACATATGAATGTCATTAAAGCCTCTCAAAACTTTTGTTAAAATAATATTCCGAATAAGTCAATCCACGTTCATTTTTAAAAACGTGGTTGGGTTTCATTCGGTTATTTCCGTTGGTTCTCGATTTGTAGTTACATATGGTAACCCATATACTTACCATACTAGCCCATCCTTACTTTACTACCTATTGGATGTTGCCCATGCTTACTTAATAGCAGACAGATAAACCTCGGGAGAAACAAGATTCAGCATCCACCGTATTTTATCTTTTAAGAATGCGTAGGAGGTACTACTGATTATTCTCGGATTAAGCTTACCTATTATTTTTACCGTATTTTATCAAAGGATGTAGTAGAGATTATTTTCGGGATTTGCCTACCTTTTATTTATACCGTATTTTATCATTTATATTTTAGCTTAAGTGGCTTTTACCGAACATTATCTCTTTTATGTGTTATAAAAGCTAGGGACAATTAGAATTAAGGCAATAATTATTATACCTGCAGTCTTGATTAAATATCTTGTACTTGAGTAAAATAACTTATTCCGAACCTCCAAACGTAACTGGCGCAGTCGGTACCGGATCTTTTGCGCTACGTGAAACTGAATTTCGACATAGTGCCAAAAACTTTGGAAAGTGCCGTTTTTCGAACTCGTGTGCCGCAAAGTCCAAAAACAAAAATCAAAAACGTGTGTGAATGAACCGTATATTCCTCTTCACACATAAAAGACTTATTTTTGGAACATATATCCAAATTTGGGTCAACGCAGTCAATTTTGTGGAACGTACATCCCTCAACTGGCTTAACAATTAGACGTAAGAAAAAGCAGAACAAAGCAAACAAGAAACCAGAGTAGGAAAGAAGAACTTTTTACATGGTGAGACATTTTTTTAAAAATGTTTTAAGTGATTTTTTTTTTAAGCGAATGCCTAAGAATGCCATTTGGACTAAAAATGCCCCATCAACTTTTCAAAGAATGATAAACGAAGTTCTAAAACACCAAATAAACAAGATATGCCTAGTATTTATGGATGATGTTATTGTTTTTTCATCTACTTTAGAAGAACATATTTTAAATCTTAAAGAAATATTCAAAAAATTTGAAGAATATAATTTAAAGGTGCAGTTAGACAAATTTGAGTTCTTAAAACACGAAACCGAATTCTTAGGACACATTATTACCAGAGAAGGTATTCGTCCTAACCCAAAGAAGGTAAAAGCCATTCTTGATATGCCCTTACCCAAAACACACAAAGAAGTGAAAAGTTTTCTCGGAATGATTGGTTTCTATAGAAAATTTATTAACAATCTTGCAAAAATTACTAAACCCATGACATTATGTCTGCGAAAAGGAAAGAAGGTTGAACATAACAAAGATTTTGTGGAATCTTTTAAAATATGCAAACAAATTTTATGCAATGAACCAATCTTAGTTCACCCTGATTTTTCCAAAATTTTCACTGTAACATCTGATGCAAGCAAATTTGCAGTTGGTGGAGTTTTAAGCCAAAATGGAAAGGCTATTTGTTTCGCAAGCCGAACCCTTAATCCCAACGAAGTCAATTACTCAGTAATTGAAAAGGAATTACTAGCCGTAGTGTGGTGTATAAAATATTTTAGACCCTACATTTTTGGACGACATTTTAAAATACAAACAGATCACAAGCCGTTAAAATGGTTAGAGAGTCTAAAAGAACCAAATTCCAAATTAGTTAGATGGAAACTCTTACTATCAGAATATGACTATGAAATAGACTATATTAGAGGAAAAGATAATCACATAGCAGATAATCTATCAAGAAATATAACAATGGAGGAAAAAGATATTACCAGTTCCATGGACAATGAAACTGGAGATATTGATATTGCTATTCAAGATTTCCTTCAAAAAGTTAAAAACCACGTAACTACAATACATTCTGCGGATGAACCACCAGTTCTTTCATTCCCCTACTGCAACAAACCACTTAACAATCACAACTACCAAATGATAATTAAAATAACGGAATCTTCTCCAGTTCCAACTATGATTAAAGAAAAAATATTTGAGAATCAACGTTACTACATCAATTTAAGACGAAGACATATGGATACTGATCTACAGGAATTCATAAATAACCTAAACAACAATAACACTTACCATTTACACTTTCCAAATAAAGAAGACGAATACTTTTTTCTTAAAAATATTCAACAAAAAATTGAACATGTCAGTTCAAAACTAATGATTTGTTCTAACAAACTTTCTGACGTTAGGCAACCGAATGAACAACAAGACAAAATAAACTACCATCACGTTTACAAAACCGGACAACGTGGTATTAACACTACTTTAGAATCTCTAAAAAAGAGCTATTACTGGCCAACAATGATAAAAGATGTTACTAACTATATAAACAATTGTGTAATTTGTCAAAAAGCTAAGTACGAAAGACAACCTAATGAATTTAAATTTCAGTCAATACCTATTGCCTCTAAACCCTTTCAGAAAGTCCATATTTGTCAATCTCAAAAGAAAAATATCTAACTATAATAGACACATTTTCAAAATTTGCTCAAGCTTACAATATTCAAGAAGTAAACGCAATTAACATTATTGACGGACTTTTAACTTTCATTTCTCACTTTGGTCTACCACAACTTATCGTTTGCGACAATGGCGTAGAATTTAGTAACAATAACTTTACCGACTTTTGCAAACTATACAAAATAGAAGTTCATTACACAACTCCTAAAAATCCAAATTCCAACAGTTACATTGAAAGATTTCACCCAACATTACTTGAACAAATAAGAATACAGACACAACAAAATCCTAAAGAATCTCTGAACAACTTAATCAAATATTCACTTTTACATTACAACAATTCTATACATTCAACTACAAAACATACTCCTTTTGAAGTTATCTCTGGACATTTTACCGATAAAGATCCTTTCGATATTACAGAAGCTAACATAGTTTCAAAATATGTTCAAGATCACAAAGAAAAACTTAAAGAAACTTACAAGAAAATTAACACAGACATTAATGAAAAGAAAGAACAAATCCATGAAAAAACTAACTCAAACCGACAAGAACCTCCCATGTTAAAAGACAACGACAACGTCTATCATAAAGAATTACCTAGAGATAAATTAGCAGCGAGATTTTCAAAAATTGACCCAGTAGCCCAAACTACTAACACAGTAAAAACTACAACTTCAAAGTATTCAAAACACAACTTAAAACGACGCAAAAAACTATAATACACTCTTTTATTGTTTCAGATGAGGATTCCGCTTATTCTCTCATCCATTATATTTTTATCCTACGGTATTACTAATGCTTCAATTCAAAAACTTACTAACCCTATATTGCCCCTAAGCTTACACCCAAGTAAAATTATATCAAGCAAACATACCTTTGTTACTTACTTAAACCTCACAACACTAAAGGAACTTAGAGATGATTTAAACAATCAACTTTATTTTATAATAAGTAAGAAAAATCTTAGTAGTCATACAAATAATTTAATTCGTCAAGCTCAAACGCTTATGTCAAATGTTGATCATTCTTTAAAAATAATCTACCCTCAAAACAGGCCAAAACGTGGATTACTAAACCTTGGTGGAAAAGTATCAAAATGGTTATTTGGAACTTTAGATTCAGAAGATGGAAAAAGAATTGATTCTATTTTAACTCATCTTAAGAAAAATGATCATTTAATTGAGGAAAAAATTAATGAGCAAATAACATTAGCAAAGGAAATTATCATTAAAACTAATGAAACTATATTCCAAATAAAATCAAATATCGCGGTGATTAAACAAGTACTTAATAAGTTTTCTAAAAGAATTAATGAAATTAGCACAACAGAATTAATTATAAACTCAATTTTGACTTTTCAAATTTATCTCGACCAAATTTTAAATGCAATTACCTTTGCTAACCTTAATAAATTACATCCAACCTTTTTGTCTTTTGAAAGTCTAAACTCTATAGTAAACACAATTTATATGACATATCCTACCAAACAAATACCTCAATTCAAAAATCTTCACAGTTATTATAAATTTTTGGGAATTCAAATATTATACAGAAATGACAAACTGGTTTTTTTAATTCATTTTCCTCTCTTAATGTTCGCAGAATTCAAAACATTTTTTATTTATCCCGTTCCCATAGATAATAAAATAATATCCCCTCCAAAACCTTACCTTATCCTAAATGAGAGAAATGAGCTCTATCAATACCAAAGTCAACCATGTGAAGAGATTGAGAAGACCTACTATTGTCAGAACCACCTACATCAAGAAGAAGATTGTATCGTTAACATTGTCTTGAAAAATAATGCCAGTAGCCAGTGTTCCACAATACCTGTCCAATTAAGAAAAACGATAGTAAATCAAGTAACACAGCAGCATGTGCTTCTTTCCGCACCACAAGATGAAATTATAACTGAACAATGCACTACTGAAAAACATCATAACTTAAGCCCTGGGAGGATAACTATTCCAAATAAATGTAAACTTAAAGTAAATCAAGAAATATTTACGTTTACAAATGAAGAAATAATGCCAGCAATAGTGATTCAATTACCACACTTGAATCTATCTAAATTATATAAAGAGAATATAAATATAAAACTAAACAGTCTCAACATAGAGGAAATTGAACAATTAACAGCAAGAGTAAAATCTCAACAAAAATTCAAACTACCTGAAAATCCAGTACAAAATAAACTACCTGTCTGGTACACAATTACAATTTGCATAATGGTTCCGATTGTAATATTCCTGGCAGTCACATGGTATTTTCGAACCTGTTATCTGTACTCATACTTTGCACTGAGAAGAGACAAAAAGAAAAACTCAACCAGTATTGAACTTAACACAATACAGAATTAGCCACCATTCAGAGCTTCATGGCGTCTTCTTAGAGGGGAGGAGTTACATATGGTAACCCATATACTTACCATACTAGCCCATCCTTACTTTACTACCTATTGGATGTTGCCCATGCTTACTTAATAGCAGACAGATAAACCTCGGGAGAAACAAGATTCAGCATCCACCGTATTTTATCTTTTAAGAATGCGTAGGAGGTACTACTGATTATTCTCGGATTTAGCTTACCTATTATTTTTACCGTATTTTATCAAAGGATGTAGTAGAGATTATTTTCGGGATTTGCCTACCTTTAATTTATACCGTATTTTATCATTTATATTTTAGCTTAAGTTGCTTTTACCGAACATTATCTCTTTTATGTGTTATAAAAGCTAGGGACAATTAGAATTAAGGCAATAATTATTATACCTGCAGTCTTTGATTAAATATCTTGTACTTGAGTAAAATAACTTATTCCGAACCTCCAAACGTAACTTTGTAGCCGAGCTCTAGCCTATAAGATTCGAGATTTGTTTCTCGTTCGAGCACAATGTATAGGTGGTACGCAGTGTGTGTAGATGTCGACCAGTTTCTGGTAAGAGGGGGATTTATAAAAGAAACCTCGTTTTTACGTTATCATTGTTTTTATAATTCTATTTAATTTAAATTTATTTTTAACCGTGCAAATTACTTTGTTTGTCCTTTCCCGATCCCATGTTTCCCCGTTAGTTTCTTGTATGTTTCCTGGTATTTATTAATTTTCTTTCGCAAGAAAATTAAGAAACAAATCGGGTTTATTACTTGTGGGCTGCAGGTGCGTCACCAATTAATAATCATCCCGGATTTGACACACCAGTTCTCCTTTTCCTGGTTTTTATTATTTTTGTTTCCTTTCGGGGAAACAAAAGTAATAAACAAAGCAATAGATTATGTTTTGTAGGCTCGTTTGGTTCGTCACCAACCCATAATCGTCCCGGCATTGCACACCACTGCTCCCGTTTCCCGGTTTATATTATTTTTGTTCTCTTTTGAGGAAGCAAAAATAATAACAAAGCTATAGATTATGTTTTGTGGGCTCGTTTGGTTCGTCACCAACTCATAATTGTAGCGCTTTGTCAAACCACCCTTCCCGTTTCCCGGTTTTTATTATTTTTGTTCCCTTTCGAGAAAGCAAAAATAATAACAAAGCTATAGATTATATTTTGTGGACTCGTTAGGTTCGTCACCAACTCATAATTGTAACGTTTTGTCAAACCACCCTTCTCGTTTCTCCCGTTTCCCGGTTTTTATTATTTTTGTTCTCTTTCGAGGAAGCAAAAAATGATAACAAAGCTATAGATAATGTTTTGTGGGCTCGTTAGGTTCGGCGCCAACTCATAATTATGGCGCTTTAGCAAACCATCCTTTCCGTTTTTTCCCGTTTCCCAGTTTTTGTTATTTTTGTTCTCTTTCGAGAAAGCAAAAATGATAACAGAGCTATAGATTATGTTTTGTAGGCTCGTTTGGTTCGTCACCAACTCATAATCATCCCGGCTTTGTGCAGCCAGCTCTCCCGTGTACATAAATCCTGGTATTTATTAATTTCTTCCTAATTATCCTTTTACTTTTCATAATTAACGATTTTTCTGTCACGATTATTTATCAATTTAAAATTCCCCGTTTATGTTAAAAGTTGGTAGAGTTTCATTGCCTTCATATGGCTTTTCTTCGTTATTGCCCCTTTAGACCCGTGTCCCACCGCGGAAGGACCATTATAAACTTAAAAGTTGGTACAGTTAATTTTTTTTATCCGTTTCTTTTGTAAATAACCTGTTACCTTAAGACATATATGCTCTCACCGTAAATGAAACCTGTAAAAGTGGCACCACACTCCGTTTCTATTTGTAAATATCCTGTTTAATTTTTTTTCCGTTTCTTTTGTAAATAACCTGTTACCGAACCCAACGGCGAGACATATATTTCCCGACCAGTTCTGTGAATCTTCAGAGTTGGTAAAGTTTCGTTTTCTTCCAGTAAAATAGCCGTAAAGTTGTAAAATTATAGTATGTAATTAACTACCAGCTGTTTAAGGAAATCTTTCTGCAATTTTTTATTTATGTTAGGAAGTCTTTTTGGGGCAAAAAGAAATCAGTATTCAACTAACCAGATTTGTTAAATCCTTTTGTTGGAGTTCCGAGTTGATAGGGCGTTGAGTTTTCATAATTTTCGCTTTTCCAAGTACCTAACTGTCTGTGCTAGAATAGAGCAAACAGAGTAAGCTGGAGTTTTTTTATTTTACTTGAGAGAAATAAAGGATTTATAGTTTTATTTTACTTATTGAGTTGCATATATTTAGTTATTTTCTGTGAGGGTTTGTAGAAATTGAGTTTTTAATGAAATTAAATAAAATTAAATGAGAGGCAAGGGAGACTCTAGGCTCCCTTATTTCCTAGAGTGGTGCCCGAGGCAAAATTTTGATCGATTCTATCCCTCGAAATCCCAGGATTGAATCAACCGAAACACCAGGAAGTCAAAAGTAGGGGAAAATTCGTTAGATACCGAAACCCTCTTACAAATTTGGCGCCCGAGCAGGGACAAATGTTTGCTCAAGTTTTAGCACAGAATAGAAAGTTTAAAAAATTTGTATCTTTTATGTTTCAAACGATTTAAACCCATTCTTTTAAAGATAAGGCATTAATTATGCTTAATTCTGTGGGTTCATCATTTCAGGGAGACATTACATTTTTTTTTGTTGATCGGAAACACCAGAAATCGCGGGATCCCCAGTTCTTGAGATATGTACATAAACAAAAAAGGGGCTTATAAACGGTGCCTTGCTTTAGAAATCGAAAAGTAGGACCCGTAAACAATCTATGTATTTCTTGTGGTTGAGAAGTATCTAATTAGGCAGACTTTTAAAAAATAAAAATAAATCTAATTTGCAATCGCGGTAACCTAAAATGTGAAATAAAAACCGGTTTTAAGTTGAAGGAACTAAGAAGTTCCCGGCTTAATTTTTAATAAATACTTTTTTTTAAATCTTAAAACTACAAAGTACATATGCTTTATAATCATGGTCTTTTCCGTTGAGAAGTCTTTAAAATTGTCAGACTGTATTTATTGCTATAAACTTCATGAAATAAAAACCTGCAAAATAGACAATCCTTATTAAGAGTCATTTTTATGGAAACTTCAATTTTTATAATTTATTGAAAAAAATCTTCGGTAATTAAAACTGGTTTTTGGTTGAGAACTTATTAATTTAGCTAATTTAAGTTTTCTAAAGTAAAATTTAAAATGTTACAGCGGAACGGTCCGAAACACATTCAGTATTTAATATCCTTTTGGTTGGGAAGGTACGAAAATTGGCAGAAGTTTTGCTTCTAATTTGCAGTTTTTAAAAATTAAAGACAATTATGTTCTTGTGCCTTTTTGGTTGAGAAGTAATTAAAATTACAGACTTTATTTATATCTAATACCGTAAGACTCGACTAGTATTTTTGGTTGAGAAATTATTAAATTTAACAGAATTCAGTTATTTCAAATTTATTGTTTTCATGGATTGTTAAAGACCTTTTTTTTTATAAAAAAACTATTTGGACCTAAAAACAAAAGGTTAAATTAATAAAATAAATGTAAGTTTTTTACTTGTTATTTTTATCAGTATTGTTGAAGAAATAATAAGTGAAGCCTTTTCAAAGTAAAACACCTTATTTCAGGTTTGCATGTACGCATGTACTTGCGTTTGTCTGTCTGTGGTGATTTTATTTTTACTTCTAAAACGCCTTTGTCTAACTTCAGCTCATACTACTACTATACTATTATAGTGGTGATTCTAATTTTTCCGATTTCAAAAAAATATCTGTCTGCCTGTCGGTCTGTCTGTAATGACCAGCACACATAGCTCAAAGACCCCTTGCCCGATGTTAATGAAATTTGATACCTGGGCTCTCTTGAGTCCAGATGGTCCTATTTAACAATGAACAAAATGCACCGAACACAAGCCAAATGAAAGGGTGGGGATAAATTTCAAAAATTAGAGTTTGGGTGAAAATGTGGCGGGATATCAAACGAAGGGTAATTGAGTCTGGAGTTAAACAAAATACATTTTAGTTTTTTTTGTAAAGGGTGGGGGTAAATTTCCAAAATTAGAGTTTAAGTGAGTTAAACAAAATAAATTTAAGCCTTTTTTGTTTTAAAAAAGGTTCTAGGTAAATTTCAAAAATTAGAGTTTAAGTGAAAATATGGCATGTGTGATATCAAACGAAAGGTAATTGAGTCTAGAGTTAAACAAAATACATTTTAATTTTTTTTTAAGGGTGGGGGTCGATCTCAAAAACTAGAGTTTAAGTCAAACATGGCTTGTGTTGTAAAAAGTAATTACCTATTTTTTATTTATTTTACACTTAATAATTTTTTTATTATAATTATTAATGATAATACCTGACATGCCATCTGACTACCAATCAAACCGGAGCAGGCCTGACCCAAATTTTTTAATTTTTTTTTATCCTGGGTGACGTTAATTAAAGTTATTTTGGCCCAATTTTTTTTTTATTATAAACATTTGGGTTTTAATTAAAGCTAGATACTGCTTCACCTGACCTGACTTGAATTAGTTGTTTAAATGTTTTATTTTAAGCTAAGTGATTCTTTTATTATTAATTATTAAACGGATTTCATACTTGACATGCCCTGAGACTACTCGTCAAACCAGGCAGGCCTGACCTAACCTATTTTTTTTTGTTTTTCTTTCCAAATCCTGGTGTGACTTTAATTTATCCTACTCTGCCCTAATTTTTTATTATCAAACATTTTGTTTCTAAATAAAATTAGGTAATGTGCCTTACCTGACCTGACTTAAAGTACCTGGAAGTAATTATTTAAATTTTTTTATGTTAAACTGAATAATTTTTATTAACTTTAAATTATTAACCGATTTTATACCTGAGACTATAGTTTACTTACTTTACTAACTTTACTTTAACTTTCCTTTATTTATTCTCCAAAACTTACAATTTGTAGTATAGATTCGTCACAAAAAACAAGAAATTACAGCAAATAAGAAAGTAGATAAAAGTGTATAAAACTTAACATTAACTTAAACAATAACAAAAAAAAGACAAAGAAAATAGTTACAATACATTATTCGGATGGGTAGCCTGCCTGTATTCGTTTACCGAATAAAAAGCATTATCAATAAGATAGTTTTTAATTTTAATTTTAAATTTATTTAGTTCCAAATATTTTATACCTTCAGGTAATAAATTATAAGAACTATGGTCAAGTGAATTTGTTGTTGATTTTGATAACCGGTAACGCGGTCCGCGTATAAGATTCAGTGAACGTGTATCGTATTTATAAAAATTGCGATTCAATATGAGTTCTGACTTATTTTTATGATAAAGATTGATAGATAAAGGTTTACAATGTGTATTATACTCAGAGAAAGTAATCAACCTTATGGCCATCTTTTGTTTTCTAAAATTTTTTATCGAATCCTTAGAGTTACCCCACAGTAAGCTGCCATATGACATGTGTGAGTGAAAAAACTCGTGGGAAATAGAAATTCTAGTTTCTTTATCCACTAGAAATCGCAATCTGCGAATGACAAATAAAGATGATGGCAATTTACTCTTTAATTTGTTGATTTGACTAGTCCAGTTTAGGTCACTATCTAGTGTTATCCCTAGCAAGGTGACCGAAGACTTATCAGAAGCACTCAATGTTGTTGAGAATTTAATGTCTTGGGTTTTATCCAAGTTTAATTTTAGACAGTTGTTGGAGAACCAGTTATCGCTACGATCTTTAACCTCAGTTACATGACTTGTAAGAACAATCATGTTTTTATTTTTTGAAACAAAGGTTTCACCATCTGCATAGTTTACGCTTTCATCTGGTAAGAGGTGGTAATATAGGTCATTGGTATTCACTATGAATAGTAGCGGCCCCAGTACTGAGCCCTGTGGCACACCACCACTCACAATTTGTATGTCAGATGTACCATTAAATGAAACGCATTGTTTTCTGCCTGTGTAGTAAGATTTGATAAGTTGAAGCGAACCCTATATCTATCAAGTTTCGAGGTTAGTAGTGAATGGGACACACAGTCAAAGGCCTTGCTAAGATCACAAAGCGTAAGCGCTACATGCTCACCGTCCTCAAGACCCCGAGTATGTGTTTCACCACTTCAGCAATAGCTTGAACTGTAGAGCGATTTTTCCTAAAACCAAACTGAGAATCATTCAATACATTATTATGTTCTAAACAATCCAACCTTACTTTAATTACTTTTTCAAATATCTTTCCTAGAATAGGCACAATAGAAATGGGTCTCAAGTTTTCAGGGGTATTTTTTTCTCCTTTTTTAAATATTGGGACAACACGGGAAATTTTAAGTAACTCGGGAAAGACTAACCAGATTTGTTAAATCCTTTTGTTGGAGTTCCGAGTTGATAGGGCGTTGAGTTTTCATAATTTTCGCTTTTCCAAGTACCTAACTGTCTGTGCTAGAATAGAGCAAACAGAGTAAGCTGGAGTTTTACAATGGTCAATATAACTATTAAAAAGGTGTAATAATAGTGGTAGTAATAGGTATTTAACTGCCTTTAATATTGCGCTATTCATGTCATAGATATCACAACACGGGGAATCTTTTAAATAATTAATAGCATCAAGAAGCTTGGTCTCATGTATATAGCTAAAAAAGAGTGATTTTTTGTTTCTTGGAATTTTGTTTAACAATTCCAATTGAGTTATGTGATTTACATTTAAACTGTTTACAATATTGAAACCCACATTAACAAAGAACTGGTTAAATTGGTCCGCACTCAAAGTGGAATCTTTAAACTTTTCCAAGTTGTTCTTTTCGGATTTTTTGAGTTGTTAATAAAATTAGAATATGCTTGCTTTTTAGTTGATCTTAATGCTTTTCGGTAACTTTTCCTTAAGCTTTTATAAGAAGAATCATAAATTGGTTCGTCATTGTTATCACAGATTACCCTGAGTGCATCCAAATTTTCTTTAGTTTAGTTTTTCTTGGTCTGTTTATTTTAAGTGGAAAGATGGAGTGGGTTAAATTTTGAAGTTGGTCAATCAAAACTTTTGACAAAAAGTCAATGTCACTCGACCTATAAAAATCCACCCAATCTATTTTAGAGAATTCACTGCATAAGGATTGTAAGCCCGCTTCAGTTATTATTCTTGCCTCGACAATATTCGCACTAGTCTTTATACTTTCATTAGACAAACTTATCATAACCCCATAATGATCAGATAGATTTGGATCCAAAACGGTGGTAGTATAAAAAATGTTGTTAATATTTGTGAGAATGTTATCGAGACAGCTCGCAGTGCCATGCCTTTTATCAATTCTAGTAGGTCGCTTATTGTTAATTTAATCCCATAAGATTCTATAATGGTCACAAGATCCCTTACGATCTCAGAATCCTGCTCAAAGTGCACATTGAAGGTACTCCAAAATGCAGATTTTACTATATTTGTCACTAAAGTAATGTAAAATACTCTCAAAATTTTCCAAAAAGTAGTCAATCTTACCATCAGGCGATCTGTATACTCCAATTATGAGAAGGTTTATGTCAGTTAGTTCCATTGCGCAAAACTCACCATCTAGAGCTTTGCAATAAGATGATAAATCAAGTATTTTACAAGGTATATGATTTTTAGAGTACAGGCAAACTCCACCCTGCCTATATTTGGACCTAGAAAAATGCGTTATTAATTTTAATTATTTAGCGTTACACTATTTAAAAAATCATTCTGACAAAAATGTTATCCCAAGCAAATGACTTCATAATTTTTGTCCTTTAGGAAGTAAGTCAATTCATCAGATTTAGACGATAAGCCCTGGGGTACGTTCAGATAGCACGTCGGATGTAGTCGGGCACGCTCAAATCCGTTCAGATTAAATACTGGGTGAAAGTTACTCTCGTTCATATTGGCCGAAAATAACGTCGGGCGAATCGCCTTTTACACCCTTCTCTATGAGGTGGGTGACAAACGCTCGACTTGCGCAGTAGGTATAAAAGCCAACCCCCCAATTTTTTTATTTTTTGTTTTATATTTTCGAAAACATATTACATAAAAGAGGAATTTTCCATAAATAAATACTCAAATTTTACTTTTCCTTAAAGACAAAAACACTTGTTTGACTTTTGACAGGTGAGTTATAAGTTTCTTTAGAAGGGTTAAGTCCCATTTATAAACTCGAGACCATTCAACATGGTTACCTCCGACAAGAAACCCACATAAAAACATCACAAAAGTTCCTATTTTCAAAAGATTGTAGAAGCCAAATTTGTTATGGTTGGGTTTGTTTCATATCCCGTATAGAAAACATTAAATTTAGTTACCTATTAGCTCACACTACTACCATACTATAGTAATGTGAGCTATGGTGATCCTAATTTTTTTGAGAAAAAAAATTGCTGATTTAAAATTTTTTTATATATCTTTGCGTTTCAGATGATTTTGAAACTTTTTTGTCGCGCCGTGTGTCTGTTAGTCTGCCTGTAACGACCAACGCGCATAACTCAAAAACCGCTTGCCCGATTTGAATGAAATTTGATACCTAGGCGGGTTTTCGGTCGAGATAGTCCCATTTAATTATGAACAAAATCCACCGAACGCAAGTCAAATAAAAGGCTGGGAGTAGATTTCAAAAATTAGAGTTTAAGTAAAAATATGGCGTGTATGATATCAAACAAAAGGTAATTAAGTCTGGAGTTAAACAAACTACCTAACTAACTAGTTTTTTGAAAAAAAAATGGTGGGGGTAGATTTGAAAAATTAGAGTTTAAGTCGAAACATGGTTTGTGTGGTATCAAACGCAAGGTAATATATTTCAGTTTTTAGTTATATTAGCTCACACGCACACTATAACTATAGTACCTAGTGTGAGCTTAGGTGCCCATAGATTGACAGAGTATTTTTCTTTGTGGGATTTTTGCTAGGGTATGCATGATGGTTTACCCATAGTAACATAGCACAATGGATAAAGTTAATGCCTTGTTTTAACGCTCCATTTTACCATAATCAGCTGGCAGAAAAAAAAACGAAAATATCAAAATTAACCCTAAAATTCCATTTTTTGTTATGTTGCTGTGTAAATCGGTCCTCAAAACTGTATTGGTTACAGGTTTCACATCGCTCTATGCAATGAAGACAACTGCCTTCGGAATAACCCTTGGCAGTGTGAGTTGTTTTTAGAGTATCAAGCAGTTTTTCAAGCAGAATACTCTTGCAGCGGCACTCCTTTTAGGAAAACACTTTTTCAGATGCAAATGGATCCTTTACATAATTTCATTTTGACTGTTTAGTTTCTACTTAGGAGAATGTAGAGAATGGATTTTTATTTGGACAAATTGTTATAGGAATATAAATAATTTTATACCTAGATATTACTTGGTGCTTTCAAATTAAAATAAAAGACATTTAAACTATGTATTATTGTATTCTTTATTTAATAGTAGATAATGTTACCATATAAAGAGGTTTGATATAATGTAATTGATGATCTTCTTTCGCATTCTTACTGTCATACGGTGTAACGTGTCATTTTTATGGCACACGTTACATATTTGTTTTATTTCTGTAAATAACCAAAACTATTCGACTCGTTTTTCTATACAGACATTAAGGGTATTTTATAGAGCTGGGTTTTGAGGTTATATATTGTCCAGAAAGTTACCTTATAGAGGAGGCATTCCATCGTATTATTTTAGGCACTGCGCACATCGCATTATTTAGGCATCGTAATTGGAATCTGAGATTACAGGTTCGGGAAAAATCACATAAAATTTTTTTATTGTTTTGTTTATCTTTGGAATTCCGCAGTTCTTTGACGTTTATAAAATAAATAAACAGCTGTTCGGCTCCGTATATTCTGTGGGCTTGACGGCGTTGCCACATCACAAACCATTCACGATGTTTTCAGGAACTCTTCATTTATTTTGGACGTTCGTTTATTTACGTTTTTGCGGATATTAGGACAATAATTTCTCTTCCGAACCTCTTCTTCTTCACGGATTAGCTAGTTTTTGTAGCAAGAAAGCATATTTAGGTCCACGGTTTGATCAGGAACAACTGAGGCTCCGCCCACTTTGATATCTTACTACTTTAATCAGGGAGAAGGTAAAATAAATACAAGTCAGGCAATTTTGTAAATTGGGGATAAACGAGGAATAAAAACCAGGACTAAAAGAATAAACAAAATCGTATTTTGATATTATATAAATTAATACATAATCATAGTTAAATAAAGTTAATATCTAACTCAGTTAGTCGGATTGAAGGGTTATGTACGGCTAGCTAGTGGTGAGCAAACTTAACATCTGAGCACTCTTGTGCCGAGTTTAAGCAGTAGTTCAATGTGTATTTTTAGGTTCAAGTTCAGAAACAACTTTATTAATGTAAAAATGTTTTACAAAAATGGCGTCAAAATATATGAATCTTAGAGAAAACATATATAAAGAGCAAAGGAAACTTTTGACTAAAACTATAACTAAAATACAACTGAATTCTACACTTAGTATATATAATACTCCTGGGTTTGATGCATACTCTGATCTCCAGTAATTGATTTTACAGTTGATGGTTTCAATACTAAACTTCTTATAGTTCAACTGGTTATTTTTCTCCTACTTGCTATGTTGGCAGGGGTCCGTTTGACATTTGTTTTGGTCTGTGCATGTGCGTCTCGAAATCCTCGTTTATAAAAATACGAATCCATAGAAATAGATCCGTCAACACCTGAATGCGCAGCAGACGCGTTTGGGATATTCCCTTGATTGATGCTGCCCCCTACAGATCTGTACCGAAGTACTAGTGTGCTTCGCCATTGGCTAGTTTGAAAATGGCGGGGTTTTTGGCAGGCTTACAAACCTGATGCTAGAAGACTTTTTGGTTTGCGGGTGTTTTTATAAATGGGTTTGCATTCTTATTTGAATTTGACCGGGAAAATTTGGTTGGTACTGTGCCCCACCCAAGTTGGGGAAAGGTTTCCGGCATCTTCATTTTTTTTTCGTTCTTGACAAGGTGTCCTCTCTCTTTTCCCTAAAGAATCGGCTGGGTCGTCGACCGTTTTTTGGGATCGCCATTGGTTTTTTTTTTGGTTACTGACACTGCAGTAAATGCAGGTTTATACCAAAGACAGTGAAGAGTGAGTCTGTCGTTTTAGGCGTATTGTTAGTGACGGCTCACATCCTCTGATTGAAGGACTCAAGGCGACCTGCGCCATTCCTACGGAAAAGCGTTGGTAAGTTCGATTTTTTTTTATTATTTGAGGATTCTTCAAGATAATATTTGCCTCCCAAATTGTAATTGTTGTTCGTGTGAAATGTAATGTTTCTACAAAAGACGTGGGGAAAACTAAATATTGTTTTTATCCTTTGTCGACAGTGCTGTCCAGTCCACCATCGACCTGGACGTTCGTGCTGGTGTGAAGCCGGTTGTAGCACTGTAACCCTGGGAAAGGTACGTGTAGGGTTGTTTTAGTTCATCTGTAGAAATCTGCTTTATTTTTTTGAGTCGTCATGGGGTTCTTGATTTAGGTTACTCGGGGTAGGGGAACCTCGTGCAAAACCGACGAATTCCAGGAAACTGAAATATTTCATTTTCACAGGGTTTTACGCTCGGGCAAGGATCCAGCTATATTTTGGACCATGTGCTGCCCTAGCGTCATGTGCTAGGTAATCAGCAGGGGAGGCGCGGGCAGAACGGGACAAGGACACAAGAGTAGCAGGGAGAATGTCGGAAAACAACACTTCCAGGTTTACAAAACACCAACATCTATTAAAAAAATAAGAGGACCAAGGTAGGAGCAAGTACCTATTTAGATATAATTTTTTCCCATATAATAATAATAATTTTTGGCATTTCTTGTGAACGCAAGATAAAGGTATGACGTCATAACCCAAACTTTTGCGGCTTAACTACTTAAACTTTACTGTACAATTGAAAGAGCCCTGCTAGTTTGTTTCAACTTGGATTCATCCTTATTTTTTTTACCTATGATAATTTTCATTTTCATCCCCAGTTTTAAAATATACAAGATGAACTAAATTTTTGTATTATTTGTACAACCCAATGACCAACTATGCAGAGACAAAAGAGAGATAGAGTTATAATTTTTTTGTTTTTTTTTACATTGTTTTGCCTCATGGGGTAGATCTCGGACTGGGTTGGTGTCTGTCTCATTCTATCCAACGTAGAATGATGACAGCAGATATTTGGTCCAGATCTCCCCTATGATAGAATGATTTTGGAAGTGTATTTTTTTTACAATCATTTATATAATTGAGTCTCACACTGCTGACTCAAATGTAGGTACACTATGACCGGTTGGAGATGTCCGTCTACCTATAAAGTACTTTCTATTTGTGTCATTTTAATTCATTTAGGAATCTTTTAAAATTTAATTTTGTCAATAAGTCAATTTCTTTTTGGTTTCTTTTAATTACACAAATACTCTGGAAGCCTCGGAAGTAGGTAGAGTTTCATTGTTTGGCTACAACGTTTGAGTTGAACTGTATTTTAATTAAGATCCTTTTTGTAAAACATTGATATTAAAACAAATGTGGCGCTTAAATTTTTCTTATTTCTGAACCCTCCTTCTCCACTGTATAAAAGTTACCGGGCATATCAATGTTTTACCTAGCTGGAAAATACAGTTCTGCTTCCAGATATTTGTTTAATTACTCAGTGATTAATAGAGTGATTACAACGTTTTGTTGAGTGTTGATCAGAGGAACTTAACACCTGTATTGCTTGTACAACAAAGAAAATAAATTTACAGAAAACACAACTTTTAAATCTAAAACAAAACTTTATTTCTCTAATAAAACTCTGTCAGCCACCAAAAGTCGGGTACTCCAAAAGACTGTCTATTTCCATTTTTCAAAACAAAAAAAACACTTATTTGTGTTTATGTTAACTCTACTAAATAAACTGTAACAAATTTTTAAATCTGATCAAATTTATCAATAATTAAAAAAAAAATATATGTTAAGGTTATGTTTATTACATCCATACCGTTACAAAGGCAAGGCGTCCGGCGATTTACCCATGACGTCATTCGCTCGGTAAGACCTCTCGTCCGACGTTTCAATCTGAACGTACCCCTGAATATTTACATGAAAAATATTCAGTTCGTCCTTTTTATTGCATGGCTTAGTCAATGTGTCGTTAGTGATGGGCGGCTGGATTGAAAAAACTCTTTTATTTTTGTTCCGAAGGGCCATCACAGGTAGCAAGGTCACGTTTTTTAAACGTCAAAAACAGGTCATTTTTAATGACGTCATTTTTAGACGTTTTAAAAACGTCAGCAATATGACGTATTTGGGACCAAATCAGAACATCAGACGCACACACAGACCTATTTATAAAAATTTTTAAACTGAATATATGAAATATTATTCCCTGCAGTTGAGAACATTGAGCCTACATTCACCTGATGATGGCCCAAAAGGTCGAAACCGGTCCGGTCGTGGATTGGCATGGAACACTTGTTCCTGACTATCAGGACGTGTTCCAGACGGGGATCATTCGTATCCTCGTGATCGACGTTGGAGAAAGTGAAAACCAAACAGTTTTAACAAGTTCCCAACGAAAGCCTCAAACCATCAGTATAATTCAATGCCGGTAGGGGTATTTTCCCTCGGAGTAGTTGTTTCTGGTGGTTTCACACAACTTATGCTCTACACGGAGCTATCGCCTACATTCACCTGAGGATGGCCCAAAAGGTCGAAACCGGTCCGGCCGTGGATTGGCATGGAACACTTGTTCCTGACTATCAGGACGTGTTCCAGACGGGGATCATTCGTATCCTCGTGATCAACGTTGGAGAAAGTGAAAACCAAACAGTTTTAACAAGTTCCCAACGAAAGCCTCAAACCATCAGTATAATTCAATGCCGGTAGGGGTATTTTCCCTCGGAGTAGTTGTTTCTGGTGGTTTCACACAACTTATGCTCTACACGGAGCTATCGCCTACATTCACCTGAGGATGACCCAAAAGGTCGAAACCGGTCCGGTCGTGGATTGACATGGAACACTTGTTCCTGACTATCAGGACGTGTTCCAGACGGGGATCATTCGTATCCTCGTGATCGACGTTGGAGAAAGTGAAAACCAAACAGTTTTAACAAGTTCCCAACGAAAGCCTCAAACCATCAGTATAATTCAATGCCGGTATGGGTATTTTCCCTCGGAGTAGTTGTTTCTGGTGGTTTCACACAACTTATGCTCTACACGGAGCTATCGCCTACATTCACCTGAGGATGGCCCAAAAGGTCAAAACCGGTCCGGTCGTGGATTGGCATGGAACACTTGTTCCTGACTATCAGGACGTGTTCCAGACGGGGATCATTCGTATCCTCGTAATCGACGTTGGAGAAAGTGAAAACCAAACAGTTTTAACAAGTTCCCAACGAAAGCCTCAAACCATCAGTATAAGTCAATGCCGGTAGGGGTATTATTCCTCGGAGTAGTTGTTTCTGGTGGTTTCACACAACTGAAATAAGTTGTTTTACTTTGAAAAGGCTTCAATTATTATTTCTTTAACAATACTAATAAAAATCCAAAAGCCAACTAGTTCGGTTCAGATCAGGTCAGATCCGACTAAGTCAGGTCAGGTCCGGCTAAGTCGGGTCAGGTTCGGATAGGTCAGGTCAGGTCCGTATAATTCAGGTCAGATCAAGTCCAGTCCAGCTAGGTCAGGTCAGGTCAGTTCCGGCTAGATCAAGTCAGGTCCGGCAAGGTCAGGTCCGGCAAGGTCAGGTCCGGCAAGGTCAGGTCTAGTCTGAAGAAATCAGATCAGGACAGGTATGACTGAGTCAGGTCAGATTCGGATACTTAAGATTAGGTTCAGCTAAAGTAAATATAACAAACCCAGTTTCAATTACAAAATGGCTTTAAAAAAAATTATAATTTAATTCAAGGGTTTTACAGGTCCGGTCAGGTCAAAACAGTTGTTAGATAAGGTACATGTCACACAGAATCAAAATGAAAAAGCCAAATGTAAAAAAAATTATAAACTAGGTCAGGTCAGGCATGGTCTGGTTTGACAGGTATTCTCAGAGCGTCTCTCATACTATCACATTTGTCGCCTTCATCCCAGCACTAACATTAATGACCTAAATACATTTTTAAAAAGTATTTGTCCAGAAGCAGTTTGTGAGCAACTAGTTGCCCGTCTACCTGAAGAGTACTCATCATTTAAGGTGGGGATCTATCAACATAACTTAAATAAGATTATGGTTGCTGATATATCCCAGGTAGCAAGGGCTCATCAAATGACGTCTTTTTTTCGTCGAAAAGTGGTCATTTGGATGACCAGCAGGTCATCTACCAAAAAATGTTGTCTTTAAGGCGTCAGTTACTTGATGTCTTTTCGTAGTGTAGTTTTTGACGTCTTAAAAACGTCATATATTTGTCACTACCCACACTGGACACTTTGTCCAAGGGACATACACTTATTCTTACATAGATGGTGCCCCAGTCAGTACTTGGCCGGATTTATACGGAATATGACAAACTTCGAGGCTTCTTTCGCTTCAAGGTGGAGATGTGTAAATCTAGGTCTAGGTCTATTTTGATCTGTACCTCACAGACGAACACCGCTGTACCTGTTCCAGTACTTCCAGGTCTAAGTCACAGAAGAGTCACCTTCTGTGTCTAAGTTTCCTTCAGATGTGTTCCAGACGGGGATCATTCGTATCCTCGTGATCGACGTTGGAGAAAGTGAAATCCAAACAGTTTTAACAAGTTCCCAACGAAAGCCTCAAACCATCAGTATAATTCAATGCCGGTAGGGATATTTTCCCTCGGAGTAGTTGTTTCTGGTGGTTTCACACAACTTATGCCCTACACGGAGCTATCGCCTACATTCACCTGAGGATGGCCCAAAAGGTCGAAACCGGTCCGGTCGTGGATTGGCATGGAACACTTGTTCCTGACTATCAGGACGTGTTCCAGACGGGGATCATTCGTATCCTCGTGATCGACGTTGGAGAAAGTGAAAACCAAACAGTTTTAACAAGTTCCCAACGAAAGCCTCAAACCATCAGTATAATTCAATGCCGGTAGGGGTATTTTCCCTCGGAGTAGTTGTTTCTGGTGGTTTCACACAACTTATGCTCTACACGGACCTATCGCCTACATTCACCTGAGGATGGCCCAAAAGGTCGAAACCGGTCCGGTCGTGGATTGGCATGGAACACTTGTTCCTGACTATCAGGACGTGTTCCAGACGGGGATCATTGGTATCGTCGTGATCGACGTTGGAAAAAGTGAAAACCAAACAGTTTTAACAAGTTCCCAACGAAAGCCTCAAACCATCAGTATAATTCAATGCCGGTAGGGGTATTTTCCCTCGGAGTAGTTGTTTCTGGTGATTTCACACAACTTATGCTCTACACGGAGCTATCGCCTACATTCACCTGAGGATGGCCCAAAAGGTCGAAACCGGTCCGGCCGTGGATTGGCATGGAACACTTGTTCCTGACTATCAGGACGTGTTCCAGACGGGGATCATTCGTATCCTCGTGATCGACGTTGGAGAAAGTGAAAACCAAACAGTTTTAACAAGTTCCCAACGAAAGCCTCAAACCATCAGTATAATTCAATGCCGGTAGGGGTATTTTCCCGCGGAGTAGTTGTTTCTGGTGGTTTCACACAACTTATGCTCTACACGGAGCTATCGCCTACATTCACCTGAGGATGGCCCAAAAGGTCGAAACCGGTCCGATCGTGGATTGGCATGGAACACTTGTTCCTGACTATCAGGGCGTGTTCCAGACGGGGATCATTCGTATCCTCGTGATCGACGTTGGAGAAAGTGAAAACCAAACAGTTTTAACAAGTTCCCAACGAAAGCCTCAAGCCATCAGTATAATTCAATGCCGGTAGGGGTATTTTCCCTCGGAGTAGTTGTTTCTGGTGGTTTCACACAACTTATGCTCTACACGGAGCTATCGCCTACATTCACCTGAGGATGGCCCAAAAGGTCGAAACCGGTCGGGTCGTGGATTGGCATGGAACACTTGTTCCTGACTATCAGGACGTGTTCCAGACGGGGATCATTCGTATCCTCGTGATCGACGTTGGAGAAAGTGAAAACCAAACAGTTTTAACTTATTCAGGTTTGCATGTACGCATGTACTTGCGTTTGTCTGTGGTGATTTTATTTTTACTTCTAAAACGCTTTTGTTTAACTTCAGCTTACACTACTACTATACTATTATAGTGGTGATTCTAATTTTGTTGAAAAAAAAAGTTGCTTCGATTTCAAAAAAATATCTGTGCGTTTCAGATGATTTTGAAACTCTTTGTCGCGCCGTCTGCCTGTCGGTCTGTCTGTCTGTCTGGAACGACCAGCACGCATAGCTCAAAGACCGCTTGTCCGATTTTAATGACATTTGATACCTGGGCTATCTCTTGGGTCAAGATGGTCCTATTTAACAATGAACAAAATGCACCGAACACAAGCCAAATAAAAGGGTGGAGGTAAATTTCAAAAATTAGAGTTTGGGTGAAAATGTGGCATGTGGGATATCAAACGAAGGGTAATTGAGTCTGGAGTTAAACAAAATACATTTTAGTTTTTTTTTTAAGGGTTGGGGTAGATCTCAGTCAAACATGGCTTGTATTGTAAAAAGTAATTACCTATTTTTTTTTATTTTACACTAAATAATGTTTTTATTATAATTATTAATGATAATACCCGACATGCCATCTGACTACCAGTCAAACCGGAGCAGGCCTGACCCTAATTTACAAATTACTTTGTTTGTCCTCTCCCGATTCTATGCTTCCTCGTTATTATTAATTTTCTTTCGCAAGAAAATTAAGAAACAAATCGTGTTTATTACTTGTGGGCTGCAGGTTCGTCACCAAGTAATAATCATCCCGGATTTGACACACCAGTTCCCCTTTTCCTGGTTTTTATTATTTTTGTTTCCTTTCGGGAAAACAAAAGTAATAAACAAAGCAATAGATTATGTTTTGTGGACTCGTTTGGTTCGTCACCAACCCATAATCGTTCCGGCTTTGCACACCACTGCTCCCGTTTCCCGGTTTTTATTATTTTTGCTCTCTTTCGAGGAAGCAAAAATAATAACAAAGCTATAGATTATGTTTTGTGGGCTCGTTTGGTTCTTCACCAACTCATAATTGTAGCGATTTGTCAAACCACCCTTCCCGTTTCTCCCGCTTCTCGGTTTTTATTATTTTTGTTCCATTTCGAGGCAGCAAAAATAATAACAAAGCTATAGATTATGATTTGTTGTGTGGCCAATTAAAATGCGTTGGGTGACATTTGTGGCAACTAAAAGACGTTGCCGCCATTTTGTGACACTGTAAATAGAATAATAACGCTGTGCCAATTTGTGACACTAAAATTAAATTACTGAGTAATTAAACAAATATCTGGAAGCAGAACTGTATTTTCCAGCTAGGTAAAACATTGATATGCCCGGTAACTTTTATACAGTGGAGAAGGGGGGGTTCAGAAATAAGAAAATTTTAAGCGCCACAGTGTTTTAATATCAATGTTTTACAAAGAAGATCTTAATTAAAATACAGTTCAACCCAAACGTTGTAGCCAAACAATGAAACTCTACTTACTTCCGAGGCTTCCAGAGTATTTGTGTAATTAAGAATAACCAAAAAAATTGACTAATAAACAAGATAAAATTCTAAAAGATTCCTAAATGAATCAAAATGACACAAATAGAAAGTTCCTCATAGGTAGATGCACATTTCCAACAGGTCACAGTGTACCTACATTTGAGTCAGCAGTGTAAGACTCACATATATAAATGATTGTTAAAAAAATATATATATATACTTCCAAAATCATTCCGTCATAGGGGAGATCTGGACCAAATATCTGCTGTCATCATTCTACGTTGGGTAGAATGAGACAGACAGCAACTCAGTCCGAGATCCACCCCATGAGGTAAAACAGTGTAAAGAAACCGCTAAAAAATATAACCTTATCTCTCTTTTGTCTCTGCAAAGTTGGTTCATTGGATTGTACAAATAACACAAAATTTAGTTCATCTTGTTTATTGCAGTAAAACTACTGGAAAAAAAATACTGGAAACATATAATATGTTTTTTTAAAAAAGAAAAAACAATATATAGTTTTTATTCAAAACGTGGTTTAAAAAAAAAAAAAAAACTCCAAAAATTCCCCACGTCTCTTGTCGAAAAAGTACATTTCACACGAAAAACAATTACAATTTGGGAGGCAAATATTGTCTTGAAGAATTCAAAAAAAAAAATAAAAAAAAATCGAACTTACCGCTCTTATTTCCCGTAGAAATGGCGTAGGCCGCCTTTTAATCCCTCTCAAAGGGTGTGAGCGTCACTTTAAGATTCGCCTAAACACGACGGCTCACAGTAAACCGTCTTTGGTATAATCTGCATCTACTGCAGTGCCATTAAGTGCCAATAACCACAAAAACAATGGCGACACCAACAGACGGCGACCAGCCCAGCCAAAATTCGTTAGGAAAGAGACAAGGCACTTTGTCGAGAACACAAAAAATGAAGTGGCCGGAAACCGTTCGTAGATCTGGTGGGGACAGTACCAACCTAATTTTCCCGGTTAAATTCAAATAAGGATGCAAACCTATTTATAAAAAAAACGCTCTCACCAAAAAATCACTAAATCCGGTTTGGGAGACTGGAGGAAAAAAACCCGCGGTTTTCAAACTAACCAATGAGGAAATACATTAATACTTTCGTACCGGTATATAGGGGGCAGCATCGACCAAGGAGATATTGAAAATACGTAAAACGCGCATTGAGGTGTTGTCGGATCTATTTCCACGGTTGAAATTTTTATAACAAGGACGTCGAGACACCCTCCATACATAGACCGAACATTTGCCTACCGGACCCCCGCCAACATAGCAAGTAGGAGGAAAATAACCAGCAGGACTATAAGAAGCTCAGCATTGAAACCATCAACTGTAAAATCAATTACTGGAGATCAGAGCATGCAGCAAACCCAGGAATATTCGAACATTCAACCAATTCCCATATGGGAAAAGCTATACTAAGTGTAGAATTTAGTTGTATTTTAGTTACAGTTTTAGTCAAAAGTTTCCTTTGCTCTTTATATATGTTTTCTCTAAGATTCATATAGTTTGACGCCATTCTTGTAAAACATTTCTACATTAATAAAGTTGTTTCTGAACTTGAACCCAAAAATACACACTGAACTACTGCTCAAACTCGGCACAAGAGTGTTCAGATGTTAAGTTTGCTCACCACTAGCTAGCCCTACAAAGCCCTTCAATCCGACTAACTGAGCTAGTTATTAACTTTATATAACTATGATTATATATAAATTTATATAATATAAAAATACGATTTTGTTTATTCTTTTAGTCCTGGTTTTTATTCCTCGTTTATCTCCCATTTACAAAAGTGCATAACTCGTATTTATTTTATCCTTTCCCTATCAAATTAATAAAGATATTAAAGTGGGCGGAGCCTCGGTTGTTCCTGGTCGCCCCGTGGACCCAAATAGGTTTTCGTGCTATCAAAACTAGCTAATCCGTGAAGGATATGAGGTTCGGATTGTCCCAATATCCTCGAAAATAAACATAAGCGAATGAAATGTTCATCTAAATGTTTCCTTCCTGTTACTGAAACCATTTGAGATGCGGCAACGCCGCCATTCCCCAGCAGAACAGCTGTTTATTTTCATGAACGTCAAAGAAACCCACGAAATTCCACAGATAAACAAAACAATCAAAAGTTTTAATGTGATTTTTCCGAAACCTGTGATCCTAAATTCCAATTACGATGTCCAGATAATACGGTGTGCGCAATGTCCACAGTAATTCGATGAAATGTCTCCTCTACAAGGTAACTTTTTGGACACTATATAACCTCCAAACCTAGCTCTATAAAATACCCTTAATTTGTGTACAGAAAGACGAGTCGAAGAGCCTTGATTATTTACCTAAATAAACAAATATGTAACGTTGCCTTAAACGTAAAAATGACACGTTACAGTTGGTTCGTTAGGTTCGTCGCCAACTCATAATTATGGCGCTTTGTCAAACCATCCTTTCCGTTTTCTCCCGTTTCCCGGTTTTTATTATTTTTGTTTTCTTTCGAGAAAGCAAAAATGATAACAAAGCTATAGATTATGTTTTGTGGGCTCGTTTGGTTCGTCACCAACTCATAATCAACCCGGCTTTGTGCAGCCAGCTCTCCCGTTGACATAGATCCTGGTATTTATTAATTTCTTCCTAATTCTTCTTTTATTTTTCATAACTAACGATTTTTATGTCACGATTATTCATCAATTTAAAATTCCGAGTTTATGTTAAAAGTTGGTAGAGTTTCATTGCCTTCATATGACTTTTCTTCGTTATTGCCCCTTTAAACCCGTGTCCCACCGCGGAAGGACCCTTATAAACTTAAAAGTTGGCATAGTTAATTTTTTTTATCCGTTTCTTTTGTAAATAACCTGTTCCCTGTTACCGTAAGACATATATGCTCTCACCGTAAATTAAACCTGTAAAAGTGGTACCACACTCCGTTTCTACCTGTAAAAAAAAATTCCGTTTCTTTTGTAAATAACCTGTTACCGAACCGAACTGCGAAACATATAATGCCCCGACCAGTCCTGTGAAACTTCAAAGTTGGTAAAGTTTCGTTTTCGTCCAGTTAAATTGCCGTAAATTTGTAAAATTATAGTATGTAATTAACTACCAGGTGTTTACGGAAGTATTCAACTAACACCCATCCGATCTAATCGGACCTAACCAGATTTGTTAAATCCTTTTGTTAGAGTTCCGAGGTGATAGCGCGTTGAGTTTTAAGTCCGTTTTTTATAATTTTCGCTTTTCCAAGTACCTAACTGTCTGTGCTAGAATAAAGCAAACAGAGTAAACTGGAGTTTTTTATTTTACTTGATAGAAATAAGGGATTTATAGTTTTATTTTACTTATTGAGTGCATATATTTAGTTATGTTCTTTGAGGGTTTGTACCACTAAATTAAAATGACAAAATACACATAAAATAGTATTATTAGTACCTGGTTATTCTTCACTGTTTAAAAGCATACCCGAGAGGCAAGGGAGACTCTAGGCTCCCTTATTTCCTAGAGTGGTGCCTGAGGTAAAATTTCGATCGATTCTATCCCTCGAAATCCCAGGATTGAATTAACCGAAACCCTGGGACGTCAAAAGTAGGGGAAAATTCGTTAGATAACGAAACCCTTTTACAACTATCATTTCTCTCTAAAATATTGTTCAAATCAAAATTCCAAAAGCCCACTAACATCTTCAGTTATTAGTTTAATTTTTCTATAATATTTTTAGCTTAAAATAAAACATAAATGATAATAACATATGTTTTAATTAAATTAAAAAAACATTGTTTGCCTATATACACCTAATTACTTTTATATACTAACCTATAGGTACTTAAGCTAACCACACACAAACTTGCATAGGCCGAAGAACTCGTACCATAGGTTTATTGTGACTTGAAGTAATTCAGCAGGAGTTCGATTCGGCTTGGCTCATTTAAGTTCGGTTCGATTTGTTCTTAGGTTAGGTTTATTGTGACTTAAAGTAATTCAGCAAGAGTCAGCGCAGCTGAATTACTTTAAGTTCGGTTCGGGTCGATTCTGTTCGGTTCAGTTGGGTTCGGTTTGGCTCAGTTAAGTTCGGTTCGATTTGTTCTTAGGTTAGGTTTATTGTGATTTAAAGTAATTCTGCTGAATAATTAGCAAACAAACTACGCAAGCGTTATATTGTTTCAAATTCCCCTGTAAATGTTTAGGACAAGAGCACAACGTTGTAGGGGCGCAGATTCTTACACGGCACCCCGGTATATTGCGCCAATTTAGTAAGAAAACTCCCACCGTGTAAGTGTCTGGTTTATCTCTGTGATTCTTCTATGCATCCACCTCAAATTATAGACAAAATCAACCTCCCACGTCAAATTATAGACAAAATCAACCTTCCACGTCAAACTATCGACTAAATCACAGATTACTAACCACAGAAACAGATAGGACACCCCCATGTTAAACTCTTAATACAATTAATGAAATTTCAACAGCGCCATCCCATAGCTGTTTGTTTAAACTAATTTTTGCGCTCTGCTCCTTGTATATTATTATACAGGTCAGTTAGTTTTGAATTTTTTGTTGAAATTCTTTGTTTTTTGAAAGATAGTAATATTATGTCAAAAACTAAGTCCAAATTTTGCATAATAAAATAGCAATGTATTTTAATCATAATTTATATTAGTATGAATACATTAAACATCAGTAACTATTAAACTTACAGCGAACCGAACCGTAACACAACAAGCACGTCTCATTCTAAACCTTTTTAGAGAGAAGTCATCGCTCTGCTCTGCAAAATTTTACTTTCCCATGATAAAACGCAAACACATCGATTTTTTTTTAATCTCAAAAGAAATGTAAACAAAATTCACTTCGCGCACATAAAAAAAACTTCGCGAAAAACAAATTTGATAAGTTTTATGAGTTTTATCGATGTGCACCACAGATTACTATCCCAGAAATAGATTGGACACCCCCATTGTTAAATATCAATAACTTTTTATTGTTGGTTATCATTGATTTGCAATACTTTTATTTATATCATTGTACCACATTCACCCGTTATAATGACAAAGTCACAATTTGATTAGAGATCGAAAATATATAACATTGTCAAAAACAAATAATTTTTTATTCATAATCAAAAATCAAGATTTCAAATATTCAGAAACAGAAAACAGAATTCAAAATATCCACACCAGCGTCCTATGCGTCCACTGCATACATCTTCACATAACATATTTTTTGGTCCTTCGAGCCGGATCTACACACAACATATTTTTGGTCTTCGAGCGGATCTTCGCAGACATATTTTTGGTCTTCGAGCGGATCTTCGCAGACATATTTTTGGTCTTCGAACCGGATCTTCGCAGAAAATCATTTCAAAAAACAGCATAGCGTAACAAGACATCAGCGGATCAATTATCAGGTGGGCTCGCTCCATAAGTGGGGCTGTGTTAGTTTTCTTGCAGCTCAGGTTTCACATAACTTATTTTTATTATAAATTGTTGTTATAATGACAGAAAAGCAAGCAAAGATTCTTCAGTTGGTAGAAAGACGGGGAAGTTTTAAAAACATTATATCTAAATTTGAAAAATTCATTCAAAGCACAAGCAGCGATAGTCTATCAATTTCGGAAGTAAAAATTAGGTTGGAAAAATTAAACACGGCATTTGGTCAATTTGAAAAAATACAGGAAGAGCTCATTCAGCTTGATCCCACGCAACAGTCCGAGGGTGATTCTTACGAAGATGCTTATTTTGCAATTAGTGGAATTGCGCTTGACATTATTGATCAAAATGCATTCGAAAAACAAAAAATTCTGCAATCGTTACCAAATACATCTGCAGCGGCAACAATACAATCATTACCGCAAAATCCACCCACATCAGTCGTTCATGTCCCGAATCATAATATGTTCAAAATTACTCCTCCTTCATTTTATGGAGAGCATGAACAATGGGAAACTTTTTTTCAGGTATTTAAATCCATTGTAGATGATGATCCAAACATTCCGATAATTCAGAAATTTTTTCAGTTAAAACAGTGCATAAAAGGTGATGCAGCAGAGGTTCTCAAATCACTCAATGTGACGGAGAGTAACTACAGTATTGCATTAACACTTCTTCGAGAAAGGTATGAGAATAAAATAATATTAACACATAAGCATTTAAAAAATCTTTTTGATTATCCTGCTCTGCTAAAAGAGTCATGTCAATCATTGCGCAAGTTCATTGATCATTGCACTCAGAATATTCGCGCGCTCGAAAATCTCAATGAACCGGTAGAATATTGGGACACTATATTGTTGTATTTGTTAACAAGTAAGTTAGATATTACTACAAGACGCGAATGGGAGATCACAAATAAAAGTGAAAGACCCAAGTATACAGATTTTATGAATTTTCTTAAAAATAGAGTTCAGATTTTAGAAACCATTGATACAAAAATTTACAACAAAAACATTAATACAACTACAACATCATTTAAACCAAAACCAATAAATCAAACATTTTCAAAAAACACTATTCAGCAAACACAAAAATCCTTCTCACATGTAGGCATAGATAACGAACAAATAAAACAGATAGACCATGCAGACTTCTCTTGCTCATTTTGTCGCTTAAACACACATTCTACCTACAAGTGTTTTCGATTGTTGGCTTTACCGATAAAGGTTCGCAAAAGTGAGCTAGAAAAGCGAGGTATTTGCACAAACTGTCTTCATACAGGCCATGAATTAAACTTATGTCCATCAAGAAACTGTAAATTCTGTTCTCAGCGTCATAATTCAATCCTCCATGAGTCTAAATTCAAACCCGCACAAACAGATGCTAATTTTAGAGATACCTGTGCATTTGTACAGGAAAATGAAGAAGTTTCACCAGAAGTACATTGTGAAAATGAAAAACAAACACTGCGGGATAATTCTGACATATATCCTGAAAACAGCCAGACAGCATACTGCGAGATTCATGGCAAACAAGCGTTTTGTCAACCTCTTCTTGCAACAGCGATCATAGAATTATTAGACAAGGATAGGAAACCTATCAAATGTCGTGCCATGTTAGATTCAGGTAGTATGAATAATCTTTGTACGACTAAACTATACAATAGACTGAACATTAAATCTCAACCAGTTCATATGACAGTTAATGGTACTAACCAAGCACCAATCAAAATCAATAAATCATTTTCGACTGAGCTTCAGTCAACTGATCATTCATTTAAGACGAACATTCATTTGCTAGTTATCGATAAAATCACTTCCAAGTTACCGCAAATTTCTTTTGATCCCAGCTTACTTAAAATTCCATCAAACCTGCAACTAGCAGATCCACAATTCCACGAATGTCAAGAAATTGATATTTTGCTTGGAACCAATTTATTTTTTAATTTGCTTGAAAGTCAACAAATCAAACTAGGAGCAAATCAACCTATCATACAGAATTCCAAGCTAGGATGGTTTTTAGCCGGTCCTTTACACACTACACTCAAGCAATCTAGTTCTCAGTTGACTCTATGTCATCTTTCCATCAATTCATTGCATGATACCGTACGCGATTTCTGGTCTATAGAAAACGTACAGCGTGATCAAAATAAGCTTACTACTGAGGAGCTAGAATGCGAAATACACTTTAGACAAAATCTTAAACAAGACAGTACCGGACGTTACGTAGTAAAATTACCATTAAAGGATACTTATCAAAACTTAGGAGATTCTTTTCAAAATGCAAAAAAATGCCTTTTTTCTACAGAAAAACGACTTTCAAAAAACTCAGAACTTCGCTAACAATATTCTAATTTTTTAAAAGAATATGATGAGATGGGGCATATGTCACAAATTAATCCAAATCTTGATCATCATGACAAGATCTCATTTTATCTTCCTCATCACCCAGTCTTTAAGGACACTAGTGAAACTACTAAGACCAGAGTAGTATTCAATGGAAGTTGTTCTTCAAGTTCTGGTGTTAGTTTGAATCAGGTTCTAAAAGCAGGTCCCAAAGTACAAAGTGATTTGTTTGACATAGTTTTGCGCATGCGAACTTATCCGATTGTTTTAACAGCTGATGTTGAAAAAATGTTTCGCATGGTATTAGTTGATAAATCAGATAGATCTTTTCAACGCATACTTTGGCGTGATAATCCATCTCAAGAAATAAAGCACTATGAACCTGACCTGGCATTGGCAAAACACTATTGTTTATGGTTTAACCAGCAGTTCCTTTCTTGCTACACGTGTTTTAAATGAGATTGGTTTTAAATGTCAGGAAAATAATCCTAAAATTTCACAAATTATCAAAGAAGATTTCTATATGGACGATCTTATAACCGGTTGTAACGACCTTCAATCAGCTATTCAGCTAAAAAATGATATTTCACGAATCTTACATAATTCTGGTTTTAATCTGCGAAAATGGATGTCAAATGATGCAGACTTTTTATCAGCTATCAACGATTCTTCAGAACCTTTTTTAATTAAAGGTGACAGAGAGATCAAAACTTTAGGTATTTGTTTATAATACTACACTAAGGTATATTTTTCAGATGAACACTGAACCATCTATCATCACAAAAAGAACTATGTTGGCAGGTGTAGCCCAGTTATTTGACCCTTTAGGATTGGTCAATCCAATCATTGTCCGAGCTAAACTTATTCTACAGGACATCTGGAATAATAAGCTAGATTGGGATGATAATTTACCAGATTCTATTTCCTTAACTTGGCTAGAATTTTTAAAGCAGATAAAGTGTATCAGTGCTATCAAGATTTCAAGATGCGTACTACATTCTACTCTAGCAGATAAGATACAACTTCATGGCTTCTGCGATAGCTCTCAGTTAGCTTACGGAGCAGCTATTTACCTGGTTTTTTGTGACGATAAGGGTGATATGCATTCAAATCTTATCTGTGCTAAGAGTCGGTTAGCCCCTCTTAATTCTAACTTAACCATTCCGAAGCTCGAATTGTCTGGTGCATATTTATTAGCACAACTAATGGACAGAATAAAACGTACATTACGTGTTAAGATTTCTAACATCACTTATTGGACAGATTCTACAATTGTCTTAGCGTGGTTAGAAAAAGAGCCTAGCCATTGGAAAGTTTTTGTTAGTAATCGCGTAGCTGAGATTCAGCGATTAACCGAAAATAGTCAATGAAGACACGTGACAACTGATCAAAATCCAAGCGACATTTTAAGTCGTGGTTGTAACCCCCAATTTTTAGAAAATTCTTTGCTTTGGTGGCACGGTCCTTCTTTTATTGGTCAACCAAAGGAAAATTGGCCTAAAGCAATAACAACTAAAATTGATACTGTTCCTGAAGTTCGAACAGTAAAAATTACTTTAACTTATACTGCCATACAAAAACCAAACAGTCACAGCTTTATCTTTGATCTTTATTCCTCTTACAGTAAATTAGTTAAAGTTACAGCATTTATTTTAAGATTTTGGAATAACCTAAAAGCCAAAAAATCTAATCAAAGATTGGAGTTATCTAAAACTTTGACTATTCAAGAGCTAGATAAGGCTGAGCGTACCCTTTGTTCTTTAGTTCAACAGGAAAGTTTTAATAAAGATATTAAATGTCTTCAGGAAGGGAATAAGATTGAAAGGAGCAGTAAACTTATAAGACTAAATCCTACGTTGGATAATGATGGTTTACTCAGGCTTGATGGCAGACTAAGACATTCTCATCTTAGCTTTGATCAAAAATTTGCTATTATATTACCTCCAAAACATCCATTTACTACTGTATTGATTAGACATTACCACTTAAAATATTTACATGGTGGAACTCAAATTATTTTATCTCAGATTAGAAATAAATTTTGGGTGGTCAATGGTAGAAATGAAATTCGATATTTACTTAGAAAATGTATTACTTGCTTTCGAGTGAGACCTCGTGATATTACTCAGCTTATGGGTTCTTTGCCAGCTTCAAGGGTTACCCCTTCCAGTCCCTTTAGTGTATGTGGAGTGGATTTTGCAGGTCCTTACGCTATCAAAGATGGAAAAACGCGCAGTCGGGTAACACTTAAATGCTATATAAGCCTATTCGTATGTTTTTCAACTCGTGCTGTGCATATTGAACTTGTAACTGATTTAACAACTGAAGCATTTTTAAACGCATTTAAAAGATTTGTGTCAAGGCGTGGCTTATGTAGTCACATTTATAGTGATAACGCCACAAATTTTAAAGGTTCAAGCAACGAACTTGATAGATTATGCGCGGTAGTTACTGATTGCGTCAATCAATATCAAACTTTTTTCTCTGACAACAAAATTAATTGGCATTTTATTCCCCCTCGTTCTCCCCATTGTGGTGGTCTTTGGGAAGCCGCGATAAAATCTTTCAAGTATCATTTAAAACGAGTCCTGGGAAGTGTGAAGCTTGACTTCGAGAATTTCTACACTGTCCTCACACAGATAGAGGCAATCCTCAACAGTCGACCTTTGACCCCTCTATCCGATGATCCTATGGATTTTCAAGTACTTACGGCTGGTCATTTCCTTATTGGAAGAAGCTTACTTGCCTGTCCACAAGACAATGTGACAGACGTTAAGCCAAATCGGCTGAACTACTTTAAGCAGCTGCAACAAATCGTACAACAGTTTTGGCATGTTTGGAGTACAGACTATATTCACTCCTTGCAGCAGCGCACAAAATGGTGTTCCCCACAGCAAAATATCAAGATGGGAACAATGGTCCTTCTTAAGACAGAAAATGAACCACCTATGAATTGGCCATTAGGACGGGTCGTTGAACTACATCCCGGTCATGACAACCTGGTCAGAGTTGTATCCGTTCAAACGCAATATGGTATTTACAAACGTGCTATTACTAAAAATTTCAAGTCAAGATTAAATATTTCCTGGTCTAATGTGATAAGGGATGATCCCGAATATGACATCGAAATCCAGAAATTGCCTCTTTGTTTAAAAACAAGGACTGTAAAATTACAAACTCTTCTAGAGTTAACAAAATATTAGATAAGTTAGGTTTAGAGAGTTTAAAATTAACCTCAATTTTATTTGTAAAACTTTTATTGTTGGGTAATTTTATTTATTATTTTTGAAATTTGGACATTTCAACGGGGGCGGCATGTTAAATATCAATAACTTTTTAATGTTGGTTATCATTGATTTGCAATACTTTTATTTATATCATTGTACCACATTCACCCGTTATAATGACAAAGTCACAATTTGATTAGAGATCGAAAATATATAACATTGTCAAAAACAAATAATTTTTTATTCATAATCAAAAATCAAGATTTCAAATATTCAGAAACACAAAAACAGAATTCAAAATATCCACACCAGCGTCCTATGCGTCCACTGCATACATCTTCACATAACACCCATGTTAAACTCTTAATATAATTAATGGCATTTGAACAGCGCCATCCCATAGCTGTCTGTTTGAACTCTGCTGCTCTGCGCCTTGCATATTATTATACAGGTCAGTTAGATTTTAATTTTTTGTTGAAATTCTTTGTTTTTTGAAAGATAATAAAATTATATAAAACAAAATAAGTCCAAATTTTGCATAATAGAATAACAATTTATTTTAATCATAATTTATATTAGTATGAATACATTAAAAATCAGTAACTATTACACTTACACCGAACCGAACCCTAACACAACAAGCACCTCTCATTCTAAACCTTTTTTGAGAGAAGTCTTCGCTCTGTTCTGCAAGATTTCACTTTCACGCGATAAAACGCAAACACACCGATTTTTTTTTGGATTTTTATCTCAAAAGAAATGTGAACAAAATTCCACTTCAACGCGAACATAAAAAAAATCTTCGCGAAAAACAAATTTGACAAGTTTTATCGATGTGCACATCAAGTGCTTGACAAATTCAAATTCCAAAAGACATTTAAAGACACGCAGGATACAGGGCTTAACGGTGCATTTTCTGCTGGGATAGCGCCATCGCGGAGCTATCGTCCTGAACTAAAAATACGGGGTGTAGCGCTAAAAATATTTGGCGGAAAAGCCGATTTGTCATTACTATTTTTTAATTGGTGTACTGTGGTGTGCACATCAAGTGCTTGACAAATTCAAAATCCACAAGACATTTAAAGACACGCAGGATACAGGGCTTAACGGTGCATTTTCTGCTGAACTTTGTCCTGAACTAAAAGTACCGGGTGTGGTGCTAAAAATATTTGGCGGGAAAGCCGATTTGTCATTACTATTTTTTAATTAGTATACTGTGGAATAAATCAATCAGCAATGTCTAACAATTTTAGACCAAATAATCAAGGAAATTATTTTAAAAATTCTCAATCAAATAATAATCCTCATTTATTAAACAACAATCAAAGAACGAATTTTCAAAATAAACCAATGCAATTTATGGAAAATATAGAAAGAGAAAATCAAAATTTTGAAGATACTTATTATCAAAATCAAACCAATGATTTTACTGATGATCAAAACTTTTATGATACTAATTTTGAACAATTTGTAAATGTTTCTTTTGAACAAAAATATGAATCTAACGATAAACAAAATCTAAATTTTCGAATACAAGCCTCGGAAATGGATAAAACGTTAACAAATTTTCAAACTATGTAAAACAGTAAATCCACTTTATTGCTTTGCAGATGATGGCAATGTAGTCTCCTCACTCATATCACCCACATTTCTCTCCGCACGTGAATTCCATCATCTTAGACTAACTGAAATATCGCAGATAAATAACGACCTGGAGATAATAGAGGACTGGGGCAACAAAAACCTTGTACAGTTCAACGCGCAGAAAACCCAAGCAGCCCTGTTTTCAAAAAAGACCAGCACCGGTGAGCCAAACATCATGATATCTAAAAGTGCTGTCACATTGCAGAGCCAGTTGAACATCTTAGGAGTCACTGCAGAGACCAACATGTCTTGTCACGTGGTAGATAAAGCTAATAGGGCGTCCCAAAAGCTTGGGGTGCTATTTTGTACAAGACATCTGTATACACCAAGCCAACTGCTGACACTCTACAAAGCCCAGATTCGACCAACCATGGAGTACTGCTCACTTATATGGACTGCGGCACCCAAACATACCTTAATGCTTTTCAACACCGTGCAAAAACGAGCTATCAAGCTAATCAATGACCCCGCACTTACCCATAGCTTGGATAGTCTCGAACATCGAAGAATTGTGGGCGATCTATCTCTCTTCTACAGGTATTATCACGGAAAATGCTTTGAAGAGTTGGCACGTATGATCCCCCGGGAGTAGCACCTACTAGGCGAACACGTCAAACAGAAGGTAACCATCAATTTACTGTCAAAATAGAGGCACCAAGAACCTCATTATATCAGAATTCATATCTCTGGAGTACAGCATCGCCGTGGAATAAACTCCCTGCGACAGTTTTCCCTGCAGGTTACAACCTGAACCCTATAGTTTAAATTATACCCATTTGTAATGACGTCATTTTTGTTTATCTTTGTTTAGTATATTATCAACAGCGGTGACAATAAACATTCAAAAAAAAGTAATGTCTATGATTTAAATAGGTAGGTAGTTGGTTATGTGAAGTATCCGTCACTGTCAATCAAAAAACATTGATTGGCAAAAATATCTACGCCACACGTTTTTTTCTCACCTGGTGACGTCATTCAAATGCGTATAATTTGGACTATATCAAAACCAACATACGCGTATAACCGTAAAAAAAACACGATCAAGCGAACCAAACTCAAAACGAATTCATGTAAAACATCAAATTCTAACTTTTTAGTAACCTTTATTATTTTACAGACATTACAGAAAATTTTTAAATTTTAGTTGATACAGGTGCTAGTTGTTCTGTTTTTAAACCCCAAACATGTGAAAATGTAACTGTCGAAAGCATTTCAAATGAACCAATTTCAATTAATGAATCAGTTTTAATCCCTTTTACGTTAAAAGATCCTTTTAAAGTACTATTTTGTGATCTTGACATAGGATTTGATGGACTAGTAGAATCAGAGTTCTTAAAACATTATAATTGCATTATTGATTATCAAAATAATAAATTGATTACTAACTTTTAAACAATTCCTTTAAATAGAACTAACTGAGAACAAAAGGAAATAAAGAACCAATAAAAAATATAATACAAATAGGAAGAAGAACAGAAATAGCTTTTTTTTATTTGAACTAACCTTATGGATTCATATGTGAGTGGGCCTTGCAGCCTGTCCACTGAGACCACCAATGGGTCTATTGTGGCTAAAATTATTAAATAGGTAGTTCCATGAAGCAACCAGTAGGATGCAAAGGGTTAAAGACCTTGTGGGTTTTTTGGCAGGGGATTTAATTTTTTTAGAACATTTGCAGACCTTTCGAAAATTTCCATTTCCAGACTTCCTAAGCATTTTAAAATTTGCAGACTTGCCGAAAATATTTACACTTTTTTGTAACCTAACCAAATGTAAAATTTCCAGACTTTACCATTAAACTAAATAATTGCTCATAAGTTAGTTTTGAAAACATCTCAGGAAAATATACATTTAAATGTCATGTTTTAGGATATTGCAACAGCAAAGACAGATGTAATTTATAGATTCTTGGCAACAGAAAACAAAGAAAACATGAATGACATGGAAATGAAATTGATAGATCTAATGCAGAACCGCCCTGCACTAAGGGATTTAAGAATACCACTTTCAGAAAGGTGCATATAAATCTTTGGAAATATATTTTCATTGAATTTAAAAGAAATTATAATATGGACTTAAAAAAAATGGTAATATCTAAGAGATATACCAAGTGGGAATGGTCATGTCCCTAAAAAAAAGCCATGGAAGTTTTATGACGCTCTCAAGTTTTTGAGTGAATCAGTCACTCCAAGGCGCACAATTTGCAGCATTAAACGGTTTGTGTTTTTGTAATGTTAGGTGTGGTTGGATAACCTATATATAGGTGCCAATTTTGAGATCAAAGCCACATAATGTTGGTAACCAAAGCTTAGTGGAACAGCATCTTTTACAGCCCTTGGTACGATTAAATTATGGAGTAAAAGGGCTATTAAACTTCTGTTTGTTACACCTTCACAAGGAGGCAAGAAGAGAGATATTCGAAGAGGAAGCCTTTGAGACGGAGGACCTTCTGAATCTGAGGTGGCCCGATATTCTGGCCTTTGTACAGAAGACGGGCAGATTCCTTAGCGAAAGAAGGACGCTGTAGGGAGGATGCCCGGGGGTTGGCGAAAAGGGCGCTTCATGTGCCTAGTCGCCAGGCCTAGAGCCTACCCCACACTACTACTACTACTACTACTACACCTTCACAACTTTTTGGTAAATTAGTGGTAGCGTTTTCACTCCAAATTCGATCGTCCCCAGCAAAAATCATGCTTGTTTATATCTAATAATAATTGCTATATATAATCAACTGACTGATCGAATTGAAACTTTTCAATAGTGACCTATAAAAATAATTGATGTTTAACATGTTTTTTATTTAATTCAAATCGGTTCGGTGAAAAGTAATTTATAAGGAAATGAATGTAAATAGAATTGGCAAGGCAATCTTGTAATATGTAAAACAGTGGATGAACCATAAATTATTATTTTGGTGATGACTAAACTGTTTCAAATATTTAAGAAATACTGGATGCTATAAGGATGTAATAAACTAATTAGGGTTTGCTGTATTCAACTACACTCTAACTGAGCGATCTAAATGGTAAATATTTCGGTTTTAGGACTTCAATTGATAAGGAAGATGATACAGATCCAAGTCCCCCAATCAGAACAAAAAAAAGGAAGAAAGTTTCAACACTCTAATTCAGCTAATTCAGGCAATAAAAGAAATACCTCCACCTCAGCCGCCACCATCACCTCGCACATCTGAAAAGGTAAACCCAATATGAGTCAGAATATTTGAGCTGTTGAAAACTCTCCCTTTGGACCATAGAGGAATAATAGAAGGTCAAACTACTAAACGATGCGTATTCTTTTGTTGTTAAGAATTCATAAATTAGGAAATTTGACCTCTATATGTGGTGACTTCGATGTTGGGTCGGTTCGGTTCGGTTCTTACTAGGCAATAATTCAGATTATACAGTATAAAGTAGGATAATTTATACCTGCATACGCATTTGGAACTGTTATTTTTAGCTTTACACTTTTCAAAAAAAAAACTTAAAAAAAATTGCCTAAAATTCTTTGTAGCAAAATCAAAAAAGATGAATAAAAAGAGGTCGATGATTTTAAAAAAGAACATGAAAAATAATAAAAATGCAATGCAGAAAAAGTTCCTATTTGTCAAATAGGTGTCAAACTTGGGTTTATTTTTCCTGTGTTTGATAACTATACCTTCATTAAAAAACAATAAAATTGTCATATTGTAATGGTCAAATAATGGCTTAATTTTAAAAATCTAAATTGGCAACTTAAAGAATAATTTTACTCAGTTAGAGGTTGAACCGTAAAGAAAATTCCATTATTATTCCACTATTGAACGATATAAAATTAAAGTAACTCACGTTATTGTATTTAACCAATCACAACACTATAAGTAGACTTTCGACTATAACCACTGATTGACACTGTATAACATCTTACTTGTGGAGACTGTGAGCTTTTATTAAATAAAAAAATAATAAATTCTAGCCTTTTTATCAACTCAGAGACAAAATAGGCGCCAACGCTAACAAGGCAAAATCTTGATCCTATGCTTGCAAGGCTTTGCGCGTTGCTAAAAATAAGAGCAGACAGACCGCGAGGTTAATCTTCCTAGGCCAAACTTAGTTACTTTTGACCTTATATGAACTTTTATCTGACGATCCCAATTTATTGGCAATTTATTTACCGAAATAAGTCATAATTTAGGAGTTAAGAAACTGCGAACGACACCCTATCGCCCTAATACTAATGGCTTATTAGAACGATTCCACCGCACTTTAAAGACCATGATTAGCCACTTTGTTAGCAATTTTATCCCTTATAGAAACCAAATAAACACAGCCTTTGTTTGACCGAGACATGGAGATTGACATTCATCTTACAACTAGGAATGACAAGGTTCGATATGATCTGGATGAGAATTATGCCAGTGAAATGATCAGGAGAATGCAAATAGCTCATGACAAACCAAGAGAAAATATTTAAAAGAGCATAGATTACCGTTGTGACCGACATAACAGAAAGAAAACTTGTGAATTTAAAATAGGTGATTTGGTATATCTTTATACCCCGGCAATTCCAGGCGTACGTAAGAAAGTAGCTACGAAGTTTTATAGTAAATGGTCAGAAACACATCGTATCCTCAAGCAAACAGGACCCTACAATTCCTTAGTTCATGCCTCACGACTCAAGTAGTACCATGGAAGTCAAAGAAAGGCCCAGAAAGCGAAAGCGAAGAAGAATCAGAAAAAACACTGCCGATAGAAACATCAGGAATCTCCAACCAAAATAACGAGGTTAGGCAAAACCAAATTGACGAATTTTTAGAACACCCGCCGCTTCTTGAAGTATAGAATGCACCAGTACTAAGAGAAGAAAGGAATGTTTACCTTCCGACGATGACTCCGCCGCTTCTAACCCAAATAGCTTATCGCCGGATAGCGAACCAGAAAACCATAACGAAGGTCAATCACCCCAAGGCTGAAGGACCCGCACCAGAACAATAAAAACCCCCCTTTAATCCCATTTACCCTGTCCCAAAAAAAAAAACCCGAAACTTGTCCCACAAACCTCACCCAGAAAATGGTTCGCAAAAACACCTCGAAACCCTCGTATCGTCAGAAACGCGGTCGCGTTGGGTTGGGGTAGGTTAAGTTAGCATAGGGAGAGGAGAAAGAAAATAAACTGAGTTTGGAACCAAATCTTTTCCGCTGACGAAAGAGGTGATTTTTTCATTGGTGATTTTTGTACTCTTGTTTTCTCATTTTCTCCTTTCATGAAGGGAACTACACATCAACAGTCAGTGTCTGAAGACGGCTGATTCTGTGAGTGAGGCCGTATCCTGGAAGAGAGCTAAAAAAGTCCTTTTCCGTTGGAGAATCTGTCGACGTCTTGGGTTGAGGTTTCCTCAGTGTTTTCTCAAGATGGGGGCACCACCATGCACTTAAGGGACCTGTCGTCTGAGCACACCTTGACCGATGCTGCGCAATGCAATTCGGGGAGCTGTAAGTTTACAGCGGGCCTTGAAGTGTGATAATAGGCTAGCTAGGAAGGTGTCAGATCCGTCATGGATCCATTTATTTTTTTTAATAAATGTAGAGTGTAGGTTAAACAGTCAGTTCGTAAAGATTTCCTTATAATCAGTTGAATACTTAAAAAATTTTTGTGCTATAATTTTTTATTTTTATAGGTAGATAAAAACTAGTCACGATTGGGATGTGTACAAAGTTTAAAGTATTTAGGTAATACTTAAAAAGTTCACTTTCCAACCATTTTATAACAAATCGTCATGGTTATTATTGAATATTTTGTTACAGAACAAAACTATTTTTCTTTCTCCATTCGCACTTTTTCGTAACATATTTTTGTTATTTTTTACTTTAAGGAATGATTATTATAGAATTCAATTTAGATTTTTTAAAATTTTTATCCAAACGTAATTCATTTATTTACTAACGTTTACTAAAAAAGCATTTGTTTTTTATAGTGATGAATCAGACAACCATCAAGTCTAAATCTAATAATGAGACTGTCCTATAGCGATTTGTAAACCATATCTTGTAAATAGCAAAAGATAATGTTTGTTTTGTGAAGATTGGTTTGAAATATTTGCTGAAAACGGACTCGGTACTAGTTGCTACAGGGATGTTTATTATGAGATGATAGGGGACGATACAACTTCAACGTATTCAGTACTAAACAGTCCTATAAGATTTCTTTTTTTAAAGGACCCCATCTCATCTCAAACAACTTCTTACTCTTCTCAAAATGCTCAAACTTGGGGAAATAATAACCAGGATAGTCAAAATAATATTCAAAGTAGTTTGGAAATGTCACAAGGGTCTTCCTTTAACTCATATGTAAGAGCGCAAAGTCCACCTTCTCCTCCTTGCTGGGAGACGAGATCCCAACGAGATGACCCTACCCACACTCTTTGGAACTATTTTTATTCTCAATAGGTATACAAAGTTTTTAATATATCTAGCTAAATTGAAATTTTAGTTTTACTTAACTTCATTTTAAAATCAGCTTTTTATCACTCGAATCTATGACTAATGTAAATTTTAGTTAAGGTATCTATACTTACATCTTAAAACAAAGACAAACCATTTGCGCATGCGTTTTTTATTTTAAGGGTATAAAAATAAGATTTCCCGTTTTTTATTTTAGTAATACGTTGCAGTCTTCAGCAAAATTATATCACCTTTTGTTTTAATGAGTGAAAATGTAAGACAACATTCAAGGACGTACAGTGATGATAGTCGTTTTTCTGGCTTAGGTCATATAAGCAACAAATAATTCAAAACGATATTTTGAGGTTGCAAATATTTTGAAACTTGCCACGATTATAGGGTTAATGGTCCTTAAAATTCCAGTTTGCAACCTGGAGCGATGTCCGCTCGCGCCGCCATCTTGGAAAAATAGCACCAAAACTAAGTTTTCTTTAAATAGGTTGATTTCTGTAGGTTTTATAAAAGTTTTAAACAAAAATTATAGCCAATAAAATTTTCCACAAAAATGTATTTGTGTGCCAATTTGGATTTTGGCCAATTTTTTTTCTTTAATGGCCTTAAAAACTACTTACTTTTAAAAATAATTGTAATGACATAGAAGAAAGATTGATAAATAATCTACGAGAGATATTACTGAGTTGTCTGCGTAATATCCTTGCTGAGATACAAACCATAATCCTAAGTCTTAAAGATATTTTCTATGTATTTCTACAATATGAGAAAATAAAGGTTTTATTTAATTTTCTTAAAAATTAAATATTTAAAAAAAATTGTATCTGGTATAAAAACTTTGCTGTAGAAATAAGAATTTAAATGAATTAACATTGAAAGGTTGTTGTTGCCCCGCTGGTTAATTTTTGTGAATGACACAGTTTTATTAATTTTATATGCAACTTAGGGATATTTTTAAAAAATTTTACGTTTAGATCTGGAATTGAAGAAAGTTATTCCGAAAGGGATATAATGCATCCTTGCCAGAATATTTATGACATGATGGCAGAGTTCAGAAAAAATACCATATGAGACAAAAAAAAAACAAAGATATATATGCAAAAAGACTGTATGACTCTAAAAATCTAATTGTTGTGTCCATGGATGAAGAGCCTGCTAGAAAAGTAAAATGTAATAATGTCATAAATACTTCGGGCCACTAGTAGTGAAGATGAAATAGGTTTGTAACTTTTTACCGGGTGTTAACACAGTTATGGCTTCTCTTTCCTTGGCCTAATTAAAAATCCTAGATATACCTTAAGGAATTAGAAAAAGGGGTAAAAAGAGTAGAAGAATAGAATAGAATAGTAGACCTCCTCCCAAAATGAAAACTTAATTTTTATCCCTGATCTGTTAATTTTTATCCTTGATAAAATGTGACACATTTATCCATAAAGTCCAAAAACTTCCCATTGACAAATTATTTTTCACCTTCAGATAAAAGTAAAACTCTTATGCATTGCTGTAATAATAGACCTTCTAATAGGTATTGTCTACTTTTTAGATTGTTTAAATGAAGTTACAATATTAAATAAAAACCTCAACCTCAAGTGTTGGCAAAGATGCTCCAGCTGAGGACCTAGCTACCTGATCCATGGTTAAATAATTTTAGCACTCAACTTTTCCCTTTGTTGTAATGCATAATTCGACAAAATGTTGCTTGTCTGTTGTAATTTTTAAGAAAGTTATAACAAAAAATCTAAATTACTCTTATATATTATTTATGTATTTATATATTTATATATCCTCCTAAAAACTGGCGTCCATTTAAATGGACATTACATTTTTAGCTCTTAAAAAGTTTTCTATAATTTAAATGTTAATTAGTTTATTCAACAACCACTGGGTGGCGACAAATTAAATTATTGCCCTCTGGAGGCGATTACAGTAAACAGTTTGATGTCAAAATGTGAGCATTTAGACGAGCCACGTTTGATGGTATGTAAACAAGTTTTTTTCGTATTTCTACCGTTTTTTTATGTGTAAAATTGATTGTACGTTATAGCTAAATATCCATTGTTGATAGTTACATACTGTTTTTATAAATAAGAGGAAGTTCTACTAAAAATTGTAGAAAAACTACCGCGTCCCTTTAAATGGACACCAGAACATTGTCCTGTATTTTTATAGTTAACCTTAAGCCATTTAGATGAACATTGGATCAACGTCATTATTAATAAAATTAATAGTATTAATTAAAATTATTAAATCAATTTTTTTTCTTTTATTTAGCAATTTTTGGGAAAAGTAAGTATCTACGACCGGGTGAAGATGACAAGTAAATGCTAGTGATTCGGAGTTTGAAGGAAGTTTAGGTAGTGATGATGGTGATGAGGATGTCGTTTTGTTCAACGAAAAGACAAAAATGAATACGAAATCGAGGAAAAGCCTGCAAGTGATGTCGAAGAAGAGAAATCAGCAAGTGATGTCGAAGAGGAGAAAGCAGCAAGTGATATCGAAGAGGAAAAAACAGCAAGTAGTGATTCAGACCCAGAAGCTGACATTCAATTAAATATTCTCAAGAGAAACATGGCAAAAAAATCTCAAAAAAGAATGAACTTTTTAATTTAACTTTTCTATAAGTAAATATTTTATTTTAGCTTCGAATACCTTGGACTGGATGCGGAAGATTTTGAAAGCAGCAGCAATTTAAAAAGAAAGGATTGGAGTATTTTTTACTATTTCTCTCTGTTTTTGGACGAACATATTTTTGATACTATGCGTGATTGTACTAATTTAAACTATCTCTTAGAAAATTACATTAAACTTAACGACAGAAGAATTTAAAAATATTATTGGAATCACAATCTTAATGTCTTGCTTGAGGTATTCCAGAATAAAAATGTTTTGGTCGAAGGCAACACGTGTCGAATCTATTGCCAAAAATAAGACCCGTGACAGATTTGTCGCCATTAGAAGCAATTTAAAAGTAGTAATCGATAACGACATACCCGAGGAACCAAAAAAAATTATAGACTCTGGAAAGTGAGACCGTTAATGAAAAGAGTAAGACAAGGTTGCTTAGAATTGGATAGAGAACAAAATGTGGTAGTGGACGAACAGATGATTCCCTTCACGGGGGTATGTAACGTTAAACAGTTGGTGAGAGGAAAACCAAATCCAGAAGGATTAAAAAATTTCGTTTGTGCCACACCAGAAGGGCTTGTACTCGATTTTGAATACCAGGGAAAGAATACTTTTCTGGATGAAAATATAAAACACCTGGGAGTAGGACCATCAGCAGTTATACGATTAGCACAAAGTCTTAAAAAAGGTACTCACATTTTTATGGATCGTTACTTTACGACAATACCTCTTTTAGAAACATTACGTAAGCACAGTTTGTATGGTTCTGGCACTATCATGAAATCTAGAGTTCCTTCGTCTGGTCACCTACCATCAAAGAAAGACATGAAGAAGTCACAAAGAGGTTCCTCGGGGCAGATTGTAAGAGAGGATTCTAAAATTAATCTGGTGCAATGGTATGATCCGAAGTCAATTATGTTGGCATCTTTAAAGTTGCCAAAGCATCCCGTAAATACCTGTAGACGCTGGTCTAAAACTAAAAGCAAGTATCTGGACATTCCAAGGCCTGACATTGTCAAATCATACAACGATTGCATGGGTGGCATTGATTTAATCGACCATATGATAAGCTACTACCGAATATCTACAAGAACAAAAAAATGGACTGTAAAAGTAACATTTTGTCGACCTGGCATTGGCAAACTCATGGATCCTGTACCGACACGACAGAAAAAAGTTAGGCGATTCTGCAAAAAATATTCGTCAGTTTTTAGATTTCAAAGTATACATTTCAGAAAAGATTTTATTTTCCACAGATATGGAAGGTGAATACAAAACAATTTTAAAACTAAAAACTAGAAATAATTCTTCTGGTTATGAATCGCCGCGAACTTCAACGCCACCTCTAAAAAAAAAGGAAGACTGATATGCATATGTCTGCGGTTGCTGGATATCTTAAAAATTAAGTGAGGTGGAACCGAACCAAATTTTTTTGTACCAGCTGCAATACATTCTTGTGCATAACTGCTGACCATAACTGTTTTAGTACTTATCACACCAACCAATAGTAGGCTGCAGGAATGTTAATTTTTACAGAGCTTTTGGTTTCTTTTTTGTAGAACAAAGCCTTTAATTTAAGTTTGTCTTACTATTCAATAAATAAATTTGATCTATTTTTGTTTACTTTATGACCCAGTGTCCATTTAAATGGACCCAATTTTTTGGAAACTGAAAAAAAAAACTCAAAAAAAAAATATTTTTATTTGTTTTAACCTAAATGCAACTAAAAAAATCAATTAAAAAAAAACACGATAGGGTTCGCGTCGGGTCTCAGGAGGATATTACCGAAATTAAAAATATCTACAGGGGTTTTCAAAATATCAAGAAAAAACTAGAAATTGTGTTTTTCAAAAAATGAAATATCGTCGCCATCTGGTAAACAAATTGGTGGTTTTGTATTAGTGACTACGGCCAATCGAATGACATTAACGATTTTTTTCTAGACATCATAGTTTCAATGTTTCAAAAAAACAGTTTTTGCTTGATATTTTGAAAACCCCTGTGAAAATTTTTAATTTCGATACAATATTTGATTGGGATCGGAATGTTGCAACCTTTTTCTCATTTAGCCAAAATTGTATCTCTTACCGTTTTCGAAATCCCCATAACACCCCATTAATTGCTTTTATCTAGGACACCCTGTATATATATATATATATATATATATATATATATATATATATATATTTAGAGTTTAAATGTGTATTTTTTAAGTTGTTAGGTTTTTCATGTTTGTTAGGATTGTTACTTTTTATCTGTTTATATGTTACTTTTTATCCCGCTTATTACTTTCATCCCTGATATGTCACTTTTCATCTGGGGGATAAAAAGTGACACTTTAATTCCTAAAATCAGGAACAAACTGAATTTTTCCTACCTTCGAAGGTACCTAAATTGCGAAAAATATTTGTTGGACTAAATAATCAAAGTATTTATTCAACCAAACCCAATGTTTCAGCTCCAGCAAATGATAATATTCATGTGAGCAAAGCCAATGTTTTAGCTCCAGCGAATGAAAATATTCAACAGAACAAACCAAATGTTTCAGGGATCATATAGTTATGTGTAAGTACAAAACTAAAATATTATGCATTTGTGTGACTGGATGCTGATAGTTTTTACTACCTTTTTAAAAATTCTTTTGGATCTAAGCGTTCGGATTTTGCAAACTATTTTTATAATATTGACTAAAAACTGAAAGAACATTTATGGCAACTTTTATCTGATAAATTTATTATTTTAGCAAGAAACAAAGCTCGCGTACGACGGCTACTGTTCGGAGACAGGGGCTTTCATATTTAGAAGAGTATGACAAGACACAAAAGGAAACAAAGCTAAAGGATCAAGAATTGACTAAAAGAATTACAATTGCATGAAGAAAAATTACAATTAGAAAAAAAAAGAATTGAAATGGAAGATAGAAAAATTTCTCTTTAAGAATATGAAACAAAAAAAAACTTCCTGATCAACAAAACATAGTAGGTGGTTATAGTTAGAGCAAAAAATTTGAAAAGGCTCTCCGTTTTCGGTCTAGTAGCAAATCATATTACTTTTTGGCAACAGACCTTTTCCCCTTAATTCGACCCCGCTGAATGCGAATATCCCTGTTGCCAACTTGACATATTGACAGGGACGGAGAAAATCCCCCCAAACCCCTAGTTCCGGTTAGGAAAAGCAAGTAACTCTTCAGCGGCGTCCATAAATTGGGATTATTTCGAGAAAATATATTCATTATAGGTTTTATAAAATTTTCTCAAAAACTAGACATCTTGAGAACAAATGTTTTGTATACTTTATTGTAGGAAATACAATTTCCTTTTAAAATCCGTATTTTAATGTGGGATTTATGTCACAAGTCATCCTCCAGGGGCGTACTGAAAAAAATAAATTTTCAAAAATAACCAAAATCATCAATTTTTGTTACATTTTTCATCTATGTTTAAAAAAATAAGCTTCTTAGGAAAAAAAACTTTTTAACGTATTCTATCCTACAGACCTGCGTTTTTAAGAAAATTTAACAAACAATTTATTTTCGAAATTTTTTGAAAAGGATCTTAATATGCGGACGTTCCTGGAGAGAGTTAGCCACAGCCTCTATCACATTTTGTGATACATTGTTTAAAAGTAAATTTCATTATCCACCGAAAAGTTGAAAAGACATTTTGTCGTAGAAAGCTTAAGAAAATTGAATAAAACCTGTAAAAAAATTGATTAGTTTGGTGATTTTAAAGAATTACTTTAAATTAAGGACACCACTGGAGCGGTAACTATGGAATAACTTTTACTTTGTTATAAAGTGTTCAAAAGAAAATTTAATTTTCTACGACAAAGTATGGCACACATTTTTTAATAAACAGCTTGATTTTTAAGAAAATCGAATAAAACCTATGAAAAATATGTTTTTTTAATGATTTTTTAAATGGAGAGTTTGTTATAATTGAAACCCCACCGAGATTCACATTGTTGAAAAAAAAATCACTGTCTACAATAAAGGTTAGTATTTATTTTTTCATATTAAGCTTAGTTTCTGAGAAAAAAAAATGTATAACAAAAATGGTTTATTTTCTGTTTTTTAAAAATTGAGTTAATTTACGGATGCCCCTAAAGTTTTAATTATGAAATTAATCCGATCAGCTTATACATTATAAGGAAATTTTATTGACTATAATAAAATATAACACATGTGTTCCTGTTGACATTAGTTTTTAAAAAAATCGAATAAATGTGTATTTTTTTCAATTTTTTAAAATTACTTTAATTAACGGACGCCGCTGGAGAGTTTGTTATCAGTCTAACCCCATTGAGTTATACCTTGCTAAAAAGGGAATGGGATTGTAAATAAAAATTATTATTATAAAGTCTATTATAAATTTTTCTCTTAGAAGCTTAAATTTTAAGAAAATTTGAAAAATCTCAAACCTTCAGATTTTGGGGGTCTCGGGCTTTGGGAGGTTTTTGCAGTCATTGAAAAAAAACTAATATATTATTTTTTGGTTATATAAATACACATTTCGAGGTGGCAACAGGGATATTCGAATTCAGCGGGATCGAAATAGAGGGAATTGGCGCCATTTTCCAAAAAGTAATATAAAATGCTTCTAAAAGGTGGATTTTCGGAAATCTTGCCTTAACCGTTAGATGTTTCATTATACCATGTACCCCCAGATCATGTAATACTATTCAAATCAAATCAAAATCAAAAATTTTTATTGCAAAAGCCTAAAGCTGTACAATGTAACATTCCTAAAACTACAAATCTTAAAACTATATAGTTTACTGTTTTTTAACGTTGAACCAACTTAGGGTTATGATCATTTACAGTCGTCATCATATTTAAAGTTTAAGATTTATGTTGTTAATGTACAGGGTGTCTCATTATATTTTTTCCCACCCTTTTAGACCACTAATAATTGATATAGGAATATACAAGAAATTGTGTTCGAATTCGCGAAATGTTTACTTTTAAATTGCATCTTAACTTTATTCCTGATGCTTACCATATTTGACAGGCGCTCAAATTTATAGTTTTTGTAAATTGAATGCTTCTTATATTAATAGATTAGGCTTGGAACATATTTTCCAAAAATACCCGATATGCCGTAGTTTAGAGCCATAGTTTCTGAGATATTAGCAATTATAACAGTACCGCTCTTGTGTTAATTTTAGTATCCTTATTCCAAATTATGTTAGTCCCCATGTATCAACAGTGACAATAACACAACTTTGTTGTCGTTACCGGTTATCATTTTGAGCGTCATTCATGTCATTTAAAAAAAAAATAGTTGTCATTGTCACTGTTTATACATGGGGACTAACATAGTTCGAAATAAGGACACTGAAATTAACACAAAAGTGGTAATGTTATTTTTTTATAATTTAAAAATTTATCGCTAATATTTCAGAAACTATTTATCAAAACTGCGACACATGGGGTATTTTTGGAAAGTATATTCCAAGCCTAATCTATTAATTAAATAATATAAGGACCATCCAATTTACAAAAACTATACATTTGAGCGCCTGTCAAATACGGTAAGCATCAGGAATAAATTCAAGATGCAAATTAAAAGTAAAAATTTCGCGAATTTGAACACAATTTCTTTTATATTCCTACATCAATTATTAATGGTCTAAAAGGGTGGGAACAAATATAATGCGACACCCTGTACCCACTTATAAAAATATTTGATAATTAAGTTGTTTTATTAAGTTGTATCTGGTCTACATCTCATAATTTTTTTAATTATTGTTATTTATTTGTAGGTTTGTATATCAGCAAAAAAGTGTTAATTACAATGTTCAAATAATGCTTGTTACATTAGTAGCTTAAAATGTGTTAATAGAAATTTTTTAAAAAATTATTAAGAAATATTTAGGGGTAGGTTTCATCCCCTGAATTTAAATAAAGAAAGTGAGTCTAGTGGTATTTTGTTTTAAGGGTATTTTAGTTATCTTTATAGGTATTATTTTTTTCTTAAACTGATTTATTCGGTTTTAAGGTATTTTCTTTGACAGTTAGGTCAACAAATATCTCGAAAACAAATACTTGATTTAAGAAAAAAAAGGGTTTGTATAAAGAATAAATTACCTTTAATTACAATGAATAATAATTGTTATTTCTGTTTGTGACCAAAGTTATTTAGATTTAGGTCAAAATACCTAATACGAAAGTGTAAAAGGATCTCATTTTTTTTTACAAATGGTCATTTCATATAAAATCAACCAAAAAAGTGGAGCTTTGGCACCGATTTTAATAATTTTTGGTACATTAATTCTACCCATAAAGAGGATGGACATTTCAAAATTAAAAAAAAAATCAAAATTAAATTGAAAAAATTTAAAAGAAATACAATTTTTGCCGAGATCCTCAAGAAATTTTAAGATAGAGAAATGATGAGTTCATGTTAAAAAATTATGTTAACACCTAAAATACATAAAAAAATAGTAGGAAAAGGACCGTTTTCTTGAAAAAAACACAAAACAGACATTTTAGATAAAAAATAACTAAATTATTTCAATCACTGTTACTTATTAGCCTAAATCAAAGCATAAAAAAATAAACTTAATTTTTTCTAAAAATAAAAAACAAATTGGTATTTTTCACGATTTTATATTGTTCCGTAAACCAATTAGCCCAGTCAATTTAAATTTTCGACTTTGGGGGGGGGGCGGCTCCCTCCGCCATCTTGGATTTAGTGTGCACAGAAAGGTTTTTTTTGTAATGACTTGGTTACTTACTTTTTACGTTTTAGAAAAAAAGTTTTAAACAAGAGGTAAAGACAATAAAATTATGTACAAAAACGCGTTTGTACGTTTCTTTTTCAGACGAATTGTTTTCGAGTTATGACGCTACACATTTCGTCGCCATTTTGAATTTTGACCATTTTTTTTTTTAGTGGCCTTTAACTTCGAAACTGTTATTTTTAAGAAAATCTCTAATAACATAAAATAAAGACGAACTAATACGACACATACACCATTGATAGACAATAAGTAGTGTTATTAATGGGGAACTTTTGTGGGGTTTAGGTTACTTCCAGGAGAGATACAAAAAAAACGTGACGCCTAAACTTCAAGAGAACTTTAAAGGTGAAAACCGTATCTTGACGTTTTCGAGCTATGAAGGTTTTACCATTTTTATTAATTAAAATTTTATTAAGGTCTTAACTGCTTTTTATAGTTTTTGCCATATTGCCAATTAATAAACGGGGGATGGGTGCACATTGGGCCGTGGGCCACTTTGAGCCAATTCAAATTTACCGCCAAAACGTTAAGGGCAAATTATGAAATAATTCACAGAGGTTGGCAGCACTAACCACATGTTAGGGTCACTGCATCCTGGAAGCCTGTAAGAAGACACTACGTCTTCGTGATGCAGTGACCCTACAACATGTTGCTTATTCATTTTGTGTGTTTAGACGCACGCAAAATTTTTTGTAAAATAAGTGCAGTTTTAACAGATTTTTTGAAAAGTTTACGATTTTGGATTATTAAAATAAGTATTGTTAATATATTTTTTAGTAAAATCTTGTCCCCTAGTTAGTTGATATTTGATAACAAATATTTGTAATTATTTTAACCTAAAAATTACAATTTAAGTTTGTTTAGTTATTTTTTCTACTCAGCTGATCCTAGGGCAGATTGGATCACTGCCGTTGGGGTAGATAGGGCCATGGTCTAAACTGCCCCACTATGGATTTGTCTTAGATTAATTGATTCCAATTGAAAAATGGTGCGCACAAACAAGCGAAAAACTGATAGGGCTATCATAAGTGAAGAAGCAATGAAAGGTGCAATAAAAGCAGGTATAGCGCAAAGGATGTCTGTGCAAGCTGCCTGTCAAACTTATGGAGTCAAAAGGGGAACCCTACAATACCGCATTAAGAGAAAGCTTAAACATCCATCAGTTGCTTCAAATGATGATTCCGGACATGAGAGCAGTTCCGGCGATGAATCTACAATTCATCCAAAAAATCAAAATATGCTTCTTGGCAATTTTTCTCTGGAAAACAAGAGGATATGCTTGTAAATTACATTAAGAAAGCTTCTGCACTGCAACATGGCTTAATTCACAAAAATATTAGAAAGGCATCTCAATGTCACTACCTAGCTGCTTGGAATATATCAGGTGTTGCAGGAAAAGAGTGGACGAAGTCCTTCATGCGTCGAATCCAATCTCTAGCCTTGGAAAACCAGAAAATACCAGCATAGCTCGCATCGCCGGCGTCGGAGAATTCTTTTTAAACTTGGAACATGTTTTGAGAAAATACAAATTTCCGCCCAATAAAATTTTTAATCTTGATGACAGTGGTATAACGACTGTTCTGCCATCTCCAAAAAATAGTGGCTAAAAAGGGCAAACGGCAAGTTAGTCAAATATCATCAGCGGAAAGAGGCAGCTTAGTGACTGTCGTTGGAATCATAAGTGCGAGTGAAAGCTTTGTACCACCTTGTTTAGTATTTCCAAGCATCAAATATTTACTGCAATTTGGAGATGGCGCGTACGGGTATAGGAAGTAAGAGTGGAAGTGGATGACTTCTGCCCTGTTTTTAGAGGTTCTTCAACACATTCAAACTCATACGAACTGTTCTACCGAGTTACCAATATTGCTGCTGCTTGACACCCATGAAAACCATACAAGTTTGGATGCAATTAAGTTTTGCACGGATAATGGTATTGTCAAACTTTCTTTTCCTCTCCATACATCCCATAAATTACAACCCCTAGATTTAACAGTATTTGACCCAGTCAAATCAGGTTGCAATATTAGTTTTAATGATTAGATGGTGAATTAGGCCAGTGGAATTACCGTATTCTAAGGCAAAAAAAAAAGAAAATTATTACGAGGACTTAAAGCATTGGCAATTGTAGAGCGGGGAAAAATAAAGTTAAAAAAATGCGTGAGCAGGGGCGTTGTGGGTTAGGGGTTAGGTTTGGGGGGGGGGGGCGATTTTCGGCGACAGTTGACGTCGGAAAAAAAAGTAAGATATACAGAAGAGTCATAGGCCATAAAAATGTCTAAAACTTTTGTAAATATCATTTTTTACATAACATCAAAATGTTCGAGTTTTTTTTCTCATTTCTGCAAAAAAAAAGTCAGTTTAACAAAACTTGGTAAGAGTAGAGCTATTTTGTTGCTAAATGTCTACAATATTTTACAAACAAAAAAATTAAGAAGTTTCTAATATACCGTAAAGAGGGATTATTTTGTGCCACTTGGTAAAAAAGATTCAAAAAATTCACAAAAGAGAGCTGGGAGCAAGAAGGTACAGCGACTACAATAAAGATTCATTTGAAGCATGTTTGACAGAAGTTAGAGCTGGGCAACTTTCACATAGACAGGCAGAGGCTAAATACAAAATTCCGAGGAGAACAATTTTTAATAAATTAAAAGGAAAACACTCGAAACCGATTGGAAAACAGCCAGTGTTTAATACCGATGAAGAAAAGCAATTTAAAACATGTATAATATCCATGGGAGAGTTTGGTTTCCCATAAACGCCAGGGAGCTTCGACCAAGCTGGAGGGCAGGTACGGTTTTTCAAGGATAATTTACCTGGGCGCGAGTGGTTAGATCTTTTTTAACGCGTCATCTAAGGATTTCGAAAAGGTTTGCAGAAAATGTAAAAAGAACAAGGGCTAGAGTTGATGAAAATACCCTAAGAAGTTTTATAGAAAATTTAGGCGAAGAAACAAGAGACGTTCCCCCATAAAACATCTAGAATTTTGATGAGACTAACCTCGTGGACGATCCAGGAAAAAAAAGTGTTGGTTAAAAAAGGCTGCAAGTACCCAGAAACCATAAGAAATGCGTCAAAAGTTACTGTTTCGGTAATGTTTTCGGGAAATGCTAATGGAGAACTTCTTCCGCCTTATCTGGTTTATCGGGCCCAACATATGTGGACTACTTGGAGAGAAAACGGTCCGACAGGTTGCAGATATAATGCTAGCGCTAGTGGATGGTTTGATGCCGCAATTTTCACTGATTGGTTTAAAAATCATATGGGGGGCAAAGGGCCAAAATATTTTGATTTGTGACAACCTTTCGTCACACATAACTGTGGATGCGCTACAACTTTGTCGTGATAACGAAATTACCCTTATTTTTCTTCCTGCCAATAGTCCACATTTGACCCAGCCACTTGATGTGGCAATGTTTAGGCCATTGAAAATTGCATGGAGGCAAGTGCTATCTGAATGGAAAGATTCTCCAAAAGGTATCCAAAGCGTTACCATTCAAAAGCAACAGTTTCCACCACTACTAAAAAAATGGTCCAACTTCTTGCACCCAATATTGCGGACAACTAGAAATTAGGTTTTCATAAATGCGGCATTTTTTCAATAAATGTGGACGAACTTTTGAACCGTATTCCTAGAAACACGTGTGATCCTAATGAAGTTCATTCCGCCTTCCTCCAAAATCTGCAAGCTACAAGATCTGAGAAAATGAACATACTTGCGGGAAAAGGTATTTGCGTTGAATACGAGGCAGATAGGAGTTTGACAGATGAACCCATAAAATTGGGTCTAAAAAAGAAGACTTATTCCGAAATGTGTACAGATTCCTCTGATGATTTTGATTTTAATGAGATCGTAAGAGAACATGAAAAAGAATAAGAGTTCATTAATTTCGTCGAAGGCGAACCATCGGCGAAAAAATGTCCATGTTTTCGGATGTTGTAAGAGATATTGGACAATTTGTTGCTTTTACATATGAGGGAGAAATATTTCCAGGTGAAATTATAAGCTTTACAGATACACAAGTAACAATTAAAGCAATGCAGAATCTTTGAAAGCATGGAAATGGCCCCAAAAAGTTGACCAAATGGCGTACTCCTGGGATGATGTTTAAGGGTCCATAAAGCCTCCTATCCAGATCTCTAAGAGAGGACTTTATAATGTTCCATGAGTTGAAATCTCTGTGGTCTTAGTTTTATTATTTAGAGTTGGACTTAAAATAGATTATTTGCTAGTTTTTAAAGGTAAGCACTGCTTTTTGTACAATTCCTTACATTTGATTAATAATTTTCTAATAGAATTACAAAAAAAAATGTAATATAAAATTAAGCAATGCAATCTTAACACCGTTGTTACTTTGCACCACAGGTTTACAAATCATTAGTTGCAGTTAGTTGAATTTGCTGGGGCAAAGTTGCCCGACCCATTGGTATGGTTTGCGCAACTTTTAATTAAAAAAAAAAAATAATAGAATGAGTTTTTTTTTGCAAAATATCACAAAAATCTATTTTAGAAACCTGTATCGCCACCCTTGTCTAACTTTCCAATTTTTCCTATTTCATTTTAATTTTTAAAATGACATTTTGTTAAACTCATCCTTAAAGTGGAGCAAAGTAACCCCACTTTACGGTATTTGTTTTTTTCGCTCAAAAACACTTTTTTTAAAATGAAATTTCTATGGGAGGACTTAAAGTCGCTACTTTGTCATCAAGTGTAACTTTCAAAAATACAATCGCTAGAGTTAACAAAATTCCATTTTCAAATGTAATTGGTAAGTTTGGATATACTGAATTAAAACGGTTTGAAAAGAAATGTGCGCAAGGTCTAAAAACAACATTTATTCAGGACAATTTTAATGATGAGTTTACAAGACCAATAATATCAATGGAAGATTTTACTTGGCTTTATTCTCAGTATTCAAATAAAAGATCAAAGGGATATAGTGGATTTATGGAAGATTTCTATTCAAATTCAGTGAAAATAAATAACGAGACCATCAAAATAAATCCACTATTATTGTTTCAACGAATATGTGTAACTATCAATAGCAAAGCTGCCATGAACAAATATTTAAAATTCGAACTTGCTCCTTTTCCGCTATCACTTTTCTGTAAAAAACGTTAGAAAAATGTTAAGTCGCAAATGTTTAATCTGTTCACAAGTACTGAAGCATTACCAAGTACCGATAATGTAGTGGTAGTTGGTCAGGGTAGGGTAGGAAAAAAGATACGATAAAATCTTAGGTTCACTTCTCCTACTCCAAAAACTAAAAAAAATTTAGAAAAAAGTAAACAGTGCGAATAGCGTATACACCTCATGATAAAAGTGTTTTTTTATCCCTCGACGAATGGTACTTTTAAACTTTTTGCCATAAGACAAAAAGTGTCAGTTTTATCCCTTGGTATATAATATACTATTTTGCATTTTAAGGACCTTAACCTTTATTCCCCAGGATGAAAAGTGACGATTCAGAGCTAAAAAGTAGCAAATCTTGATAAAAAGTAAAATATCAGGGATAAAAAAGTAAAAATCGGGATGAAAAGTGTTTGATTTGGAACAAAAATTAAAAAGCTCACAAAAACTTAAAAAATACGGTAATTTTTTCCGGATTCTGGTAATTTCTCAGTCTTGGGTCCGGTAATATTTTTATAAGGTCCTGGCAACACTGACTGTTGGTCTATACAGAACCTTACGGTCCCTAGAATATACTATTCTAGGGACCGTGACAGAACGTAACCCTAAAAGTTATTAAAAAAAAACAAAAACCAAATTTGTGAAAAATTGTTTATTTTTATTAATAAAACATAGGTGAAGTTATATTAAACATATTTGAAGCCGTCCCTGTCTTGGCCAAATCTGAAATATAACAGTTTAAAAGAGAAAAACAAGGAAAGTCAATCACAAAAAAACCCCTTGGTATATTTAGATGACACAATAGTTTACAAAAACTGAGGGAATCATCACTAAAATACAAACGAACCAAATGCCACTTTCTGAAAAGGGAACCAGAATATTTTGGTCATTTAATTCGAGAACGAGAATTTTCTCCACATTCTGCTGAAACAGAAGTTTTTAAGAAACTACCCAATACCCAAAACTGTTTGCAAAATTCGATCCTTCTTAGGCCTTTGTTGTTGTTGTTCTTGCTGTCCATGATTTCGCTACAATGAAGATATACCCTAGGTATGGACAGCTCTTATGAATTTATAGCCATTTGTAGCAACATTCACTTAAGGAAAGAATAGCAAAAGGAACCTTAAATTTAAAGATCCTTAAAAACTGATTTTGATTTGCACCATTCGAATTTGAAGTGTGCTAAGCTAAGATACTCTGAGATCTGGCAAGGTTGCAGGAGTCTCTTTTTTTGGCAGTACCGGTTAGGAACACTGATAAATTTGTCTATCAATGTGTCAACTAATTTTTTTTTCTCCGAAAAATGTAATTTGTATTTTCTGGAGCTTTGACAGAAATAATCGAGAAATATAAAACCAACTTAAAAGAAAAGGTGAGCCAATGTTACTTTAATAGAAACTTAGTCCATAAACATAGTCAAAATAAAAAAAAAACTAAAGTAAAGTCCGCAGGAAAAAAATAAGGCCTGACAAAAAATCACGAAGGTATTTAGTTATCAGTGTGAGCGTATTGTGTGGTAAATTGACTTTATATAAGTATTGTAGTTTTTGTATGAAACAAAAGAAGTCATAAATGATAACAATTTTTTATTTATCGATACAAAATTCACTCTGTATAAAAACTAATATTTTAAGAATAGGTGTTTCACCCTGATCTTTGAAAAATAAATAAATATGATAGACGATACGTTTTTGGTCACCAGTATGACGTCATTATAAGTGTGTATTAACAAGCACCTTGAAAAAGGCTCTTATAACACCACATGTTTTAAAATATCCAGAACTTTCAAAACAATTTATTCTAAATACAGATGCATCAGAGGTCTCCATTGCGCTTATACTTTCCTAAAGGCATCAAGAACATCCAAATTTAGATCTCGAGCACCCTATTTGTCTTATTACAGGACTCTAAACGCCGCTGATAGATGTTATAGTACAATGGAACGAGAGTTGCACGAAAATGTTGAAGAGGTGAAAAAAATTTAAGTATACTTAACGGGGCAGCACTTTTTAATAGTTACAGACCATCGCACCTTAAAATATTTGCTTAATCTAAAAGACCCATCTAGCGGATTATGAATGGCAAATAGAGTTAATGTAATACAGTTTTTTTATTAAATATAGAGACGGGCGAATGAGCCAGAATGTTAACAGTTTAACGCGATTAAGGAAAAATTCTGACCCATTACCAAAAGAAGTTAATGTAGTCCAAATGAAGAATGTAAATATCTTACACATGCCTATGGTTATTTGGAGTAAGGCAGAACTATGAAAACTACAGTTGGAGGATAAACAAATTACCGACCTACGAAAGAGCTTGTCAAATGATGACCCTATTACTTGGATTCCGAAGATCGACAAAAACGGCACAAAGACGAACGTAACGATTAAAATTTTCCCCTCAAACAATTCGGTAGAATTTGTTACAAATATACCATAGCAGTATCGATGCATAACATCCAGCACAGAAACGAACACAGCAAAGCACCATGCAAGAATTATATTGGCTTACTCGTTAAAAATACATTCATTCAAACATTTCATTCAAAAAAAGCCAAATAAGCGAAAATGGTAATCCGTAAAAAGAATTGAGATAAAAGTAAAGATAAGCTCTCTAATACAAATTTCAAAATGAAAGGTTCTTACTAGTTTGGAAATGTTTTTTTAAACGTTGCTATTACAGCCAAACTTCTTTATGTTCAATTTAGAACTGTGCCTAAGAGTCATTTGCAGCCGTAATAGCCAAGTTTAGAAAAACATTTCCAAACTAGTAAGAACCTTTCATTTTGAGATTTGTATTAGGGAACTTGATTTTACATTTATCTCAATTGTGTTTAGGAATACCATTTTCGCGTCCTTGGCTTTTTTTACATGAAATGTTTTTCTTATGATTTCACTCCTTGTTTAAAGGATTTGGATAATATTTAAGTTTTAAAGTAGTAAAACATGCGGAATATTGTTCAAAACGTTTGCAATGCCTTATTAAAAATGTTGAGGTTTTTTAATTATTTCCTATGGTTTTATCATAGTTTCTATCAGCCTTTCAAAGCTCAGCTGTCTAGCGTTCCTGGAAGTGGACAATGTTACTTTTACATAACTTTACATTTATGGGGGAGGGCAGTAAATTAAAATTTTGGAGTTTTTCATTTTTTTCCTATAGTGTTACCATAGTTCCTATCAGTCTGCCAAAGCTCAGCTCTCTAGCGCTTCTGGAACAAGGCAATTTTACTTTTATATAACTTTACATGTATAGGGCAGGGGAGTATATTAGAATTTTGGGATTTTTTGATTTTTTCCAAGGGTTTGGTCATAATTCTTATCTAGAATTTTGAGATTTTTCCAAGGGTTTGGTCATAATTCTTATCAGTCTGCCAGTCTTTGTTGCATGTCTGGAACTACAGTAGAATTTTGATAATCTGTACATGAGTGAGTGAGTGAGTGGCAATTTCGACGTTTTTTGAAATGTTGTAACTACTTGACTACTTTATGGAAGTCCATAAAACTTGGAGAGGTTGTTAACTCTATCAAGAAGTAAAGTTTGAGTTTGGTAGCCCATTCCGAAGTAGAGTTTTAGATAGGTCCAATATGGGCTGAAATGTTTCAAGAAAAGATGGTACAGCAGTTTACGCCGCGAAGTTGACCGGGCACTGCCGTGCCCTCAGATTCATGTAATCTGCATAAAACCCACTCTTAGCCCTAACTAAACTTTAAATGATGCCTCTTACAACTCAAGTCTTTGGTCGAGTATCACTTGACTTGACTTGAACATTAAATTTGATGAACAATGGGATAAAATATTAATTAAGCTATGCCGATCACCTGACAAGATACCCTGAGGGCATACCATTAAAATATATAAAGGCGCATACTGTGACCAAAGCCAAACATTGTCACAAAAGGATCCTGCCCGGAGCTTATGGGCGGTGGCTTTCGGTTGGATTTCCTTTAAATTTCAGTATGTTGTAGATCTTGATGCCCTGATGAAAAGTTATCCTTACCCCATCGTCGTCCGACCTATGGTTTCTAAGATACGGAGGTTCAAAGTTTCAGTTTTTAGCTTTTGTGCATTTTTCAGAAAAAACTATTTCAGGTCATTTCTACCTATTCTGCAAAATTATATTATTGTTTGTTATATATCAAACGTTAGGCCACAAGCTTAATACACGAACAAAAAAATTGGACCTATTAACAATTTGTTACATTCAGTGGCGTTCCAAACATAAAAATTTATAAAAAAAACCGATTATTTACAGAATTAACTATAAAAAAAGAATAAACGGTGGAATTCTTTTTGATTTCTTCTGCCTTTTAAGAATCTCCCAAAGAAACCAGAATATGTATACATGGTTAAAATCGGTTTGTAATGTTTTTCACAAAACGCTGTAAACTTTAAGCCTTTTAGGATTTTAATGTTTTTTTTTAAATGCAATATACTTTCGCTTTTTTTAACTATACTATTTAAACAAATATAACTATGTGGTTAATAGAATGATTTTTGTTGCTCACAGTACTTTTTTCATTATTTATTTATTCAGTGGCGTACAATTACCAAGATGATGTTCGAAATCATAACTTCTTTTGACATTGATTTTTTTGGCGACATTAAAAGTAAAATAAAAAGTTTAACAATATGATCTATTAATTTGACAATGGCGAGTTAGTGAAACGAACTAAAGGTGAGCTCTACACGAAAAAAAGTTATACCGGGTGGGCAAAAAAAACGGATAATTTTTTTTCATTATAACTTTTGAACTATACAATCGATTTTAATGGGAGAAACTGCGCTTGGCAGAGAATTAATCTGATTAAATATATTTTTTGTCCGATATCTCAAAATCCAAGATAGTGGACGAAATTAAATTGTACCCTTCAAAGATGCTCGTTTATTCTTTTGTTGCGAACATGTTTTATTTTCGTCCGCCATCTTGGAAATAAGATATCGGACAAAAAAATATATTTAGTCAAAACTCTGATTAATTCTCTGCCAAGTACAGTTTATCATATTAAAATCGATAATACAATACGGTTTTTTTTTGGCCCACCCGGTATAACTTTTTTTCGTGTAGAGCTCACCTTTAGCTCATTTCACTAACCTACCAATATCAAATAGACAGATCATATTGTTATTTTACTTTTAATGTCGCAAAACAATCAATGTCAAAAGAAGTTGGGATTTCGAACATTTATCTTGGTAAATTGCACGCCACTGAGTGAATCAATGATTAAAAAAGTACTGTGAGCAACAAAAACCATTCCATTAACCTCATAATTATATTTGTTTAAATATGATCGTAAACAAAAGCGAAAGTATTTTGCATTTCTAAAAAAAACATTAAAATCCTAAAAAGCTTAGAGTTTACAGCGTTTTGTAAAAAACTTTACAAACTGATTGTTACCATTTATACATATTCTGGTTTCTTTGGGAGATTCCTAAAAGATAGGAGAAATCAAAAAAAATTCCACCGTTTGTTCTATTTTTATAGTTAATTCTGTAAAGCATCGTGTTTTGAATAAATATTTTTTAATAATTTTTATGTTTGGAACGCCACTGAAAGTAGCAAACTGTTAATAGCTCCAATTTTTTTGTTTGTGTATTAAGCTCTACTTGTGGCCTAACGTTTGATATACAACAGACAATAATATCATTTTTCAGAATAGGTAGAAGTTACTTGAAATAGTTTTTTGAGAAAAATGCACAAAAGCTAAACACTGAAATTTTGAACCCCTGTATCTTCAAAACCATAGGTAGGATGACGATGGGGCAATAATAACTTTTCATCAGGGCATCAAGATCTACAACATACTGAAATTTAAGAGAAATCCAACCGAAAGCCACCGCCCATAAGCTCCGGGCGGGATCCTTTGGTATTCCGGATGAGATATTAACAGATTTGGGCCAATAGTTAATAGGTATTTGCCTAAATCAGCACTATATGGGGTGTTCAAAAACTGAGACCGAACACTAATGGAATCCTAGAACGATTTTATTGCAAGTTAAAAACTATGAATAGTCACTTTTGTCAGCGCTTTTATAACCAGTTGGAACGAAATCTTACCATATTTTAAGGAAATACCACTACTCCAGAAACAGCATTTTGCTTAATGTTTGGTAGAAACATGCAGATTCCAGTTCACATTACCACTAAGGAAAATAGGATTAGATATGATTTCGACGAGAGTTGTACCAATAAAATGATTACCAGAAAAGCATAGACTACCGTTGTGACCATCACAACAATATAGCAACGATAGCTTCTGGTATACCGACGGATCCAAAATGCCATCAGGCGTTGGATCTGGAGTTGTTAGTATCCAAGAAAAAGTCGAGATTCAACATAGTCTCGGCAAATTGGCTACTATATTTCAGGCCGAACTCGTAGCCATTGAACTGTGTGCCCGGTGGATTACTGACCACGAATGGACCAACAGGACAATAAAAATCTTCTCCGACAGTCAAGCAGCCTTAAAAGCGCTTGATTCCTACACGGTCTCATCGAGAACCGTGAGGAACTGCAGAGACTCGCTGAATAGGCTTGGTAGCGCTAATAAGGTGTCATTAGTATGGATACCAGGGCATTCTGGGCACGAGGGAAATGAGGCCGCGGACCAGGCAGCGAGGGAAGCGGCATCTGCCGAATTTTTCGGCCCCGAACCAGCCCTGGGCATATCATACAATGCTGCTAAATTAACCATATTGGGATGGATGGAGGACAGCTTCCAACAATACTGGATGAATATACCAGAACTGGCTCACTCTAAAGAGTTCATTAAAGGACCTTGTCAGAAGAGAGCCAGAAATATCATTGGACTTACCAGACATGAGATCCGTATAGTGATTCAAAACAAATGATTTATTAAATCAAGAGTTTGCTCTGAGAGCTGAATTTTCCTACCAGACGATATGTTGGAGTTTCTTTATTAAATAGTTGAAAGTTTTAGAATAGATAGAGTAGGATTTTTTCTAAAAGTTTAATCAATTTAAATCATTAGATGTATAATTTATTGTTTTTGTTGCGGATATAATAAAATACACTTATATTATGTAGTAACATAAAGGTATTTATTTGATATTTCAGATCTAAAATTGCAATATTTATTATATTATTATATCAAAAACCAGTCCGTTTTGGAGAAAACAGCCAAATAAGATGTGTTTTTCAACTTCTTATGTTTTAAATCAATAGATTTTCATAAGTTTTTTTCAAATGATTTACATTGTTTGTGTTATGAGTTGTTTTTATTCCACTCAGCGCCCGTTTTCACTCCTTCTCCTGTAACATGTTTCTAAAAACTTCTATAAAGAGACTAAAAAAACTTAAGAAAAAAACTGAAACTAAACTTGGAGAAACTGTCTACAAAATAAACTTTCCAATAATCAGTTTAATAAAAGAAGTACGTTTGCGGCATAATTACCAATTTTCTTTAATGTGATTAATTTAATGGGCAAGGAGTTAAAAATTAAAAGTTTATATAAATATAATAATATAAAAGTATATAAATTTATATTTCTACACTGAAAGAGGGGACACAAAGCTTTTATTTCAACAATAAATTAATGTGATTTCTTTATATCAATTCACTTAATTCACATTTCTAAAGGTTTATCATAACAAAAATATTTCATGTAAAAAAAGCCAAGTACGCGAAAGTGGTATTCCGTAAAAAGAATTGAGATAAAAGTAAAGCCAAGTTCTACAATACAAATTTTAAAATGAATGGTTCTTACTAGTTTGGAAATGTTTTTTTAAACTTTGCTATTCCAGCTAAACTTCTTTACGTTCAATTTTCTAAGAGTCATTTGCAGCCGTAATAGCCAAGTTTAGAAAAACATTTCCAAACTAGTAAGAACCATTCATTTTGAAATTTCTATTGTAGAACTTGGCTTTACTTTTATCTCAATTCTTTTTACGGAATACCACTTTCGCGTACTTGGCTTTTTTTACATGAAATGTTTTTGTTATGATTTCACTGCTTTTCTAAAGGATTTGGATAATATTTAAGTTTTAAAGTAGTAAAATATACGGGATATTGTTCAAAACTTTTGCAATGCCTTATTAAAAATGTTGAGTTTTTTTATATTTTCCTATGGTTTTATCATAGTTCTTATCAGCCTTCTAAAGCTCAGCTCTCTAGTGTTCCTGGAAGTAGGCAATGTTAATTTTACATAACTTTACATTTATAGGAAAGGAAAGTAAATTAAAATCTTAGTGTTTTTAAATTGTTTCCTATAGTTTTATCATAGTTCCTATCAGTCTTCCAAAGCTCAGCTCTCTAGCGTTTCTGGAAGTGGACAATCCTAATTTACATAACTTTACATTTATAGGGGAAGGAAGTTAATTAAACTTTGGGATTTTTTAATTTTCTTTTATAGTTTTATCATAGTTCCTATCGGCCTTCCAAATCTCAGCTCTCGAGCGTTTCTGGAAGTGGGCAATGTTACTTTTACATAACTTTACATGTATAGGGGAGGGAAGTAAATTAGAACTTTGGGGTTTTTTTGATTTTTTCAGCTTTGTCACATGTCTGGAAGTACAGTAGAATTTTGATGATCTATACATGAGTGAGTGAGTGAGTGACAATTTCGACGTTTTTTGAAATTTCGTAACTACTTCAGTACTTTTGGGAATTCCATGAAACTAAACATGAAGAGATTGTTAACTCCATGGAGATCTACGACTGTGCGGCTGAAATGTTTCAAGAACTGCACTGCCGTGCCATCAGATTTACCTCCTAAATAGTCAACCACACCGTCAAATAAATGAAAAAACGCCAAAAAACGGAGGTAAAAACGTCAAAAACACCTTAAAATCACACGAACTCTCAATACAAACAAAGCAACTGGTCCGCTGGTGACGTAAGCAGACACTGTTCGTCTCGCTGAGCGACGCTAACATAGAGTTAAATGGAAATAAGCACATGATGTGTGTTTATAATCGTTGTCCTTAGATCACCAACCACTCTCGGAAGTATTTCACCAAGATGAAGACAATGACGCCGATATTTAGTAAAAGGTTTAAGGTTTAGGATTATCTTTTTGTTTTATAGTTTAACCCTAATTTTGCTGCATTTTGTTTAAACTTGATAAAAATTCAATGTAATTTTGGACTAATTAATAAAAAAAAATAATTTTTAAAATGACGCCCGATGACGTTAAAATTTAGGACACTTGGTAATAGGATTCTTATCCGCGCTCGATTGGATACAGCTGAATGATGGGTCGGAGACGACATTACGAAGTGCGATTAATTGTTTACGAATTCGCCTCAACAAACAAGCGGGCGTGGATTAAATTAGAGTGTTTTCTTAATTATGCCTATATAAAGTAATGTATGATTTATGGTCAGAAAAGTCTCAATTAAAGACAAGAACATTTTTGTCGTTTGTGAGTTAAACTGAAACCATTTTGTCGAGACAACTCATTTTTCATTATTTCCAACCATCAAAGGTGAGAAATCGGTGATCAGCCAAAGTCAAAACATTACAGCGAATATTGGCCCACAATCCTGGTTTTTGTATTAAAAAGTGTTTTCTTGTCAGGAAAACGTAAGTAAAATAATCATTTTACCATCGATTAAGCCCTATTTGAGATTTGAGTATACATCCTGATTACAGACATAATATCACATTATATAATTTTGAGTGACAAAATAAACAGTGTTGAAGTAGTAGTGTAGTAAGCCTATTTATACACTATATATTTATATCTATAGAATCACTTGTTCAAAGGCCCTGTAAAAGACTGTCTAACAAAGAAAATATTTAAAAAATAAAAACTTTGACAATTAAATTTATTTATAGTCGAGTTAATTAATTAATTTTGCCTAACAGCTGTTAAGTATTTTAATTGAAGAAATTGAGTTGCCAACTTTCTCTCGTCAATTACAAACAAAAAAAAACTTATTTTTTTTAAAATTTTTTCTGTGTGTAAAACAGTCTTAAGCTACTTTTATTGATAAATAGTTAACGAGAAGACCCTAGAAGATTTGTAATTTGTACCTTGTGCGTCTATTCCGTCTCGACTATTCCTATTGGACTGTTAGTTGTGCTGCTTGCACTGGACCGGCTGCTGCTACTGAGTTGCTTGATTCTTAATGGACTTAAACTTCCTATAGAAGACATAAAAAGAATAAAATACGTAATCACAAACAACTTAGTTATTGAGAGATCTTCTAGTGCCTGCGTCCTCTTTATATGTTCGCAATCATCAGTGCGATCTATAGGTTAACAGCTCTACATTTGTTTATGGACCTGGTCAGGGGCCATGTAGGATGTTATAGATCATTTCGAGAGAACAGAAGAGCTTCGGCTAAGAGCAGCACAGACCCGGTCACGTGTCATGCGAAGAGACTCCGGCTCTTATGTTTTTATTATGAAACGCTTAAGAACTTCAATACTTTTACATGACAAGAGAACAGTGTCCGCTGCAATCGCGTATTATTGGTTCAAAATTCACTGTAATTGGACACCGCGTAAAAGGTATAATCGTTCATTTCGCACGATGTGAGATATCAAATCTCACGAATACAAGAATAAGGTCCCTGGGGGCTTTTTCCGTAAAGTCTCTCCCGGGAGTGAATGATCACATTAATACACGGTCTTCATTGGTCGAAATCAGACATCTGACATTAATTTAATAGTATTGCCATGTTTTTATGAGTATTTTCAATAGAAATATCACTCAAAAGTTCTCCTATTGCAAAGCAGGAGAGCAGTTATGTCAAATATTCACCAAAAAATGATCTCTTCCGCGTCATTTTAAAGTGAGATACTATAAACTGACCAATGCAATGGTAACCGTGGATGTATGTAAACATTTACTCCTAGGAGACTTTTCAGAATAATCGCCCCCATATCTTTATCCGACCATCCTTATCCAAATTATTACACTCACTGACCGTAGAACACCCTTAAGATCGTTGGTCCATCTCTTTCTTGGTGTACCTCTCCTTCTAGACCCACAGGCGTCCAGCTGTAATTTTCTTGGGAGAAAATAATAAAATTTTGCTTCCTTACAAGTTATGTGACTTTCAGTAACTTTTAGTTTCATCGAAAAGGTCTTCAAGTTTGGATTTTTAAATAAATAATACCCTGTATAATTTTACATGTTTGGACAAGGCCAACAAAAAAATACACGCCGCGAGCCTAAAAAAATCAGCTGATATATCGAGGCCCATTTTTACACTAAGTCTAACAGAATAGAGGTTTAAAATGATACTACAGATTTTTTGAAAAATTTCAGTGAAATATTATTATTAATATTATTAAAAGGTTAAGATGCTTTAGATTTCCCGTCTTGCACTAGCTGCCAGATTGACGTTGTATTGGGGCACTTGTTTATTTGTTTGTGTAAGACTGTTTTTCATTTTTTGCAATAATATTTTAAAAAAATAATAAGTAAAATATTTCAAAACAAAAGTGTACTACAAAAAAATAGATTTTTTTGTGTTCTGTTTTTGTAAAAAAAGGGCGGGGGGCAAAAAAGTTAAAGCAATGTCAGATTTCGACAAAAGGAGTTTTATTATTTATTATTTAAAATTTCTCCTTTTCTAACATCCTAGTCGAAAAACTACTGTATCTAAAACTTGCAAAAGGTGTCTTTCCCGCACCTAAAACTTATTCGAACTCCACCTTGCATTTAGTATATTGCTTTTGCGTGGAACATATTACTTTGCGCACTTATTAGGAAAATACTATAGCTACTATAAAGTAACCAAACAAATTAAAATATAAAATAAATACAAAAAAGTATAAAAGATACCAAAAATTTTAAAAAATATTTTAAATGAAATTTGACGCCGATTTAAAGTAAAAACAAATAAAAAGAGGGCTGCATCATTTCATATAACAAAAACCATCTATAATAATAATAAATTTGTTTATTTACACAAAAAAAAAAATAAAATACATGTTTAGCAAATAAGGACGCTTACTAAAAACGGCTTGCTATATCAATATGCGGTTTTCACCATAAAAGCTTCCCTTGAAAATTGAGATTGGCAAGCAGTGGTCAGTTATTTTACAGAAATACCCGAAATCTATAAAAAAATGTCGTATTTGGGACACCCTGTATACTTGGATGTATTGCTTACGCATCAATCTTTGTCGAATAAACTACATTTCAAACGATTATTTTTAAACAAAGTTTCATTCAACAAATGATTTCAAGTTAAATTCCTAGGCCCGAATGTTTTGCAATCTTAAATTTCACTTACCGCTGCTCTCATTTCCGTTATGAATCTGCAGATGTTCTTGCAGCTTAAATGGCATCAAAGTTCTAAAATCGCACTTAGGACATTGAAACAGTCGAATATGCACACTTAAAATGTGCTTCTTAAGTTGTAAGTGTGCAGTAAAAGTCAATTTGCACGGTACGCACTTGTAGGATTGATTCGCGATAACTTCACTACTTAACAAATGAGCTGATAAGTTGTTTTTAGTGTGTTCACTCGAATTGCATTTTACACTTTCAATATTTACAGTTTGCGTTGAATTTGAAGTATTTTTTAAAGTATCCCTATCCAAAAATTGACTCTCTATTTTTAAGATATTTTTCTCTGATTCTTTTGGATCCAAATGTTGTGATTCGTATGTTCCTATTGTGGAAGTTGCTTGAGAATCAGGCTTTGAAGTGGACCCTACAAAAATATTCACAAGAAAAGTTAAGGAACTTTCAACGGAAATTCAGACTCTGTATATTTGATCGAAAAACATTATTTCGCGACCAACTGGCCCAGCACAGAGCACGTTGTCATTTTTCAAAGTCTTGGTATGCAGAAATATACTTACAAATACTTTTGTATTATATATATATTATTAAATAATATTATTTTCGTTTCCTGTGGGACGTTTTACAAATAGCACAGAGGGTGTAAGCGATTAAAACAAAACGGCTATTAGACGTACAACCTTGAAATTTGGCCCACTTAATAACAATAAAATTCTAATGAATGTAACTTTTTTAATTTGAGGCCAGAAATTCTCCAAGTAACATTTCATGTTTTATAAGGGTTGCTAGAAGTTTGCGGCAACCTAATTACAACACCTAAAATTTTATAGTGAGGTAGCTAGAAATTTCTTGGAACTCCTAGACCACTATTATAACGCTTAAATAAAGCATCATTAAGAGTATCGGCTCTTGTACCAAACCAACACAACGCAAAGCAAACCTAACCTAATCTAATCTAACCATACCTAACCCAGTCCAACCCAAACAAACAGACCTTGAGTATGGTTGGGTTGGATTTTGTTGGTTTGGTTTGGTATGATTGGATTTGGTTTGGGTTGGTTTGATTTGGGTTGGATTGGTTTGGGTTGGGTTCGTACATGCAAGGGTCAGTATTGGGTCGGGTGCCTTACATTTTTTTAACAGTGACGTTTTGTAATGGCGATCTATTGATACACGCTATTTTAAACACGCGCTATTTTCATATGCGCCATTTTTAACACGCCCCGTGCTATTATGAACATGTGCTATTTTAAAGACGCGCTAATTTGATACGTACTATTTTGAAATGCACTATTTTAAAAATGTGCTGTTTACTACGCGCTATTTCGAATAGGCGATATTTTGAAACGCGCTATTGTGATACCCGCTATTTCGATACATAGCTGGATAATCTGCCTACTAAAATTTTCCGATGCAATTTTTTAGGTCATTGTTAAAAACCACTTTTGTTTGTAAAATACAAATTTAAAATCATCTTAAAATTGTAGAATTATAAATGAATTTATCTATTAACTATAACCGTATAGAAGTACCTACTTACCTTGTAAGATGATTCCTATAAAAGTGAACTGTTCTTCGCCACATAAACTATTATATAAAAATTAACAATAAAAGTGACGACGAAACAAATTTAAACTTCTTCTTTTAGATAAGTGCTACCTGAAGTCTTGGTTTTTGGATTAAATCGAAATAAACTTCACGAAAATGACCAGTGTGCGGCGCCCCGTTTTTCTAGACGGACATGTTAAATAGTGCATATGATGGTTACTAACCTGTTTTATATTCCGCGGATATGGAATCATCACTTTCCTTCTTAAGATTTTGTATGTTGTTTAATATTTGTTGGAATGTAACTGTCTTACAAGTTACAGCAGTTGTACTGTCTGTTGAAATAGTGACAGTATCTGTTGAATAAGTGGTACTTGATGTTGCTAATCCTACATCTTCTAATACTGGATATCTCACAGTTGCATATTGCATGCTGAAATAAATAACATAGTTTGGTGTGGAAAGTATAACAACAAATTAACATTTTAGGGTCACTCCATACCACACCAACCAGCTTATGTTAACAGACGAACTCCGATAGAGTTTTTGGAACACATATTTTACTACGAAGTAGTTTAAAAATTAATATTTATATTTTTTGGAATATTCGTTTTAGGTTTGGTATTTAAAAATAATAAAATACGTAAACTTGGCTCTTGGGAGTACCTAAATAAAAAGTAAATGGATCCATGACGGATCTGATACCTTCCTAGCTAGCCTATTAGCACACTTCAAGTGAAGCCATTATAAAGTTTATTGATTATTATATTTTATAATAATATTATTTTTTGAAATAAAATACTTTTAAATATCTTTTATAGTTTTTATTATAAAGTTCTTACTCAGATGACATCTATGGAAAAGAGGGTTAAAATCTACAAACAGTCGCTTATATACTAAGAAGTAATACCAACCTAATATACCAATACCAAACTGACAACTTAAAGAAACTTAATGTTCCTAAATATAAAACAATTTAGAGAAATGGTGAATGCGCTAGAATTATAATTGTCTCTACACCTTACATCCCCCCTTACAAGTTTTTATTGAAAATAAAATACCCTCTGAAATTGAAAAAAAAATTAAGTTTTATCACAAAAGCCAAATAGAATTAAAAAAAAAAATTAATTTAAGTTTTTTTTTTTAGATAATAAAAAGAAATATTTAGTTTGATAGATTAAAGCAAATAAAGTATTTGAAGAAAATCAAACCTGACTTAAATCTACAAAACAATAATTTAAACTCAAAAATAAATCTAAAATACATGGTAATATGCTATAAAAAAAATTACTACCCAATAAATAAATAATCTCAGTTGCAAATCATATTTAAAATTAAAAAAAAATATTAGCTAAATAAAATAATTAATTAAAGAATCGGTACAATTAATTAAATTAAATAACCAATTACATAAAATCATTAACACTTAAAAATAAATAAATTTCAATTCAAGAAGAAAAATATGGGTGTACATAGCTATATGTAGGTATAAACTAAAAAAAATAATTTCAATCAGTCAATATAAAATTAAAAAAAAAACTCTATCAATACATAATATTAAATTACCAACAAGATAAATATTTAAAAAAAAACAAAAAGAGCAATTTAAAGCATATTACTTTTCTGTTTTTCAATTTTAAAATAAATAAACAAATCGAAAAAAAATGCTATAAATATTTACAGGTTTTAGACAAAACAAAAACATTAAAACAGGTTAAAAATAGAATGCATTTATAAAAAAATATACAGCAAACAAATAGTATAAAAAAAATTAATTTCCTTTTTTACTGTACTTCTTAAAAAATAAGGATCTCTTACAAATGTATATTTCTTTAAAATACTTGGTTTTGTTAAATTTTTATTTTTTAAAATTAAATGTTGTGTTGTTCGTCTAAACAAGTTGCCAAAATTGTCCTTAACTAAAAATGATCTTGGTTTATTACATTTATCAACAACAATAATACCATTTTCCCACTGATCACTATTTTTAAACATGACTTTATCATCAACCTTCCCATCTGCCAAGTTTTTTGTTGTTCGATCATAATAAAATGTCTGTTTTTTGCGTCTTTTAATTTTATTTTGCCTTAATTTTTTGTTATCTAAGAGCATAGGTTTGAGCATAGAATCCACAATAGGTAAATCGTCTTTTAAACGTCGATTAAATAACATTTGAGCTGGCGAAAAACCCAGATCAGGAATTGGAGTGTTTCTATGATTTAATAGATAAAAATCTAAATTTTCTAAACTGCCCTTATTTTCATAAAAGCATTTTTTTAACATATTTTTGCAAATATTGACACCTTTCTCAGCCATGCCATTACTTCTCGCATAATTTGGGCTATTATGTTCATATAAAAATTGTTTAAAAATTAAAGAGCTAAATGGATTATTGTCTGAAATAATGATACATGGAAAGCCATGAACTGAAAAAATTGGTTTTAAAACTTTTATGCATTCTTCTGCAGTTTTACTTTTTAATCTTTTTAATTCAATCCAATTTGAAAAATAATCAACAACCCCCAAAAGACATAAGCCTTTGAATTCTAAAATATCCATACCAATTTTTTCCCATGGTCTTTTAGGCATTTCATGTTGTTTTAAGGGTAGTTTAGGGTTGTTTTGTCGAAATCTTAGACAAATTTCACAGTTAGAAACAAATTGTACTATTTCGTCACTAATGTTTGGCCAAAAAATAGATTCTCGCACCTTTGTTCGACATTTGTTAATTCCTAAATGCACTTCATGTAGTTTTTTTAACATAGACATTCTAAGGCTTAAAGGAATCAACAATCTGTCACCATAAAAAATTTAATTATTTTCAATAGATAATTCGTCTCTAATTTGATGAAACTTTTGTAGTTCAGTGGACAAATTTTTTATGTTTTTTGGCCAACCTTGCGATAAATATACCATTAATAAAGACAAATTTTTATCATTTTTTGTTTCCAATAAAAATTCGGATTTTTTGTGGTCACTCATAGGAATATTTTTATCAATATTATGTACGACAAAATTGTTTTTCGGATCGTCTTTTACAGAGTGTTTCAAAAAAGATCGAGATAAAAAGTCAGCAATGAAAATTTGTTTTCCAGGCAAATAGTTAACTGTTAATTCATATTTCATTAATCTTAGCAGCAATCTTTGCAATCTACCAGAAACTTTATTTATATCTTTTTTAAAAATACTGACAAGAGGTTTGTGATCAGTATAAACTAGCACATTTTGCTTGTCATAAATATAAAAATTAAATCTTTCTGCTGCAAATAAAATTGCTCCCAACTCTCTCTCGATACAAGCCCATCTTTTTTCTGTATCAGTTAAAGCTCTACTTGCAAAAGCTATAGGTTGTCCCTTTTGCAATAAATAAGCCCCGACGCCCTCTTGACTAGAATCACATTGTATCACAAGAGGTTCATTTATGTCATAATGTGTTAGACAAGGAGGTGAAGTTAACATTTGTTTTAATGTGTCAACCCTTTCTGAATGTATTTTTTCCCAGTTCCAAGGAACATTAGAACAAGTTATATTTCTTAATGGTGCTGTTATCTGAGAGAGGTTTGGTAGAAATTTTGCTAAATCTTAAAAGTTCTTTTTTATTTTTAGGATAGTCTAGTTCTAAAATGGAATATATTCTATTTTTATCTATTTCTATGCCTTTTTCTGAAACTTTAAAGCCTAAAATTTTTACCTCTGTCTTTTTATACTGAAATTTGTCTTTATTAAAGGTTATGTTATTTTTTAGGGCGGTTTTTAAAACTTCATTTAAAATCATATCATGAGATTTTATTGCCAATTATTTTCACAAAAATGCTAGTATTTTTCATTTGAAAAACTTCAGCTGCTGTGTTAATTCCGAAAGGTAACCTCAAAAACCTATATCTGCCCAAAGGAGTTGCAAAAGTTGTTAATTTTGAAGAATTTTCATCTAACTTTATTTGGTAAAATGAGTCTTGAATTGAAAAATATTTTTTATTTGATAAATCACACAAAATTTCATCCGCTGATGGAATCATATAATGCGCCCTTCTAATATAAGGGTTTAATTTCGAAGGATCTAAACAAATTCTTAATTTTTTATTAGGTTTTTCAGTCACAACCATATTATTAACCCAGTCAGTTGGTTCAGTTTGTTTACAAATTACCCCCTCTGATTCTAACTTTTTTTAAACTTTTTTCAAACTCAAGCATCAAGGCTTTTGGAATTCTTATAAGGTTCCCCTGGAAATGTTCCTAGTCCCTCAAAACCAGGTTTAAATTTTTGTAAAATTTCATTTTTTGAAGAAAATTTTATAAGTTCTCACTGTAAATTTAAATTATTAATCGTTTTAATTAAATTTAATTTCAAACATGTCTCCAATCCTAGAATAGGTTTACCCTCAGCCCTTACAATCAAAAATTTTATTAAGTGTTTCTCACCACGTATTATACAATTTAGCTTTGTAGATCCTATGACGTCAATCCTGGCTCCTCCATAGGTAGTTAGGCTGACGTTGCTTGGGTTGAGCTGTATCTGAGGTGCTACTTTCTGGAGAACCTTGGCAGGCAGGACGTTGCATTGTGCTCCAGTGTCTACCTTAAAAAAATTTCAATATTATTTATGAAAATATTTTCTAAAAGTTCATTTTTGTTTATTGGCTCCCTGTGTATTTTACTTTCAGAGCATATAGATTGCACCTGCAAACAATCTATAAAAAAATCATCATCTGAGGTATTCGAACATGAAGATAAATCTAAATTGTTTAGTTTTTTATTATGATAAAATTTTTTTGCATGTTTTTGACTTTTTTTATTCTTATCAATGTATTTATTTTGAGAACAGCAGGATTCAAAGTGGTTGGCTTTTTTACAAAAACTACAAAATTTCCCAAAAGCTGGACACTGTCTATAACTGTGTCTAGTTTGACATTTGCCACAAAATCTTATTTGACTTTTATTTTGAAAATTGTTAGAAAAATTGGTATTATTGTTAAAATTTTTAGACCCACTATTTTTAGAACAATTATTTTTTAAAGTTTTTTTGTTAGAATTAGAAAAATTACTCATCTGTTTATTCCGATGTGCTCCAACAATATCCACAGAACTTGTGGAAGGCTGATTTTTCTCCATGTCTTCCATCTGCTTCTTGTCTTGGTCATAAATCTTGCATTTAGCTTCCAACTTTTCCAAAGTTAGTTTATCAGTTTGGAAAAGTTGCTCTCTAAGGGATTGGTGTTGCATCCCCATTATGACCATGTCTCGTACCATATCATCACTATCGGGATACTCACAGGATGAGACCAATGTTTTTAGCTCTGTGATGTAGGAGCTGATGGATTGGTCTATTTTTTGCTTGCATGTGAGAAATCTGTATCTTTCATATACCACATTTTTCTTGGGCTCACAATAATTGGTGAATTTCTTTCTTACGTCATCCAATTTAGCTTTATCTAGCTTTATATTCAGCGTGTTAAATATCTCCACGCCATCATCTCCGATCAAATTGAGAAATATTGCCACTTTGACTGCTTCTACTGCTTCGTTTTTTTCCATTGCTATTAAATATAGTTCGAATTTTTGCCACCATTTCGACCAATTCTTAGCCACATTGCCGGTGACAAAATTCATTGCAGGTGGTGCTCTTAAAAAATCCATGATCATCCATTATTCTAGTGCACTTTTCTTAATTTTTATTCGTGAGTTTTACACCTGACACCATATAAAGTTTATTGATTATTATATTTTATAATAATATTATTTTTTGAAATAAAATACTTTTAAATAACTTTTATAGTTTTTATTATAAAGTTCTTACTCAGATGACATCTATGGAAAAGAGGGTTAAAATCTACAAACAGTCGCTTATATACTAAGAAGTAATACCAACCTAATATACCAATACCAAACTGACAACTTAAAGAAACTTAATGTTCCTAAATATAAAACAATTTAGAGAAATGGTGAATGCGCTAGAATTATAATTGTCTCTACACCTTACAGCCATGATATATTATCAGCCTTGAAAACAGTTTTTTGTAAATATCTCAGAAACTAAAGGTCTTACGAAGTTTTGAGCAAACTGTAGTCTACTATATAGCGAAAACCGCATATTGGTACGATGCTCCGTTAAGTTAAAAGTAAGCATTTTTATAATTGTCAACAAACTGTCATTACAATTAATGGATTTTGACCAAAATCTAATCAGTTCATTAGAGTGTCAAACACTATTTTACCTGAAAATTTTATGAAAATCGGTTCAGCGGTTTAGGAGCTATTGTGTTACGGACAGAAATAATACACACACATACACACAAACACACACACACACACACACACACTTCTCTAGCCATTGCTACGCGGGCTAGGAAGGTAAAAATACATTATCTCAAAAAAAATTTAAAGTCAATAGATTTTAAGATTTTTTAAAGACTGTTTAAGGACATTTTGTTTTTTGACAACAATATATCAGTTAAAACAGAAAAAGTTAAGAGGATTTTTTATATGTGTGTGTCCCAAAATAAAGGTTTTTTGGGGTTTTAGGTGTTTGTAGAGGAGATAGAAAAAACTGATCACCACTCGCACGATTTTTAAGAGAGGTTTAAAGGGAAAAACCGCATTTTTATATAGCAAGTTGTAGTTTGTAGTTTTTCGAAGAAGCAATTTAAACCAAAATGAAATTTTCATAAATAAAATAGGTAAAGGCCACTTAAAAAAGCCGTAAGTTGAAAAGGGTTTGCTTTATCAAAATGCGGTTTTCCCTTTAATCTTTTTCTAAAAATTAAGGCTGGCAAGTAGGGGTCAGTTACAGGTACTCTCCGACCCGGAGAGTTAGCACCTGTATAGGGTCCCTTTCCCAGGGTTACGGGAGAAGACCACATCGATATGAAAGGCGGAGACGAGGTCCATTTTCTCCGCCTTTCATATCGATGTGGTCTTCTCCCGGTACGGTACGGTGATCATAGCGTAGGTGGCAACCCTTTCTTTTAGGGATAGTATAAAAGACTACAGCTGTTGCCTTACAGTATGGCGTTGGCTCGTCAAAGGCTAGAGGAGAAAAACCTTGATTAAAAATCCTGGCCCTTCGAGTAGGGCGTTGAGGCTATAGACTGGTTCTCTAATACTTGTGAAACAAAGCAGTTACCAAAAAGCCTAAACAAAGCCTCGGAGCAATGGATGAAAACTCTCGAAGACGAAAAAAGCAAAGCCAAAAGACTATGGAACTACCTACATGGAACGTACAGGGAGTGAATCAAAAGTTGGACATTATTGCAACCGAAGTGCAGAATTGTACGATCGATATGATTGCACTCGCAGGGGCAAAAAAGAAAGGAACAGATACGAATAGTGTCGGTAATTTTGTCCATATATTCACTGGAGTCCCAAAAGAAAGAAGAGCAGCCAGAGGGGTATCCTAGTTAATAAATAAAAATCTAAAGAATAAAATTACAGACTACGATTGCATTAGTGAAAACATACTTCGAGTGAACATGAAGATGCTTGGACATAATATAAGCATAATAGCAGTCTGTTGTTGTTCTTTGACCAACTTGATACCAGATAAATAATTATGCTTGGCGATTTTAATAGCCGAACTGGTAGGCAAACCCAGAGCAAAGTGATAGGACCATTTGGAGAGGAAGTAACAAATGGTAATGGCTTGAAACTCATGCAATTGTGTGAAACCCACAACCTAAAAATAAATAATGGTTTTCTTAAACATAAGGATATTCATCGATATACCTGGATTCAACCAACAAGAAATCTTAAATCAATCATTGGGTATGCTATAGGTGGACAACACTCGCAATTAAAGTGGTATGATGTGTGCACACTTCCTGGTGTTACCTGTGGATCTGACCACCATCTGGTAAAAGCAAAAAGATTATTCCTTTTAAGAAAAACAAAGTATTAGAGAAAATGAAAACCTAGAATGCATCGAAGATAATCAAAAATACAACTTTGAAGTGTCGAAATGGATGCAATAAGCAGATCAATGAGAATATCTAGAATAGATCACATAAGAAATGAGATCATAAAAGAAAGAATGGGAATCGAGGGAAGCATAACGGATGACATCACTAAAAGGCAACTGATATGGTACGGTCATGTTCAACGGATGCACGACGAAAGATTACCAAAGCAGGTCCTGGAATGGCAACCAATAGGGCGCAGAAAAAGAGGGCGTCCTAAACTAGAATGGCAACAGTCAATCCAAAGATCAATGAGTCAAAAAAATCTAACAGAAGATGATTGTCAGGATCGAAGGAGGTTCGGTTCGGTTCAAAATAGGCGTCGGACAACGTAGAAAAACGTTCTAAACCGACATAGTAGTAGTAAGTAGGGGTCAGTTTTTTTCTATCGCTCCTAGAAATACCCGAAATTCCCCAAAAACATCGAGTTCGGAACAACCTGTATACAACGTGGCGAATTTAAATCGAACGCTGCCTCTAGCGGGTTCATATTTCTAGCCCACAGTACACCAGTCTAATTTTTAAGTAATGAGTAACAGGCTGAATTTTCGTGAGTAGCTTTATTTTGCTAAGTCGCCAAACTTTTTCCTCTGCGAGAATTCTTGACAGTGATTCCTAAAAGAGTGCGCTGGAGCTAAACAAGTCTATTTGGTGGCTGTAATAAAATTATTAGTAACAGTTTACTTTTTGCTTAAATCTAAAGATTTTATAACAAACGTAAAAAAAAACGTTTGTCCCCAAAATTAGATCATTCCACGGCCGTGTCTTCCACCCCAAACATGTCAAAATAACCAGATAAAGAAAGTGAGTAGTAACCGGCAAATTTTTTTCAGTGGCTTAAAAAATGTGTTTCAAAGTAAATGGCAACAGCTTATAATATACTTCTGGCGCTAAACATGTCAATTTGGTAGCTGTAATAAACTTATTCTTATGAAGAAAAATTAATAATAGTGTTACAAATTTAAATTATTTAAATTTTATAGTTAGAATTTATTTAGGTTTAGTGTAGTATTAGGTTGACGTATTTTATGGTTGTAGTCTTAATCTAGGTTTTAGTTGCGTTATCTGTGACAAACTGGTATGCGAACGGTCCGTGTTCTAGAAAAGGGTGGAACAATCCTGAATCGAACAAGGATGGAAAATTCTCGAATAGTAGGCAGACCCTTATATATATATATATATATATATATATATATATATAGGGCCGGACGTCGTGCATCGGGCAGGCAGAGATAACCAACGAAGTTAATAGGCGTATTAAAGTAGTGAATTATTAGCAAGTTATTAGTAAGTTTAAGTGCGTGTTTTTGTACATAATTTGTCGAAATAAATTGACGTATCGTTTTCAACAATTGCGAGTTTTAATTGTTGTGGAGAACCCGTAACAATTAGTGTCAGAAGTGGGATTAAAAGAAATAAATAGTGCAAAGACTATCCTTACATAGTACCACCGGCTACGACAATTAAAAAGAAGAACAGTAAGTCATTTTGCCAGAATATTCAGAACTGAATAGTGCAAAGACTACCCTTACATAGTACCACCGGCTAGGACAATTGGACAGAAAAACAATAAGTGATTTTTCCAGAATATTCGAAGAAGTTCGATATTGATTTATTCAAAAACCAAAAGAGATATTTAAGAATCGACTTCGACATTAGCTTAGTTAGTTAAAAGGTAAGAATTAGAAAGAATTTCTAGAATATTCCATCACTTTCTACGACGCTCTATTCGAAAACCAGAAGAAATATCCAAAAAGCGACTTCGACATTAGCTTAGTAATTTCAAAAGTAAGAACTAAAAAGAATTTCTAGAAGATTCCATAACATTCTACGACGTTCTATTCAAAAACTAGAAAAGATATACAAATACCGACTTCGACAGTAGCTTAGTTATTTTAAAAGTAAGAGTTAGAAATTATTCTAGAATCTTCCATAACATTCTTCGACGGTCTATTTGAGAACCCAAAGAGATAATCAAAAAGTGACTTCTACATTTGCCTAGTAGCAGAAAGAGTAGCATTTACCAGTATATTCCAGAACATTCCATTAGGTTCTATTTAAGAATTGGAAGAGATATTTGCAGAATGTTGAAGAAAAAGTGGAGATCCAGCTACAGAATGTGAAAGAACAAGTTTTTCAAACAGTGGAAGAAAAATTCCAGGACGTAGCAAAGCAGCTTATACAGCTTCAGAAAGAACACAACAAAATAAAAGCTCAGGGCTATGTTGTGAATTCCAACCAAAACATTAAGCCTCCAAATTACGATGGTACGTCTTCCTGGTCCACCTACAAACAACAGTTTGAAGCTGCCGCTGCTGCAAATTGCTGGGACGATGACGAGAAAGCTAGAGCTTTGTTAGTAGCTCTACGAGAACCTGCTCTGGGACTTTTACGGTCTATTACAGCCGAACAAAAACAAAACTACAATGCTTTAGTGGCAGCCTTGGAGAGAAGGTATGGAGATGAACATTTACGAAATTTACATTGGTCAGAATTACATGTTCGTCAACAAAGAGCAGGGGAGTCATTACAAGAGTATGAAGCGGATATCAGGAGGCTGATGTACTTGGCTTACCCAGAAATGCCAGAAAATTACAGAGATCCCTTCACGGTAGATCGCTTTATTAACGGCTTGCGAGACACGGAAATTACTTCGTCGAGAACGCTTCCATAACAGCAGCGAAGTGTTGATTCGAGCCCTTGAAATTGAGTCATCAAATAATATGTCCAGGCCAAAAGTAAGGGCTGTCTCAATTCAGGAGGGTGAAGAAATGAGCAATGAACAAGAGGTTCCCTCAAAGACGTTAAGTCAAATTCTTCAATCACTGATAGAGAAGATTGACTCTTTAAAAGAAAACAGACGTCCCTCTCCAAATGGAAAGTGTTTTAGATGCGGACGTACAGGGCATATTCAACGCGATTGTCGTGTCCAAATGAGGTCTCGCTCACCATCTAGCGGGACAGAGCACCGAAGAAGAAATCAGGAAAACTAAAACTACTCAACGCAGAGGGGCGGGTGTTGGCTAAAGGGAATGTAGCCCCCAAAATTTATTCAATTAAGAGCTTAAAACATACTGCTGACAGTCTTAACATCGACGGACATATAAATGGAAGACAAGTTAACATAACAGTAGACACTGGTGCTGCCATATCATTGCTTAAGTTCAAAATTGCAACGAGATATAAAATTCGACCAACAGAAAAGAAAATAACACTTAAGACTGTGACTGGAGAATCCGCCGACGTGTTGGGGCAGACAGATATAGATCTACAGCTGGGAAGGTTGAAGATTCGCCACACTGTATTAGTTGCAGAAATAGAAGATGAATTTATTTTGGGAATGGACTTGATAAGAAAACATGGATTTGCATCTGATAATAAACTTAATACCCTAAGATTTGAGAACGAAGAGTTCATTTTGTCAAATAGTCACATCAATAAAGAACCAATAAAGGTTGTGGCAGTATACATAACAAGACTGGTCGGTAACAGTGAGACCATAATTTTTGGGAGGCTAGAAAGTAAAACATTAAGCTGCGTTGGACTCATAAGCCAACAGAACACACCCAACACCTACCTCGTTGCAAAGTCACTAGTTAAAACCGATAAAGACATCCCGATTAGAGTCGCCAATATTTTCCCAAATAGTGTCAAAATTAATAAGGGGGAGGTGGTAGCATTATTTGAGCCAGTCCAGAAAGTAACAAGATGTGAAGAGCCAACTTCGGAGGATAAAAGTAAGTTACCAACGGAGGTACTTCAGCAATTTCAGTCAACTTGGCAATATCTCACTCCAGAAGAATTTCGTAAAGCGATAGAGTTTATAGAAGAACAAAGTAATATCTTCGAAACTAAGAGTAGTTCGGGACGCACAAACCTTATTCAACATGCTATCAACACTGGCGATGCCCAACCAATAAGACAGCACCCAAGAAGACTACCAATGGCCAAACAAGAAGAAGTTCACAATCTCATTAATAAAATGCTCAGTGACGGGGTTATTGAAGAGTCGTCAAGTCCTTGGTCATCTCCTGTGGTGTTGGTCACTAAAAAGGATGGAAGTACTAGATTTTGCGTCGAAAACTTAACGATGTGACCAAGAAAGATAGTTACCCACTGCCAAGAATAGACGACACATTAACAACATTGACAGAATCATGTTGGTTTTCTACTCTTGACCTAAAAAGTGGGTATTGGCAAGTAGGAATCTTTGAAAAGGATAAAGAGAAGACAGGATTCTCTGCTGGAAGTGGACTTTATCAGTTTAATGTGATGCCATTTGGTCTATGCAATGCTCCAGCTACATTTGAAAGACTAATGGAAGTCGTTCTACGAGGCCTTACTTGGAAAACCTGCCTAGTCTATTTGGATGATGTCATAGTAATGGGGAAATCATTTCAAGATCATCTAGACAATTTACGAGAAGTATTTTCAAGAATCAGAAATGCCAATCTTAAATTAAACTCAAAGATATGTTTTCTATTACAAGAAAAAGTTCCTGGTTCACGTCGTTTCCCGAGAAGGTATCCATACTGACGAAAAGAAGTTACAAGCAATAAAAGAATGGCCTCAACCTCGTGACAAACATGAATTGAGAAGCTTTTTGGGTCTGTCTACATACTACAGACGATTTGTAGAAGGATTCGCCAACATAGCGTCTCCATTACATAGACTTACAGAAGATAAAGCTTCTTACAAATGGAATACCGAATGTGACCAAGCATTTAGAAGACTAAAAGCAGCATTATGTTCTAGTCCGATTCTTGCATATCCCATTCCCAAAGGTAAATTCATATTAGATACTGATGCGAGCAACGATGGCATAGGAGCGGTACTCTCCCAAGTACAAGATGGAGAGGAACGGGTCATCGAATTTTTCAGCAAAAAGCTATCCAAACCAGAGAGAAATTATTGTGTTACCAGAAAGGAGCTCCTAGCCATCATTAAATCCGTAGATCACTTTCACAAATATCTCTATGGACAAGAGTTTCTGATTAGAACGGATCATGCTGCGTTACAGTGGCTCATGAAAATGAAACAACCTGAAGGGCAAGTCGCGAGATGGATAGAAAAGCTACAACAATACCATTATCAAATTAAGCACCGAGCGGGAAGGGTGCATAATAATGCGGATGCATTGTCCAGAAGACCTTGCCCTGAGGATTGTAAACATTGCAGGAAAATTGACAAGAAAGAAGGAATTACCTACGTGCGCCAGATAAAGTTAGAACCAGATGAAGAATGGATGTCGGCTTCGATTAGAACCACACAACTTAACGACAAAGATGTAGGAGCTATCTTGCGATTGAAAGAAGAGAACAAGCCACGACCATCATGGCAAGATATCGCAAACCAAGGGGTGATATTCAAATCACTGTGGGCACAATGGGATTCACTGATAGTAGAAGAAAACATCCAAACGTGCCTGGGAAAGTGCCGATGGCCTTACTGTGATAAATCAAGTAGTGGTTCCTAGGAGCATGGTAGACAATATAATGGCCGAATGCCATGGTGGAAAATCAGGCGCGCACCTAGGCATAAATAAAACTTGGGTCAATTAGTTCCAAGATGTGAAAAACTGGTGCCGCCGATGTTCGACTTGTGCAGCCAGCCAAGGTCCCAAAACAAGGTCCAGAGGTCAAATGAAACAATATAACGTAGGTCTGCCATTCGAACGCATTGCTATTGATGTGGCCGGACCATTTCCAGAAACTAAAAAGGGCAACAAATACATCCTTGTTGTCATGGGTTACTTTAGCAAATGGCCAGAAGTTTTTGCTTTGCCTAACCAAGAGGCCGCTACAGTTGCAGAAGTTCTGGTAAATGATGTTTTCAGCCGATTTGGCATTCCTTTGAAACTACATTCAGATCAAGGAAGACACTTTGAATCAAAGCTCTTCCAGAATCTCTGTGACCTTTTAGGAATACATAAAACACGGACTACTGCTTTACATCCGCAGTCAGATGGCATGGTTGAAAGATTTAATAAAACAATAGAAGAACATCTTTGCAAAGTTGTTGATGAGCACCAAACAGATTGGGACCAATATATTCCATTGTTTTTGATGGCCTATAGAACCGCCATTCACAATACGACAGGAGCTACTCCATCTAGTATCCTGTTTGGTAGAGAACTGCGTTTACTATGTGATATCATGTTTGGTTCACCTGAAGAAGAACACTTAGAGGTTAATGGCTATGTCGAACGTTTAAGGCAAAAGCTGCAAGATATCCATGAAGTGGTTAGAGAGCGAATAGAAATAGCCAGTGACCGCATGAAAGCGAGATATGACCTGAAAGCAAACTCTTCAGGGTTCAAAGAGAATGATCAAGTCTGGCTATACAATCCTCAACGCAAGAAAGGAAGATCACCTAAGTTGACACCACCATGGGAAGGGCCTTATAAAGTTGTTAAGAGAATTAATTATGTAGTCTACCGAATCCAGAAAAGCCCGAAGTCCAAGATGAAAGTTGTTCATCTAGACAGACTAAAACCTTACCTGGGAAATGTTGATCGAGACGATCAAACCTGAAGAGGAGGATAGTGTTACAAATTTATTTAAATTTTATAGTTAGAATTTATTTAGGTTTAGTGTAGTATTAGGTTGACGTATTTTATGGTTGTATTCTTAATCTAGGTTTTAGTTGCGTTATCTGTGACAAACTGGTATGCGAACGGTCCGTGTTCTAGAAAAGGGTGGAATAATCCTGAATCGAACAAGGATGGAAAATTCTTGAATAATAGGCAGACCCTTATATATAGGGCCGCACGTCGTGCATCGGGCAGTCAGAGATAACCAATGGTAGTGATCGCTAGATGTTAACGCGAAGTTAATAGGCGTATTAAAGTAGTGAATTATTAGCATGTTATTAGTAAGTTTAAGTGCGTGTTTTTGTACATACAACAATTGCGAGTTTTAATTGTTGTGAAGAACCCGTAACAATAGCAATGAACAACTTGACATGAATAAACTTACACAAAATAAAGCTATATACAAAGAAATGCTAAAGGAACAGATGTGAATAAATAATACGCTGACAAGAGCTATGAGACAGGTAGGAAAGGATGTCGCATAAAAAGGTAAAAAGAGAGAAAATTGTATATCAGAAAAGATAAAGAAACTGATGGAAAAAAGGCGGAACCTAGAAAAGGAACATCATCATAATACACAGAAATAAATAAAACTTTAAGAAAAATGATAAAAAAGAGCCAAGAAATAAAAGTTGAAAGAGTTATAGAAAATAACAAAAATATGAAATGTCTAAGACCGACTCTAGGCAGATATGAAAGGATATGAACGACATATAAACTAACATTAAAGAAGATATTATAAATATTACACAGCTCTTCTATACAGAATTATACCAAACAAAAAGGGAACTATCGCGAGAAACCATTAAGAAACTTCAAACAAAAATAAAGAACATAAATTCAGAACTACAACCCGAAAAAAGCAAAGCGGAAATAAAGAGAAATCACCTGGAAAAGACGGAGTAATGGCAGAAATGCTAAAGTATGGTGGTAAAGCTGTACTTAATACAATCCATATCCTCCTGGATAAAATACTAAAAGAAAAAATTATCCCAAACAACTGGAAAGAATCAGTAACCATTATTCTATAATAAACACTCCCCAATGTAATTTATAACGTTTTGACGAAAATATTAACAGATAGACTAACAACAAAATTTGACGGATATTAATCAAAAGAACAAGCAGCCTTCAGAAAAGGTTTCAATACAGTTGACCACCTATCAACCAAGAAAATCCTAATAGAACGAGCTAACGAATACAACATTCCGTCTGTAGACTTTGAAAACGTTTTCGATAGCATTAAGCACTGGGCAGTGAAAGCATCTTTAATTAATAGCCGAAGAGATCACAGATACACAGACTTAATAGTCGATATATATAGCGAAGCAACAACATCAATTAAAATCAAAGAAGGAACCAATCCAGTCCGCATAACAAGAGGTGTCAGACAGGGTGACACAATATCCCCTAAACTATTTAACCAGGCCCTAGATGTTTTTAAAAACTTAGATTGGGAAAAAATAGGCATCAAAGTAAGCGGATAATACTGGAACCACCTAAGATATGCTGATGATATCCCCTTAATAACAGATAAGAAAGAAGAACTAATAAAAATGCTGAAAGAACTACATAAAGCATCTAAAAATATAGGCTTGAGTATTAACTACACTAAAACTAAAATTATAACAAACGCAGTTAAAGATATCACGATCAGAATAAATCAACGAAAAATAGAACAAGTGGAGGAATATATCTATATATATATATATATATATATATATATATATATATATATATATATATATATATATATATATATATCCTAATATCAATATTGCTTCCATTTAAAACGCATCGTTATATCGTCTGTTTTTTAAAGGTTTTAATAATATATATTTCAGTTTTTGAAATTTCTAGATTAGTCGTCTATTTTTCGTAATTTTTGGGCTAAAAATAGCAATATTCGAAAAACTGTACAAACAAGAGCCTATATATATATATATATATATATATATATATTTTTTTTTTTTCATATATATATATATATATATATATATATATATATATATATAGATCCTTATATCATTATTGCTTCCATTTAAAACGCATCGTTATTGCGTCTCCAAGAAAACGTCTGTTTTTTAAAGGTTTTAATAAAATATATTACAGTTTTTGAAACTTCTGGATTAGTCGGCTATTTTTCGTAATTTTTGGGCTAAAAATAGCAATATACGAAAAACTGTACAAACAAACATTATTGCTTCCAATTATTTGCCATTCAATGTTGCGTCCCTTGTATAATTTTTGACACTTTCTTATCATAATTGCGTCCACATCGTATAATTTTCGCTTAGCTTGGTATCATTGTTGCGTCAGCGCGTTTGCCAAATTTTATGTTAATAAGAAAACAAAGGAAATTGTGTGAGTCAACGCAACGGCCAGATATTTATTACAAATCAGTTATAGTTTTGTTAGTTCTAAAAATTCGAGCTACGTAGATTTCAATACAATCAATTTTTGCTTTCAAATGTTTTAATTTAAAGCTAAAATTTCAAATAACAACTAAGAATTCCAGGTTATAATGGACATTTTCGTTTCAAATGCTTAAGGATTATTTCAAAAATATTAATTTCCTTGTTTGATAAGCACCTTGTTAACAAATAATAAAATTATTACCTACCCTATTGTTTCTTCTTCATCCCTCTTTTCATTTATCGATATTTTCTTGCCCGATATTAGATTCGTATATTGCGCTTCGAAAAAAACACGGTGTAGACGTATTAAAAATTGTATTCTAAAATCACTGCTATAGGGTAGAGTCCCTGTATGTTGACATATTGGAATCCAAATATGTCAACATACAGGGACTCTACTATAGGGTACAGTTCAACGCAAAAGCGCGACAATTTGGCGGGGGAGAGAGCGAGTGGAAAAGACATTCGGCTATTTGTCTACTGTAGTCGGCCAGCTAGATAGTGCGTGCATTTCGCATATAATTAATTTATATCGAAGCGCAATATTTTACTGAGCGTAAGTATACTCGACTCTGCGTGTATATTTTGTTTTGATTTAAATCGACGTCTTTTTATTACAAGCTTTTATTTAGCTTCAGCTGTTCTGTCTAACTATCTATCAAATCTTGTGAAGCGTTTTTGACACACTTCCAATTATTCGATTTGGATGAAATTTGGTACACACATAGTGGTCCCAAGACAATACAACATTAAGAAAAAAATTTCCATCAGTCGGCCATCGCTTTTATTATTATGATAATATTAGAATGTTAGAAAATTATTTTTTAATTTTTAGTGCATGTTATAAAAGCTTGTCACTTAAAAAATACTCTGCCAATATATGGGCCTCTAAGCTCACACTAGGTGCTATAGTTGTAGTGTACGTGCGAGCTAATAAAACTAAAACCTGAAATATATCTTATTCAACTCCAGACTAAATTACCTTTTCTTTGATACCACACAAGCCATGTTTTGACTTAAACTCAAATTTTTGAAATCTACCCCCACCCTTCAAAAAACAAAACCTAAAATGTATTTTGTTTAACTCCGGACTCAATTACCTTTCGTTTGATATCACACACGCCATATTTTCACGTAAACTCTAATTTTTGAAATCTACCCCCACCCTTTTTGAAGAAAAAAAAACTAAAATGTATTTTGTTTAACTCCATACTCAATTACCTTTCGTTTGATATCACACACGCCATATTTTCACATAAACTCTAATTTTTGAAATCTTCCCCCACCCTTTTATTTGGCTTGTGTTCGGTGGATTTTGTTCATTTTTAAATGGGACCATCTCGACCCAAGACCCAGCCTAGGTACCAAATTTCATTAAAATCGGCCTAGCGGTTTTTAAGTTATGCGCGTTGGTCGTTACAGACAGACATACAGACAGACAGACAGACAGACAGACAGACAGACAGACGGCGCGACAAAAAAGTTTCCTGAAACGCAAAGATATATAAAAATTTTTGAAATCGGAGCAACTTCTTTTTTCTCGAAAAAATTAGGATCACCATAGCTTACACTACTATAGTATAGTATATGTGAGAGCTAAAAATTTTACCAATTTATTTTGCAGTTAGGGTTTCCATCATATACATAATATTCCAATACCCACGGTAATTGCCAATTCATGATGCAAACATGAGTCCTTGCGGTCCTTAAGCAAAAATGACCTGATTGGTTGCTTTCAATTATATATGCATATTATTTCCTTATAGTACGTATTATGGCAATACCTACGTTACCTTATGATGCATAATGCAAACATATTTGAAATAGCAATGTCAGTGGGTATAAGTCTATCCTTTTTCCGGTCCTTAAGATAAAATGTCCTAATTGGTTATACTTTTACGAATACATATTTTATTCTTGTATTCGTCACGTCAAATCATCGGCTCAGAGTTGACAAAAACTCTATCTATGTAAATTTGGTGTCTGTGCATTTTTCGTATGTTTATATCTGAATGTTTGCATCAAATGCCAGCCATTGTGTAAATGGGTAACAGGGAGTATGGAAATACTACGTATATGGTTTTCATGCGTATGTGTCGGTGTCGACGCCAGACAAAATTAATTGTTTAATTTTTCCATTTTTGTGTACATAAAATTTCTAATATCCAAATTTTAAAGAAAGTGTTATTGACCATTTTACTACTAGTAAAATACGCAGACTATTATTTTTAAGACAGTTTGAGAGTTACTGTACACTATTAATATAAATATTTGTTTTTATGCAAAATAAAAATATATTTTTTTCTGTATTTTTTTTTCATTTCTTCTGTCAACCTTAAAAAAATTCTTACGCCTCGCCACTGCCTTATCAGATTTCCCGATGAAAAAACTGTTTTTATTTTATAGTGTTTGGCTTTTGTCTTATGTTTTCTGAAATCCCTTGAACATATAGTTCAGTCAATGAATGGGCATTAGGGGGTTGTAGAGTGCATGGAGGGGGGGAGAATTTTTCTCTTCAGGAATATATTTGGGGCAGTTAGGAGGTAAACATACTAAAAGTATAAAACCCCTAGCACCCCCGCTGCAGTGGCGGAGGGGGGTTAAAAGGTGCACTTTTTCGGTTTTTTGCCTTTAACTCGATTACGGTAAGTTGTAGAAAAAAAAATGTCCTATTAAAAATTAAAGAGGACTAAATTCCCTACAAAACCGTTATGCTAGCTTTAACCTTAATGAAACACATGCTGAGATAGTGGCTACCGAAAATCGGTAATTTTTGAAAAACATATTGGCCCATATTTTTGTTGTTGTTCATCTAACAGTTTTGTTATTGACTTTAGATGAAATTTGTTAATATAAAAGTTAAAGACCGATCAATTTTCTTTAAAAATGTGTACTTATTACCAATCTACCTTAAACTTGTCAAAAGATAGAGCAAATTGAAATTTTTAATGAAATTTCTCAACTTTCACAAATATTACAAAAACTTTCTTATTTACTTTTTGCATTATTTATAAGTAATACACTAGGGCGAGAAAAGATAAAAGTTAGGGTAATGTACTGGGTGAGTTTTTATAAAGCACCACCCCATTAACTCTGTCAATATAAATCGTAGAAAGATTGAACAGTAACCGTAATTAGAGAAAATAAACTTTTGCTTGCCAGGAATGAGTGTCTAAAAAAACCTTATAAAATTTTGTTACTCTTTCAAAGAATATCTATAAGCAAAAAAAGTGATGATTACTTAAAAGAGTATTTGCGATATGAACTGGCTCCATTTCCTATAGCCTTATTCAATGAGAGTGGTATGAGAAAAACAAAAAAAATCTGTTTTGTTTAATCTTTTTAAACGAACAAACGAGATCTGATAAACAATGATGTGGTTATTGATGGGGGGTTTTCATTGCATAAAGTTGTGTGGCAAAGAGGATCCTCAGTTACTGAAATTTGTAATGGATACGTCAAATTCATCAAGACCCACTATGCAGGCAAGTTTTGTACTGTGGTTTTTTATGGATATAAGATAACAGAAATGAGTACCAAGGCTGCAGAAGAAAAAAGACGCTTCAATTTAACTATCAACTAAAAAAGACGCTATTGTATGAAAAAATCAGTAGATATGTATTTTACTTTCCATAATCAAATAAAAGTCAGGAATTCCTTTCAAATACCAACAACAAAGATCGTCTTATAAAATTACTTAGCTCCAAACTTCAGGAATGTGGAATCACAATGCTGCAAGCATCAGATGATGCTGATGTGCTGATTGTGAGCACTGCAATTCAAAACTCTTTAAAAAATGCATGCAATGTAGCTGTAATTAGGGAAGATGCAGCAGCTGGGACTAAAAAGAATACTGTTCCTGCATGCTTCTACTGGTTGCAATTCAACATCGGCAGCATTTCGAAGGGGTAAGCTTGGATATATAAAGCTTTATTAAAAGCACCCTGAAATCCAAAAATCAGCATAGTATTTTACAATCCCACCTTCTCGCATGCTGAAGTAGAAAATGCTGGACATTTATGCATGTTAAAATGGTATAACTCTCCAACAAATGAAAATTCCCTAAATGCGTACCGATTTCGGTTATTTTTAAAATCGGTAGCAAGTATTAAATCTGATCACTTCCCCCAAGTGAAGGAGCAACAAAACAACATTCGTATAGAACATATTATCAAGTACAGCTTTGGTTAGGAAATTAGCTAGCTCCAGAACTATGGGATTGGGAATTTAAAGTAAACTGTCTAGTTCAAGTCTTCGCCCAAGTCACACCAAAAGAAATTTTGGACATGATTTATTGTAGATGCACAACTGACTGCAGTAGCATCAAATGTAGCTGCAAAAAAAGTCGTTAAATTGTTCCCATTTATGCCACAATTGTCAGGGAAATTGTTTTAATGGTGTGTCCGTTTCAACTAATCACAATGAAGACGACGAAGACATGGAATGCCTTCCGACATTGCTTAAAACTAACAACAAATAGAAAACTATTGACTGAGAGGAAATTCCGGAAGTGGAGCCAGAAGCTGGCCTTTCGCAACCCAAGAAAGCAAGACAAACAAAATAATGGTCTTAAATTTACAAATCTGATAAACTTTACTTAAAAGATTTTACTACGTACATTAATGGACTTACAGGGCTAAAAAAATTCGACGATACCAAACATCTACCCAGAAATACTCTAAGTATAAGAAATGAAGTAAGAGAATTGTATATTATGCAATTTATCTGGTATGTACACCTGAGTATTTTATAAGCTTATTGGGTAAAATAGTAAGTAGATATAAGACGATCGGTCTAAATGCACTTTTCCTTTATACATATGTGTACTTAGTTGTATAGTTTATTGGCTTATTTGTAAATTTAAATTAAAAAACATAATCATCATCACCATCACTTTCCGTGCCTGAAGATGTAAAGGTTTTGGATTCTCCATATTCAATATAAATGTAAATTTGTACTCATGTACAATCCAATATATACGAACTTAATTTTAGAAGTCTAATTTCTTAAATCAACACAAGTTTTTTTTGTAAAACCTTGTCCTGAATCAATAGTCCAAGTATAAACGCCTAGTGACCTATCCAATTTTTAAGGTAGTTCAATAATGTCAACCCTTATTAATAATATCTACTTCTTATTTTTGAAGTACCTTCATCAGGGTACCATCAAAAATCTGAAGTTTGTTCCAGGGCTTATGATGATGATAAAGAAAGATGATGCTAAAAGCAACTACACTTTTTTTTGTTGAAAATCACAAACATGAACTTTAAACTAAAACGCCTGTAACTTTTAATTTATGAGCACAAATTAGTAAATAAATAAATAATGTTTTTAAATTGAATGCCTTATATTGTAATTTTTACCGAATATCTTTTAGAATTTAAAACAAAAGTGTTAGATTAACAAATTTGAGAAAAAAGATGGGGCAAAAATTACCGATTTTCGTCGTCTTTGTCTCAGAATCTGTGATAACTAAAGGTAAGGTCAGCATAACCGTTTTATGGAAAATTTAGTCCTCTTTAATTTCTAGTAGAACATTTTTTTTGTACAACACACCGTAATTGAGTTATAGGCAAAAATCTAAAAAATTGCACTTTTTCACCCCCCTACGCCATTGAAGCGGGAGGGCTAGGAGTGGGGAATTTTAGTATGTTAACGTCCTGACTACCCTTAACATATTCCCAGAGAGAAAAATTCTTCCCGCCTCCATGCACTCTACAACCCATTCGTTGACTGGACTAATAATAATATGGAATGTTAATAACACCCAACGGATTATTATTTTGAGAATTTCCCACATTTGGTTTGTTCTTAAATTTAGAGATTCGTTGAGTTTATTAATTTCTCGGAATAACCATTCTGTTTTAAGTCCTTTTAAATGTTGTAGATTTCTGTGGTTAATTCTTCATTATTACTACAAATATTCACGAGTCTTAAATACAAACTTCTTATAACTCCTTGTTTTGTAGCAACAGACTGGTTAGACTTCAAATTTAGGTACTGTCCCGTGTGTGTATGTTTCCTATATACAGTGTGTATATTTATTGAATTTATTTTGTTTTTTTTTTAATTTGGCTTAAAGGCACTATTTATATGGATGGGAAAAATGTTTTCCATGAAATTTGTCAAAATTTTGATATAAAAGTTGTAAAATAATTTGACGAATATTAAGTTTATACATCTTGACAAACACTATTAGCCAAAACTGACATTTAATAACATACTAGAACGTTTTTCTACGTTGTCCGACGCCTATTCTACACCTCCTTCGATCCTGACAATATGTCAGGTTCTTTTGACTCATTGATATTTGGATTGACTGTTGCCATTCCAGTTTAGGACTCCTTTTCCGCGCCCTATTGGTTGCCATTCTAGAACCTGCTTTGGTAGTCTTTCGTCATTCATCCGTTGTACATTGCCGTACCATATCAGTTGTCTTTTAGTGATGTCATCTTCCCTCGATTCCCATTCTTTCATGGTCTCATTTCTTATATGATCTGTTCTAGATATTTTCATTTATCTTCTTATTGCATCCATTTCGGCACTTTCCATTTTTGTTTTGTATTTTTATGTTACGCGTCAAGTGTCTATTCCATACAGCAGCATGCTTTTCATCATTGTTTCATGTATGTAAAATTTTACTACTACTATGTCGGTTTAGAACGTTTTTCTACGTTGTCCGACGCCTATTCTCCACCTCCTTCGATCAATGTAAAATTTTACAATATTTTTTATCTTTCTGCTCTAGTCTGGTTTTAACTCACTTGATTCGTTTCTAATACATAAATACTGAGTCTTGTCTACGTTTACGGTTAACCCACACTTTTGTTATTTTTCCGTTAACTTTCTCATCATATACTCCATGTCTTCTTTATCATTAGCCACAATTACTTGGTCGTCAGCAAACTGTAGTGTATATATGGTAAATTGGTCGTTAAGTGGTATTCCCATACCGTGTACTTAACGTTTCCAGTTTTTTAGAGCTACTACTACTACTACTTGAACCTTTCGTTACCAGGAATTCTTCCCGACCGATTTTGGTGATAGTCTCCTCACGTTGGTCGAAGAACATTTGTTTCGTAGCTAAACTTTTGTCATCTGATGGTGTGTAGGCTATTATTATGCTTGTATTATGTCCAAGCATCTTCGTGTTAACTCGAGGTATGTTTTTATTAATGCACTCGTAGTCTGTAATCTTATTTTTGAGGTTTTTCTTGATTAATACAGATACCCCTTTGGCTGCTCTCCTTTATTTTGGGACTCCAGTAAATATGTGAACAAAGTTACCGACACTACTTGTACATGTTCCTTTCTTTTTTGTCTCTGTGAGTGCAATAATGTCTATTTTACTATTGCTACTGCACTTCGGTTGCAATAATGTCCAACTTTTGGTTCACTCCCTGTACGTTCCATTTAGCTATGTTCAGAGTCCTTTGGTTTTACTTTTTTCTCTTCGAGATTTTCAGGCCATTGCTCCGAGGCTTTGTTTGGGGTTTTATTTATTTTATTTAATAACAACTTTGAGTTATTTACTAATTTTGTTTCCAATGGCAACTTTTTATTTAAAAACTTTAGAAGGTTCATTGTAATTAGATATGTTTTAAAGAAAAAACTAAGTTGAGTTCTATCTTCTTTATTTTTTTATTACTTCATCATGAAGGCTGATTTTTCCAACACTCGAGGACTCTGGATTTTTCAACCCTTGAAGAAGAAATTGGAGTTTATGTTTCTGCTGAGTCCAGAAACAAAACCCAAAAATTGACAAATTTTCATGAAAAACTCGGAAAAACGACCCTGCAAACAGAGAAAGACCCTCAATGTACACAACAGCTTCTTTGCTTGCTTCTATTAAGCTTTTTACTATGTTTGTATATGTTTCTTCAAATGAGTGTTCTGTGGTTATTAATTTTTCATCTAATCGCTTCTAATACAATATTTGCATACGAGTTCGATTTCTAGACTTCTAAAGTTGTATTTTTGATTTTCTTTACTCTTACTACTCTCACCTCTATTTTTTCTGAAAGGAAATAATAGTTTTGCTTTTACCGAATGGTCGTCAGATCCACAGGTATCACCACGAAGTAACCGCACATCATACCACTTTCATTCCGAGTGTTGTCCACCTATAGCATAATTAGATTTTAGATTTGTTGATGCCTGAATCCAGGTATATAGATGAATATCCATATATTTAAAAAACCATTATTTATTTTTAAGTTGTGGGTTCACACAATTGGGTTTGTCTATCAGTTCGACTAATAAAATATATTATTATAATTATTTCCCTGGTATTGCCGATTTTGGTGATAGTCTCATCAAGTTGGTCAAAGAACATTTGTTTTGTAGCTAATCTTTCGTCATCTGATGGTGCGTAGGCTATTATTATGCTTATATTATGTCCAAGCATCTTCAGCATTAATGCACTCGTAGTCTGTAATCTTATTTTTGAGATTTTTCTTGATTAATAAAGATACCCCTTTGGCTGCTCTCCTTTATTTTGTGAACAAAGTTACCGACACTACTTGTACATGTTCCTTTCTTTTTATCTCTGTGAGTGCCATAATGTCTGTCTATTCTGCACTGCGGTTGCAATAATGTCCAACCTTTGGTTCACTCCCTGTACAGGGTGTCTCATTATATTTTTTCCCACCCTTTTACACCATTAATAATTGATATAGGAATATAAAAGAAATTGTGTTTAATTCGAACACAATTTCTTTTATATTCCTATATCAATTATTAATGGTGTAAAAGGTTGGGAAAACTATAATGAGACACCCTGTACGTTCCATTTAGCTATAGTCCTTTGGTTTTACTTTTTTGTCTTCGAGAATATCAGACCATTGCTCCGAGGCTTTGTTTGGGGTTTTATTTATTTTATTTAATAACATACTTTGAGTTATTTACTAATTTTGTTTCCAATGGCAACTTAAGTTGATTTCTATTTTATTATCTAATTAATCCTAGGCTGTCTACGATAAATAATTTAGACAAACGTCATTATTAACATCTTAGCGAAATTAGTTCTTAAATTAGTTCTTTCTTATTCAGAAAGGTAGGTAGGGTTTCCATATCGCAATTTTTTTTATTTGAGTTAGCATTACGACTTATTAAAAATCGCTTGGTTTGCCTTCCATTCCACAAGTTGTCAATCCCATGATCGCGACAGTTTATTGCGGAAACAGGATGAGGATTGTCTTTATGTATAGGTATGTATTTTCTAAGCACACGATGACACAGACAGTTTCATGCTAAGTGACAGGTAATCATCTACCAGTTTACCATTTTCACTGGGTCGTCTCTATCCATCAGTATGTAGACACTTTGAACTCACACATCCGACTGATTATTTTGGCGCAAAATAACTGTATATATCCAAAAAATGGCGCAAAAATAATGTTGGCCAATCCGGTATCAAAAATATACCGAGAAAATATATAGACAGACAGAAAACTCAAAGTTTAAACATTAAACATAAATCTTTTGTATATTGGCGTTAAATGAAAATAAGAAAACAATTTTAATCCTGGTCAAGGGATTTAGATATTGCAAACTCCTAAAATGCAGGATTATATTAAATAATAATAAACGCAATGTTGCCAAATCTGTGGAAGCAAGAATGATAGAGAAGTAAAACCAAAAAAAGTATACAAAAAGGAGTGTCGCCTCTACCGGAATTATCTCAAACTAAAAATATACACCAGATTTTATTTAGTTATCATTATTGCGTCCGATTTCTTGCGGGTTTTTTTGGCGCCAATGCTTTAAATTTTGAAGTAGAAAAAAATAAGACATAGCATATTATAGCTCTCTAAAAGATCTAAAAATCTGTCTGATTGTCATTGTAAAAATTTTCTCTGTTCGCAAATAACATGAGATTGCACTATTGCGTCCGGTATTCGGACGCAACAATGTCGGTGAAGCAATAATAATATGGATTTTCGTTAACACGGACGCAACAATGATAGAAAGATATATATATATATATATATATATATATATATATATATATTTTTTTTTTTTTATTTAGTTGGTCTCTTGGGAATGTCGTCCATAAATAAAATAGCAACTTTTAGTTTACATATTTATTGACGTTTCAGTCCACCACCTTCTTCAGAACTAAAAAGAATTGAAAACAACGTTTTAGGCTATTTGTTCTAGATGCCATTATTTTTAAGAGAGAAAATATTAATAAATAATTAAAATAACAAAAAGTACTCACCAGTCATTCATTTATAATCACTCATTACATTACATAGGTCAAAACAAACAAATTTAAAACAGGCATATAATAAAATATTTTAATTTAAATTTTGTCTAATACCCTGTTCCACCAATGCATGCCCACCCCGACTCAAAAAACGCATTAGGTGACACTGCATTTAAAACCGGTGCAAATCCATGAGCCATCACGTGATGCTTTTTTTTAATCGGGGTGGGCATGCATTGGTGGAAACAGGGTATAACAGCGCAATATGTCTGTGTGTGTGTGTGTGTGTGTGTGTGTGTGGTACGGTTCGGTGGGAGGTATAATGATAAGTTTTTCTGTTCATATAATTTTATTTGGGAAGGGGGGACCTTGGGAAAATAAAAGAAGTAGGGGAAGACTCCAAATGAGATGAGCGGACGATTTGAAGAATCATGCGGGGACTCGATAGATGAACACGACGATAGACAAAAAAGAGTGGAAAAATTAAGGGAGATGCTTATGTCCAAAGATGTTTCGAAGAAGGCTAAATAGAATAAACTTATTAGTATCAATTTATTTTTTGCTCAAATTATTAATAATACCAAACGTAAAAAAAAGTTTGTGGCCATAATAAGATAATACCTTGGCCGTGTCCCCCACTCCAATCCTGTCCAAATAACCAGATAAAATAAGTGATTAGTAACCGGCTAAGACATGTTTAGCGCAGCGCACTCTCTTAGGTATCAATTTGAAGAATTTTCGCAAAGGAAAAACTATAGCGACTTTGTAAAATGAAGCTACTCACAAAAAATTCGTCGTGTTATTCATCACTTAATTAGCCTGGTGTACTGTGGACTATTCGTTTTTTTTTACTCGTCAACTGAGTTTTTTGCGGGCTTTAATCCTGGCGATGGAATAACCCTACTTGTGGTACCTCGTTCGAAAGCCTATAAAAAACAACGGTATTCATATTTTTTCTTCATTTAAAATGTCAGAAAATTATTATTTTTTTATTTGTAGTTTTTTTAATTGAAAGATTATGAAAATAATCAGTCAACTCATGGGCACCTAAGCTGACACGATTCTACTAGATTTTATTCATTTTTAAATAGGACTATCTAGAGCCAAATCCAACCTAGGTACCAAGTTTTTGGAACACGTTTAAAACTTTCACTTGTAAAAGTCAAAACATGAAAACCTAACCTGTGTGAGCCAAAAATACTACAAACGTAAAGTTTAGTACCCGTGAATAAAAAAACAACAATTTTTCGTGGCTAAGCAGGCATAGAAAGATTTTGTTTCTCTTGTATTTTTCCGTGGGCAGCGCGAAAGCTGTACACCCACGGGGATCCAAGATCTAATGGACACCTATTTAGTGTTGACAGTTAACTGTTTCGTCCTTAAAGGACTCTTCAGAACACTGCATGGTCAATGTGACACTTTTGTCAAGCTATAGAAACAGTATATGAATCTTATCTTATGATATTGGTAAGAAAAATGCAAAATGAAAAAATAATGCCTGCGATACCGTATGCTTTCACAAAAGTGGCGACATCTACAAATACAAAAGAAACTACCAGAGTAAAAACAAAAGACAGGCAGATGAAACGAAAAACAGTACCCATGACCGTGACATAGTTTGTCTCTCAAGTCAGGTTTTTTAGCCTTATTTTACAAAATAAATGTTTCAAATGTTGGAAACTGGTGACAAGCCGCACAAAAATCTACAAAATAAACAATAAAAAATTACCACACCACAACGAAAGGGCTTCGTAGTCTACGGCAGTGGTTGTGGTTAATAACCACTACGGAATGACAATTCGATAGTGCGCGGACCACTACCACAACAAAGTAACAAATAAGCGTTCCAATAACCTCCCTATTAACTCGATAGAGGCAAAGTTCCATTTCAAGTCACTACCCTCATGCCACCCTGTATCTGTATATTATAAAACTGTAGATAACAACCAAGATATATTTATATATACGATTTTCTTAATTAAGTTATTTACAATTTTGCAAAGAAAATTTTGATTAAGGTTCTTTTAAAGTGCGGAATTGGATTAGGTTGAAAATTCCACACCAGTATTTATTAACCAATCAAAATGTGTTTTTTTTACAAATCACCATAGCAACGCACGAATTTTAGTGCAAATTTTATCCACGTGCGTACTCAACAGCGAATTAAATCGGCAATTTTTTGATCTCTTAATGAGAGGATAATTTTTTGACAGTAGGTTTTAATTTATTTATTCAATTTTTCTACATTTCAATTACATGGTTCATTGTCCGGCGAAAAAGCTGGACTTGGAATGGAATAAATTAAATATCTATGTCTAATAAAATATATAGTTATTGGACACCATTTTATTCACCATTTTTGCATTTAGCACGTTCAATTTTCTGACGCTACGTTAGCGCTGATTGAAAGGGTTGAATGATATACTAATAAAAATCGTATAAGAAATTGATAAAAACGAAAAAAGGCAATTTTCTACCATTTGTAGTAACACAAAAGTTATGTAAAATTGAATAATGTACTGTGTTGAGTCTTAAAATGTTATTTATTGGCATAAAATTAAATCTGCGGATTACCCCGCATTAGTAGCTCTTGAAATAATTGTCTGGAATCAAAAATATTTTAAATTTACAGTAGATTTTGTCATAACGGTATATGCACCGCATCACTGTCTCTAAATACAGGAACTAGTAACCTCCGTTATTCGAACACAAGTAAGGTCAAACACTATCCGTTAGTAAAGGATCAGGTTCAAACCAGGTAACTGCAAATGCCTGCATGCCTCCAATAAAAGATAAGAGAAAAATGGGACAGGTAAAAGGTCCCTATTTTTTATTTTCTACCACTTCTTCTACCAGTCGCTCAAAATTACTAAAAAATTTAATATTATAATATTCTTCCTTGTAAAATGATATTTCTGTGTAACTAAAATAAGTAGAATCTAACATCTTAAAGGCTAAAAAGACATTGCTGCCCAAACTGCAAGGCACACTAAACTTATCTATGTACCTATTGAAAAATTGATAACTGTTACGTGCCCGCTTATCGTAACAATTATAAATGTTAATAAGACGTACCTGGATCTATGTAGAATAATCCTAGAGTAATCCTATTAGTCTATGTACACTATTGTGTCTATGCACGAAGTGCTGCATTATATCTAGTCACTAACACTATAAATTATAGCAGTCACTTAATCATTAGTTCTATGAAGTAAGAAGTTATTGAAGTAGTCCGAAGTATAATGAAGTATATACCGAAGTAGCAAATGAGTACACGCTCGCGATATCACACGAAGGTTGAGCCAATACTGACCTATCGATCACGTACGTTTTAGCGCGACCTTTACTAAGTAGACAGTAGCGCATCTCGCGCACATCTCACTTTAACTACCGTAAAGTTTTACTATTTACAGAACATAACAACTCCCCTTTACTTAGTAAGCTCTTGTAGCTTGAACTTGAAGCCTATCAGGAGCGCGAATTTCTCTTCTAGGTCTCCTTACAGCTAATGGTAAGCTACGTCTTACTGAAGACTTATTCTCTATGTCTACATCATCTTCTGCACTAGAAAATTCATCACTGTTATCTTCTATGACTATTATGTCATTCTGATCAGTTCCTTTTGATTCTGGGTTCCATGATATGAATTCGTTCTCCGTGCCTTTTCTATTAAATTTTCTCATCTGGTCTGTATGCCTACGCCATTGTAAATGATCTGCTTGTACTGTCCATACTCTATTTCCTTCTCTCTTTATTATCTTTCCTCTCACCCAAATCGGTTTATTTCTGTTTCTAAAGTCCTTGACACCAACTTCTTCACCTATCTCGAAAGTTTTTTCATAATTTCTTGTATTCTTTTCTTTCCTAAACCATTTCTGGTCCTTTTTTATGTTCGTCGGTCTTACCAAATCTAACGGAGTGCGAAGTTGTGGAATGTGGAGTTGCTCTATACCAAAATAAGAAATTTTGCATGCAGTCATGCATTTTTGCATGTGAATTTTGAAAAATTGCTTTTTTCATGGCATCCTTAAACGTACCCACGTTTCTTTCTGCTTCACCATTTGACGACGCATGATATGCAGATATTTTTATATGTTTTATGCCAAAATTACTGCAAAAATCTTGAAATTCTTGAGAAATGAAGTTCTACTATTATCTGACACCAGTTCCTCGCAAAATCCATAGCGCACAAATAATGCTTTTAAAGCTTTTATTGTAGTTTCCGTAGTAATATCACGCATTTCAATGACTTCAGGCCATTTTGAGTGTGCGTCGTAAGAACATTTTAACGTAGAATGGTCCTGCAAAATTAATATGTAGTCTTTTATATGGAAAATCAGCCGGTTTCCATGGAGAAATTTAAACTTTTGGAGGAAATTTGGCATGTGCTAAACACGCATCGCATTTTCTAGCAACATTTTCTAAATCTTCACCCAATGATGGTCACCAAACGTATCTTCTAGCTTCAGATTTCATTCTGACTATACCTTGGTGTGTAGCATGTAGATATTGTAGTATTTTTTGTTGGAATTTTGGTAGTACAACAGTTCTTATACCCCACAAAATGCAATCGAAAGAAACTGTCAATTCATTGCGTTTTCTAAAGTAAGGCTCCAGTGAATTATCTTGTAAATATGAAGGCCAACCGGTTAAAATTGTTTCTTTTACTTTTTTAAGTATCGGATCTTTTCTCGTTGCATCAGCAATCTCTTCCGATCTAACTGGTACTTGATTTTGAATTTCTTCTTGTATCTGCGATACAACTAGGTTCATTCCATAGTCATTTTCGTCAAATTGCGGATCTGGACCTGCTGGTGTCCAGATCCGCAATTTGAGTCTAGATAAACCATCTGCTTGACCAAATTTGTGTGTAGAGATATATTCTATATCAAAATTGTAGCCCATTAAAAATATTGCCCATCTTCGAATTCTATTTGCTGTAGTAGTAGGTATTCCGTTGCAATTATTAAACAATGTAACTAATGGCTTATGATCTGTTAATAATTTGAATTTTCTGCCCCATAAAAATTTATGGAATTTACGCACGGCAAAAACTAGTGCTAAACCCTCTCTCTCGATCTGGCTGAACTTCATTTCTGCAGAAGTTAACGATTTTGAAGCGTACGCAATAGGTCTTTCACTACCGTCCGGGTATCTATGTGAAATTACGCAACCAATGCCGGCACTACTTGCATCAGCAGCCAAAAATGCACCAAATAATTCGTAGAACTTAATTCTTGCTGTATCCGCTGAAATGCTGCCTCGCAGTCACGTGAAATGAAACGTCTTTTCTATTTAAAGGATTGCAAATATCTGCTAAGTAAGGTGTAAATTTGGAATAGTAATTTACCATACCTAAGTAGGATTGTAGACTTTTAAGATCTATTGGTCTAGGCATTTCCAAAATCGCTCTAGTTTTTTCTTTCGATTTATGGATTCCATTTTTGTTTATAACAAAACCTAAAAAATCTTTCTTCTTTTTCTCGGAATTTTGCAAAAATGCGGATTTAGATAATTTTATTGTAAAATTACAAGATTGAATCCTTTCAAAAACAGCTTCAAGATTACGTAAATGAGCAGATTGGCAAGCTTGGCATGATTGTTGACTTTGAATGTGTCGATTGACATGTTCCTGTCACAATAATATCATCCAGATATGAAGCCACGCCCTTTAATCCTAGGCGATTATATCTAAATAACCCCTTATGAGTATTTATAACTAAAAATTTTTTGCTGTCTTCATCCAGCTCTATTTGAAAATATGCGTCTGAAAAATCGATGACTGTAAAATACTGTCCTCCTTGTAGTGAAGAAAAAATCATTTCTGCAGTAGGTAGGGGATATTTTTGAATATTTATTGAATTATTTAATTCTGTAGAAAAATCTCCGCAAATACGAATTTTATTATTTGGTTTTCTTACCACCACTATTGGTGCTGCCCACTCCGAGTAGTCAATAGGTTCCAGTACGCATGCGTCGACTAACCTATTTAATTCGGCTTCTACTGAATCCTGAACCGCAAAAGGAATGGGTCTAGCCCTATGGAAAATTGGTTGTGCTTCTGGCTTTAAATATAAATGAGCTTTTACTTTTATGCAATGTCCTAATTCGTCCTTGAAAATATCATTGTATTTATCTAGTAGCTGGTTTAAATTTGTAGGAGTTTCTTGAAAATAATCAATTTCTTTTAAAAAACTAACTTTTTTATTTTTCATGCATACTGATAACACTGAGGAAGTGCAAATATCTTTTAAACTTAACGAGGTTAAATCTAGCTGGTCTATCCAGTCTCTGCCCAATAAATTATTGGTGCTACCTTCAGCAAAATATAGTTTTAAATTTTCCTCTTTATTTCTAAATTTAACGTTTACAAAGCTCTCTCCAAAAAGCTTTATTGTATGGCCCGAATAACTAGCTAAAGTTGTAGAAGGTTTATTAATTTGTGGACTCCCGAGTTGAATATAAGTATTTTTATTCACTATTGTAGCACAGCTTCCAGTATCTAGTTCCATCTGTATGATTTCGCCCTCTACCTCAACTGGAATCATAAATTTTGCACAATGACATTTGATTTACTGTGAATACATCGTAGTTATTTTTATGACTTTTTTCTGTAGAATTTACATGATTTCCGTACCTACGAGGCGATTTGCTTCTACCTCTGCTCTCTCTCGAAAATCTAGATATATTGGTCCCACAGACCTTGGCTATGTGCCCAGTCCTAGAACATTTTAAACAAGTTGCATTCCTGAACCTGCACCCCTCTCTAGGGTGAAATCCCCCGCAGCTGTGACATGGCGTTATTTCACTTTTCTGCCTGTCTTCTGTTCTGTGTAGCTTGTTTTTGTATAATTATTTTTTGTAGAACTTGTAGAAGTTGGACGTTTGCGAAACCAAGTTTTTTGTACAGTGTTTTCCTTGCTTGGTCCTGGTCCTGAATTGTAGAGGCCTGCTAGCGTTTTTGCATCCTCAATATCTGGTCAAATTTTCTGAGATCTTTTTGTAACAATTTTTTTCTTATATTATTATCAAAAATTCCCATCGTAAAAGCAGTATTTAAAGCGTCATCTAAAAATGAATCAGGAAATTGGCAGTTTGTGGTAAGACTCCCGAATTTATTTGCATAATCTTGAATCAATTCTCCCGTTTGCTGTTTTGTAGTAAAAAATCTGTATTGCTTAGACTTAAATGTAACTTTAGCATAATTCGTTTGTAGCTTTGTCATGAGTGTTTTATAATCATAGCTATCTACCGATTTGGGTTTTCACGCGGCAATTAAGGCTTGTAGAGGTTTTTGAGTGAGTGAGTCAATGAGCAAAGCCCTTTTTAAAGTCTCATCTTTTATGTCATTGAGGGTTAAAAAATTCTCGAATTTTAATTTATACAAGTCAAAATCTATGACACTAGGGTCAAACTCGATTGTTTTTTGCATAAGTAGGCTTTTGTCACCCATTTTCCTTTTATTTCAATTTATTGAAATAAAAATCTTTTGTAGTTTTTTGTTTACTGTGCTGAACTTGAAAATATCGCAAAGCAAAAAAAATGACTAGCCTTATCTCTGTGGCATGTAGGTATTTTTAGGCAATTATACGGCACTTTGGAGACTTTTATATTATTCTTGAATAATATTCTTAAATATTCTCGTCGCCAGTTGTTACGTGCCCGCTTATCATAACAATTATAAATGTTAATAAGACGTACCTGGATCTATGTAGAATAATCCTAGAGTAATCCTATTAGTTTATGTACACTATTATGTGTCTATGCACAAAGTGCTGCACTATATCTAGTCACTAACACTATAAATTATAGCAGTTCTATGAAGTAAGAAGTTATTGAAGTAGTCCGAAGTATAATGAAGTATAATATACCGAAGTAGCAAATGAGTACACGCTCGCGATATCACACGAAGTTTGAGCCAATACTGACCTATCGATCACGTAGGTTTTAGCGCGACCTTTACTAAGTAGACAGTAGCGTATCTCGCGCACAACTCACTTTAACTACTGTAAAGTTTTACTATTTACAGAACATAACAATAACATTATAATTTTCTACCACTTGTAGTAACCCAAAATTGATATGAAATAAGATAATAAAATATTTTACATTCTAAACTACAATAAGTAAAAATTAATCTAATTGGTGCTGAAACTGCGACAAAACTAAATTTATTCACAAACCTAAATATATGAAAATGAAATTTAAAAAAAAATAATTTGTTCTCACAGTAATAAAAATAATAAATCAGCTTTTAGTTTTTAATTTAGGTAGATAGAATGACAAAACATTAGTTGCCGTAGTAACTAAAATAATTAGGTCAATCAAACCTGCCTATGGGTAAATCCATATCAAATCAACCAGTCAATTGTTTCGACCATCTTCGATTTTGATGATTTTTGATACACTTATTCCGCCCCTAGAAAAACTCAGAAATCCAAAATTTTAGATTTTTTTGATCAATAGTTTTTGTGTTATGAATTTTTTAAAATTGGAAAAATGGTCAATTTGGCTCTTACAGGCACTTACGTAAATAGTAATATCTTGAAAACTACTAAATTTAGTGTGATAGCTTAATTTAAAGGTATTTTTAAGGCCTTTCCAACGATGTATCACTCGGCGTACTTTTTTATAAAAAAAAAATTGAAATTTTTGAAAAAACAAATTTTTTGCAAATTTCTAAAAAACAGTATTTTTGATTTTTTTCTTTTTTGATATTTTTTACCTTATTATATTCCCAACAAATATTCCAAATTTTAGGATGGAGAAATAATGGGTTCCTGTTAAAAAAATAATAACAATAAAACCCTGCATAAGAAATTATATGCATTATTGACTATGACATAGCCAGTGCATTCATAATTAAAATAAGAAGCAGCTTTTATTGTTTTTTTTTTAGATTGAACAATTTACAAGATTTCCCCTCACTTTTTGCATAATATTACCGTAAGTCCCCGCCCTTGCTGACCTCCCGCCCTTCTAGGTGATGTTATTTTACCCTTAACTTCTTTTAATACACTAGAAAAACAAGTTGTGTCATGTTAAATTCATGCCGTCTCATTACAGAAACTTGTTCAATCCTGAAAGTTTTTTAGAAAGGTTTTGTTCACCTGAAATAAGTTGTTCCTGTTAAAAATGCATCTTATTTCTGATTAGTCGCCCCACCAACTAGATAGTCCCAAAAAATTTCTCGTTCAAACATATCATAGTCTTTCTTAGCCCTTTATTATTTGGTCAGTCCTGCTGTTTATAGTATGATTTACCCTCAAAATGGCACAAAATACGCAAAAACAGTGGAATAAATTTTTTGTTGATTGTTGTAATCCATAAAAATCAAAACAATCATTCTGGAAAGTTACGAAATGTGACAAAGTTGATGTGTTTTTTCAAAGGTGTTTAGACAGGAATTAAAATCTGTGATAGTTGCCGAATTAAACTTTCAAAAGAACCAGAAATAGAAGCAGGGTAAGTGCCGAATTATTTTTGAAACATCAGCGTATACGTATGATTTTTTAGTCCACCATATCATATGGTATGATGGACTATTCAAATCTTGATTTTTTGACTTTTTAAATTTAATAAAATTAATTATTAAGGTCCTAAAACATCTAAATCAATAATAAAAAAGTCTCTCTGTCTGTCGTCTATCGTCTGATGGTCTGTTTGTATACAAAATAACTCGAGCACGCCTGAACCGATTTTAATCAAATTTGGAACAATATAAAATAATAACAAAGACTTTCTCGCTCAGCCCTGAAGAACAGGTTCAGCAGCTAAGGATCTCAAAAGAAGCTTTAAACTACAAAACATTGATTCGGGATTTGCTACCATAAACTATTACAACTTCTGGTGGTTGGGGTGTATTATAGGATAAAATATGGAAAGTGGAGTGGAAAGTTTTTGTTACCCCAAAGTCTTCAAACAATAAAGTTAAAAAATTAAATATTACACATATAAAGATTTTTTTTAATTGAGTTAATTTAGCTGTTTAGTGTTTTATTGTTCAATATTACTTATCCTGTTTCTTAACTTTAAGGTCGCTGGACTAACATTATATATATTTTTTTTTAAAGTTTGATTTTTTTTAAATAAAAAAGTATGCGGTGTGATACATCGTTAAAAAGGTCTTTGAAGTACCTTTAAATTGAGGCATCACACTTGTCTCTAGCTTCAGCAGTTTTCAAGATATTAGTATTTTTGTCAAATGTAACATTTTTTGAATTTTCAAAAATTCATAACACAGAAACTATCAAGTCAAAAAATCTAAAATTCTGAATTTTTAAGTTTTTTTATAGGGAAAATAAGTGTACCAAAAATCATCAAAATCGGAGATGTTCAAAACGAAAATCACCATTTTCGTGGTTGATTTGATATGGATTTACCCCTGTGTATGTTTTGCTGGTGTCTTGTCGAAGGAAAAATTGGCATTGTTTTGAGTCAAAAAATAAATTTTAAATTTATTCAATTTTTAAACATAATTTGGTGTGGAATTTTCTTACCGAATGCCACGCGAAGGAAAGTTAAATCTCGGGATAATTTTCAAAATATTCATTAGCTCAAAAAAATATCCGGAAATATTTTAACCCAGGGGGTCGATTTTTGTAAATTAACCTTCCGATCGTTTTGGCCGACTAAAAAATTTTTGCCTCAAGATTTAATCTGAAGCCCGGCACCGCCGTCGGGTGTCCTAAACATTTCATATTTAAAATGCAGCTAAATATTTGACTAGGTACTGATTTAAAAAAATTTAAAATTTATGTAAAGTAAATAAATTTTACAATCCAACTAAACAAAAATGATCGCAAATATAAAATAAAGATAGCAGAAAATTAAAAGCTGAGAGGCATTTATATATTTTCTTTTAATTAAAAAATACTGCGTTTACATCAGTATATCAATACAAAAGGTAGAGAGTTTTTTATCGCTTAGTTCAGATACTACTTAACCAATTTTAATGAAATTTGGCATACATGTTTTATAAGCCATTCTCCCTTGTTAAGGCGATTTTTTTACGCTATGACATGGGCAAGTCAGGCCGAACCAGCGAAGCCGGCTATTGTTATTTTTTTAGGTTAGTTATTAATCAATTGGAATAAGAAACCGATACCTTCCTTAAGGCTGTAAATGCAAATTAGTACGGCTTTTTTTAAAATTCAAGATGGCTACTATACGCTAAAACTATACAACTTATTTGTTTTAATTGACGGAACATTTATATTTAATTTGGTTACACGGTTACAAAACTACTAATCTAAAAAGGCAGTCATTAAAAAAAAATTAAAGAGAATGTCACATACTTGGATTTATATAACGATACTCTTTTTAAAAATAATTCCGCATTTTTAGATTATTTATAGTTTTTACCTGATAGCTTTGGCTGGGATATGGGTATAATTGTTTTTTTCCTTTAAAATCGGTTCAATTTTAAATTTAATCACTACTCAAAAGTCAAACAAGGCAATCCAAATATAAAATAAAAATAACTCCATTTTGATGGTTATATTGTTATATTCGTAAAAATGCAAACATGTACTTAATTAAAGTTTTTTTTTAATAATAACTAACCAAACCACTTTTAATTAATGTTTTAGTACAGTTATTCCTTAACCCCCATTCTTTATGTACAATTTGTACGGAAAAATAATAAAAATTTGATTTAATTTGAAAAATAATATTTAAGTTTACTAATACTTGTCTACTATTTAAAACTATCGGTCATCTTTCATATGTATGAAATAATGTCTAAAGTAGTAAACACTTGTTTAATGGACTAATTAGGCCAAAAGTCATAAACCTAACCGAACCAATGCAAAAAAAGTGCGGACATTTGTAGCCTAGCCTACAATTAGTACCTAGACTATTGCACCACCGTCCGTTCATTTGATAGGTTTAATTTTTAGATCGGAAAAAGATTTAAGTAATGGAAGATATAAGGAAACTCGTACAAGATGGACGAGTGTGATATAGTTTAGGTAGGCTAGATTAGTTTACTGAAGATGGGCTCCATCTGCTAGTACCTAAAATAAGTATTGCAAAAAATACAAATAATAAGAATTTTCTTTCTTCTAACCTCCCACCCACCCATTAACCTTATTGTGCACATTACAGAAAATATTCAATGAAAAAAATGTCGCCGCGTACAAAAATTTGAGAAAAATTAGGCACTATTAGAAAAAAAAAATCGTTTGTTTAGCACGCTCTTCCACTCAGACCCATATATACAGGGTGTTGAATTTAAGACACATAGTTCATATAAACATAGGTCTACAATCGCTTAGTTTTCGAGATAATATTTTTTGTTTATTTTGATATAGCCGCCATGCCATACCGAAGCATTTTTCATTTTGATGCTAGCAGTCTTTGGCGCAAAAGCTTTTTTTTAAACGGTTAGAGATTCGAAAAAATTGCAAGAGACAAAAAAGTTTGCAAACGAAACAAGGATTTTATTTCTTGTTTTAGAATCTACCATGAGCCCTGAAAAAGTATAACCTTCTAGATTTTTACTATCGTTTGGCATGTCTTATAGTGTAATGAAACAGCTAAATATATGTGTTAAATTTGAGTTGAATATTTTGTTACAAATATTCAACAAGCAGCTTGGGAAAACAGTCCAAAACCAAAGAGAATTTTTAAGGGAAAAAACTATCCAAAGGAAATTAGAGACCTTATATTGGAAAAAAGGAAACTAAGAAGAAAGTGGCAGCAAAGCCGTGATCCTCGGGACAAAACAAATCTCAACAACATGACGCAGCGCATTAGGCGAGAAATTCTAGTAATAAAAAATGAATCTATTAACCATTTTCTTAATGAACTTACAGATGATAAAAATACCGACTATTCCCTTTGAAAAGCAACCAAAGATTTTAAAAGACCAATTATCCAAATTCCACCCATACGAAAATCTAACAACCAGTGGGCAAGGAGCAACGAAGAAAAAGCAGATATTTTTGCAAGTCATTTAGAAAAAACATTTCAGCCCCACGAAGCACTAGATGAACACTTTCATTTAAATGAACCCCATCAAATCGAAGACCATATTAAGCTTACATCACCAAAAGAAATATTAACAGAAATCAAAAATATTAATTCGAAAAAAGCCCCAGGGTATGATCTTATTAACGGGGTAGTCATAAAACAACTCCCCAGAAAAGCTATCGTAAAACTATGCAACCTAATTAATGCGTCTTTTAGGCTTAGGTATGTACCTAAACTGTGGAAAGTTGCAGAAGTTATCATGATTCCAAAACTGGGAAAACCACTCCATGACGTGTCATCTTACAGGCCAATATCTTTGCTGCCAATTATATCCAAGCTCTATGAAAAATTATTGTTTAAAATAATAAAACCCATCATAGAAAGACAAGAAATTATTCCGTCTCATCAATTTGGTTCTCGAGACAAGCATTCCACGATAGATCAAGTACATAGAATTACTAATATAATAGAAAAAGCACTAGAAGAGGGAAAAGTTTGTTCTGCAGTTTTTCTAGATGTAGCACAAGCATTTGACAAAGTGTGGCATGAAGGCCTTAATTTTAAACTAAAACGGTTTCTGCCAAAACAATATTCGGATATTTTGGAATCATACATATCTGATAGACATTTTAGAGTAAAACAGGAAGAGTCATACTCAAATTTAAGAGAAATTCAAGCAGGCGTGCCCCAGGGTAGCGTACTAGGCCCATATCTATACTTATTATTCACTTGTGATATCCCAAAGCCAGAAAATTGCCACTTAGCAACATTTGCCGATGATACTGGTTTATTGACGGTAGAAAAATCTATTGAAAAATGCATAGAAAAACTTCAGGATGCAGTCACCCAAGTTCACAGTTGGACCACAAAGTGGCGAATAAAATTAAATGAAACCAAATCAATTCATGTTGATTTTACAAACAAAAATATAAATCACATACAAATTACAATTAACAACATTCCCGTACCATATTCAAATCAGGCAAAATATCTAGGTATGACACTTGATGCCAAATTGCGCTGGAAAGCACATGTTAAGAAAAAAAAGAAGAACTTGAGATAAGGTATAGAAAAATGAACTGGCTAATTGGAAGGAAGTCCAATTTAACAATTCATAATAAGTTACTGCTTTATAGACAAATACTGAAACCAGTATGGACATATGGTATTCAACTATGGGGTTGTGCTAAAGAGAGTAACATTCTAGTTGTACAGAGATTTCAAAATAAAGTATTAAGAAACATTGTGAATGCACCTTCGTACGTTCGAAATAGTGACCTTCATCGAGATCTAAAAATCGAAACTGTAGCAGAGGCTATAAAAAAGTACGCAAAAAGCCATGAAGATAGACTCCATCGGCATGTGAATGTGGAAGCAATTCAGCTTCTAGACAATACTATGCTAGTTCGAAGACTAAAAAGAGTGAAGCCGTTTGAGCTAGTAAACTAAGTGAATCACACAAAAACAAAATAATGCTATAAACACAACACAATTGTGAGTTACAGACTAAACAAAGCGGGGAGAACTGTTGAGTGAACCCTAAGTTTAAATCTGACTTTTCTAGTAAATTAAGTTAAAACAAAATTGCTAATTAGTCTTACTGACTAGATTGTAATACAATAAACACAGTGTGTTTGACAAAAAAAAATTAGAGCTGCATATCTCAAAAACTGCACGAGCTATAAACAAAAAACTAAAAAATATATGAAATTTTAACACCCTGTATCTCGAGAACTAAGCGTTTGCGTGTCTATGTTTATATAAACTTTTTGACTTACAATTACTTAAACACCTTGTATAAATAAAAAATTGTATATGATCCGATTTAAATTAGAAATTCAGTACAAAAAAAACTGTGTACTAAGTAAAACATAGTACATACATAAGTTTGAAACACATATTTAAGTCCTACAAGTTTCTTAAAACATTGTTGCAACTCTTGTCTTACTTTGGAACACAAGTTCCACAACGGCACAGAATTTTTCTTCTTTTTAAAAACATTTTTTGTATTAGAAGAGGACACTCTCATCTATCTTTTATATTTCACCATAAAGATTTCGTTGAGCCCTTACTTATGGAAAATAAAAACGTGATCTGGTTTATTTAGGAAAATACCTATTATGTCTGATTCCCCTACCCAAATGCAAAAGTGAGTTTTACAAAGTTATGTCTTATCATTAAATAAAAAATTATTGTGTGTGCTTAAGACCACACGGCAGAAGTGTAAACTTCAACAAGGCCAAATTAATAATACTGGCCTTCATCTGCATCATCATGTCGCTCGCTGAATGTTCCTTTCACAGTCCACTCGAGTCGACTTCACCCGAATGAGCGTTACATTGCCGAGCCTGACGGCTCAGTTCAATTCAGTGCCCACAAAAACTGCTAAACGCGCCTAAAGAAGTTTACACTTCAAAAATCTTCAGTCCTTATGATATCGGACGGGGGGCAGATTGTGGTAGGTTTGTTGTGAGGGGGCTGGTTATGGGGGGAGGGGAATATCTCACTTTACCCCTTCTCAGAAATACAAGCAGTTATACTTTTTATGTAGGAATCTATTTGTATATTATTATTAAACTACAAAAACAGCAATTAAAGTAAAATGATGTTTTCTTTTTCTAGGGGAGCTTATTTTTTTATAATGAGTCACTTAATTATGTCACTAAAATTCTAGAAAAAACAGAGCAGGAAGGCCTAGTCCGCATGTTATTTGTGGACTTGGTCAGCGCCCCTGATAGATTATGTTCATTTCGTTTGAAGGGGGCTAATTTTGATCTTAGAGGGCTTATCCTCCCTCCCCCAAACTACTTCCTTGGCGTATAAACATACATTCATTCCATTCTTTCAAAAAATTTTGGTATTGGTAATATCTAGCTTTACCAAGAAAATTGGAATTGGATATCTGATTTGGCCCACTGTGCTTGTTGCTACGTCATCTAAACCCCGTCAGACTGCATTTCACAACAAAAAATAAGCTTGGTGTTATACAGTTGGTTAGGAATTTAATGTTTATAGTCAACTAATTTATTATTTATGTTCAACGTTCGATAGTTTTGGTTTTGTAGCTGTTGTGCGATATGTTCAAACGTAAGTTTTAGTCTAGTTTTGTCTAGTAATTTCGCTAACAAGGAGCCCCTTTGCCAAAAAAATATTTTTTTTTTCACTTGGAAATATTTTTAAAGGCATAGCTAAATTATTTCTTAAAATACCAGTAAAAACTGTAGGAATCATAAAATTTCAGCTTAAGGTGGTCTTGAGACTCAGGCCCTAAAATTTAAAAAACTTTTGTTTGCATAACTAGTACTTTTTAAAAATAATAAGTGCTGGAAAATTTGCATCTTCTTGAAAAATATTAGTTTTTAATATAGGATTTTTTTTGTTACAGGTTATTTATGTGTCTACAACAACAACAAACTTCTCAAGCTTGCAAGCAATACCTATCATCTGCTATGCTGGTCCAAATAAAAAACTTGTTGCAGAGAAATAAACATCCTTCGAGACCAGTAGATGCCACCCAAATCTCTCTGTGTGATTTATTCGATTATAAAAATGTATCTATGTGAATGTGAAATAGAATACAATGTATTATCAAATATTATTTGTTAATTATTATTAAAAATAATATTATTCATAAGAAAAGTGCGTAAAGTGATTACATTTCCACAAACAAAAACAGTTGAGCAATATGAAGTGAAGTTCAGTTTCATAATAGTTTGTGAGAAATAGATACCAGGCACATATATAAGGAGGGGGGCACTGGGGGGACATTTCCCCCCTCCTTGAACAAGTTTTTATTATGAAATTTTAGTGTTGGGCACTTCACTACTAAAATGTTCTGTATTCAGTGGACTTGCCTCCGGCAAGCATTTCTGCCTACCCTGTCCAAAACATCATGCACTGTCACTGAGAAACAACACAGGACTTTCTATATGGGAGTATCCCCCCAGAAAGAAAAGCTATCTACATGCCTGCTACATACTTTGAGTACATGTTTTACAGAACATTTTTTGTTCAGTTCTTCAGAAGGATAATTATTGAGTAAAATTTTTTTGTATATTTTTGAACAAATTTCTGTTCAAAGAAAATGTTTTGCACTAAATGATTTCATACAATTTTCCATTTAAACAATAAAATTAATTTT